>VZTE01000952.1:1053079-1076953 GCA_013397775.1 Eulacestoma nigropectus | reverse complement strand
GCGGGCGGCTGCCGGCGCGGCCCCGCTCCTCCCAGGGCCCCGCCCGAGGTGGTGGTGAAGCGTTGTCCCGCTCCGCTCCTCCCCTAGGCCCTTCCCGTCCGCACCTGTGCGCTCCCGCCTCTCTTTCTGCTCCTTTCCGTCCCCGAATGAGCGCAGTCGCGCAGCACTTCGGAGGCGAAGCGCCCCGCGGCGTCCCATGAACACCAAAGTCAGGAAGTGTGACAAAATTTGAGAAACACTTAGGAAATTTACAAACAGCCGGAAACAACTGTCCCGAAACCCGCCTGCTTTGGCCAGGTGTCCGTGCTTCATCTCACAGAGTCACTTGGCAGCGACAACTCCCGGTTTTCGGCTGGGCAAGAACAGTTATGGATCAATAAAAATGTGCTCGGTGTCTGCAATCATTTTTGATGTATGAACAGAATAAATGCTAGTAAAATATTTAGCTGACACTAATTAATTTATTGCCACATTTGCAATCTGGGAATGAACTTACTCATGTTTGCACAGGCAAGTAATCCGTGCTCACCTGTACAGTGAGCCTGCAGAACATGTGGCTGTATTTATCTCGATAAGCATTAGTCTGAATTTTCAGCAGTATCAGAAACTGTAGCTGAGTAATTCCTCAGTGTTACCTACCAGGCCTCAGGCCATGCAGCCCAAAATGTTTTCAAGGTTAGATGAATTCCCAACACCGAGTACTTCACCATATAAACAACAAAGGCCAGCAGTCCACAGGAGGGGAGGTGCAGAATTTATTGGCTAGCAGAAAGGAGGGAGCTTGGCAACATACTTACTCTGTACCTCCAGGTGAACAGAAATTGGTAGCAGTGTGAAATGAGGAAGATTTGTCTTCAAAAGTCTTTCTTCTTACCACTACACAGCTTATGGGTTTACTAGGCACTACAGATAACAAGTGTAAACAATGACTACGTGCATGTTAGCCTAACCTAACTTTGATATTTACCCTTACTTTACTATTTCCCCCAAGGGAAAAAACGAGATACCTCAAAGAAACAAAACCTGGTACCTGTAAATTATTATTATCATACTTCTAACAGCATTTAACATTTTTTTTCCTCAGCCTTTGATTGGTGCAGTACATGTGGAACAGGGACTGGGTCTTTTGTTTCTGTATTGCAGGATGGAAGGCCTTGCAGATAGTGTGCTATAGTTTTGCATTTCAGAGAAGCCTAAAAATTAAGATGCCTAGTTTAAATCATTCCATAGATTTCCTTGGTGATTCAGTGCAAATTAGTTAATTCATCCTTGATCTGCTTAATCCAAACCACCGCATGAAGTCATTAATGGTTCTCACTCGTAAAAGGATAATAATAAAGCGTCGAAAATTTTTTATGACTGGAGTTGTGAATCTATTGAGAATTGCAGCATGGATGACAAACACTATAAAACCATGGACATCGATACTTACCAGTGTCTAACTGTAAGGCAGCGCTGAGCAGTAGGCTGGATTTATTGGAAAGGCATGGTTTGTGTTTATGCCTATTTATTTACATTACACTGAAAAACCTGTACTGCAAACATAATGTTTGTGGTTAGAGGAGCATCACTTGTTCCCTGCTGCTCTTGCTTGTCTGTCCCATCCCATGCATTCCCTCTGCATGCTGGATTTTCAATGCCCAGTAATGAAAAAACACCCAGATACTGGAAACCCACAATCCAGACCCAGCTGCTTTTCATACAGTTCAAGAGACATAAAACCCCGTGTAACCCAGTGCCCACTCAAGAGTCAGCACAGATGGAGATTGTCACTTCCCACTGCTGGGTATCTAGCAGCAGTGCAGGGATAGGGATCCCAAAGCACTGCATTGCCTTGCCTAATCAGCATTAAGTGAAAAAATGCTAATCAACTTAGCATTAAGTGAAAAAAAAAGCCCTTTCTTTTGTGGGCTGCACTGAGGGGATAACTCCTTTCACAGAGGTTACCCAAGACCACTATCAGGTAGCAATAACTTTGATTGCTAAAAGCTGCAGTCAAGCTGATAAGCAGGAAGGGAGAGCTGGTATATCTCATTTCAAATCTCTGTGTGTAAGTCCAAGGTCCCAATTTTTAAAATCTTGCTCTGAAAGCACCTACAAATTATTTCTCAAAAAGAGACACATTTCAGTTTAACCTGATAGTGTTTCATCTTTTTTCCTTTTCCTTTTTTTTTTCCTGTTTTAAACAGAAGTAGCATCATTATGTGCCTTTGAACTGCAAAGTGCCAACAGAAGGGTAACAGAATAACGAGACTGCACACTACCTCAAGCAAGGAGGTGAATTTCTTCCTGGTGTGTTTCAAACATGCCTCTCTCCAGAGCCATCCTCACTCTACTGTTGACCAAAGCCTGAGTTTTCTGAACTAGTTGTTTAGACTATAGGCTTCTCATGAGAGGGCTATAATTTATATATATACAATTATATATATATAATATATAATTTTTATTGGGTCTTTAGGCACATCTCCACCAGGGGAAAAAAAAATGAAAACACCCTAACCTTTAATATTCTGTTCATGTATATGCTTTAAGTCTCTCTAATTTTTTATTCCAGTGATTGGCAGAATTAGAAAATGATGACTAGTACAAAAGTCAAACAACAAAGTCTCCACCCAGTTGTATCTCTAAAACCGACATTCATCTACAAATACCTGCTGACCATTAATAACATGCGGATTGTGTGGCACAGCTTACTTTTCTGTATATGCAGAATAAAACAGGAAAATAAAGGAAAAGTCCATTAAGCCCTTAGGTAATGTTAAGAAAGACAAAGGGAGTACAGAAAAAGAAACAGTGAAGAAAGGGGCTGAGAAGATGCGAGGCCCTTGAGCTTTGACCAAAGTAAATAAATACTTTATTCCTTGGTGCATGAAGACAATGGTGTTGTGAGGCTCTGAGCTCATCTTACCTTGTCTCCTTCTCTTTTCTTTGTTCTTAGCATTTCTGGTTTTAGAATACACTCATAACTGACAGGATTACAATATAACTAGGAATTTTGTGTATCTCATTACCTTGAGATTGACTGCTATAATAATGCATGTGCCCATTCATCAATGTTTTGTCATGATTTCAGAAAACCATCCCATATTCAGGAAGACGGGAGATACCAAATGGATTGCTTTGTAAGTAGAGCATCTTTATTGCCCCTTTCTGCATAGCCCATCATGTTGTCAGTCTCAGTTATCAGATCACACCGGCTGTTACTCAGCAGACATTTTTTTCCTGCAGAACTTGCATCAGAATTCAAGTTAACAGCTCCTTGGTGCTTTGGTGCTGACGTACTGCACTAACCAGTTAGCACAAGTACCTTACTATTTTCATTGTCTCTAATCCAAGGAGAAAAATGTATTAAAAAACCTATTAAATAAACATTCTCTGTATGTTCCTCTAGTGAGAAAAATGACCAAGTTTTTCCAAAAGCTTGGGTCAGTTTTACCTACAATTCCTTTGGCAGTACCTTTGAAAAACTTCAGTACACCACAACAACACAGTTAGCTGGTTTCTCATCTTTCTTTTTCTGTAATTTAAAAGTTTTGGAGTTATCTTTGCTGTTCAAGCTTCTCATACTAAAGTATTCAAAGTCAGCACAATTTTTAAAGGTGGGACAGCATTTTCTACCTCTAACTTTTTAGGATGGGATCTGATTAGTTAAATTTTTTATTTTTATTCCAAGGTCAGCTGCCTTTGTGTGCAAGCTCCTTGTGAGCTCCTCCAAGAATATCAACATAGCTTAGGAAATTCAGCACTGTTCTGCTACACCAAGTCTGCTACACCATACATCAGGAGCTACTAGGTGCAGAGAATGGCCTGAGGCAGAGGGCAGCAGGAATCCTGATAAAGACACCAGCCCAGGGTGCAAGATGCCCTTTGAACAAAATGCCTGTCACCTGTACCACCACAGGTCCACTTGCTTTAACCTAAAGAGAAAGCCGTGTATTCCCCTTATATACTTCCATTTCTACAAGTTGGAATCTGTATCTTCAGTAGATTCTTTCCATTCTATTTATATCTTATTAGATGTGACATATCTATTGATTAGATCAGATTCAAGGGAATATTGTGTGCATAAAATATACTGGAAACTTGTACCTTAAGTTTCAGCAATTTTTTATAGCTTCATTATAAAACCCCAGAAAACTGCTCTGTATTAATAGAAATGCTTATATCCCTTTAGCTGCAGTGACATTAATTTGAGTTACCATAATTTATCATCATTCTGCAGAATATAACCTCTCAAAGTACATTAAATGAGTGCATTAATGAACAATTATACTAATCAATTTACCCTCCCAACATAACTCTCTTAACTGCAGCAGAGGATTGAAAAAAGAAAACCATCAACAACAGAGATGCCCGTGCAAGACAGGAACCTTTGACCAACACTGTGAGGCAATCCCTTGCAAGGGGAGGTGCAAGTTTCTAGTCAAAGTCACTCCTAACACAAGTTGATTTCTGTTTATTTATTTCCTTTTTCTATTTATTTCTCTCACTCATGGCTATTTTTTGAGTGCTGTTCCATTCTCATTTGAATAGCCTGTGCTATATATTGGCATAGGTTTGTTCAGTGGCTAGACACATAAATATCTAATGCTTGTACAATTATAAAATATGTACACTTTTTCATCAAGTTTATCAGTTAGGGATTAGACAAAGAAACAGAATTCCTGTGTAAACACAACATAGAAACTTGGGTAACTTGCTTCATTTTAGTAACTTGTTTTACTCTTTGTAGTAGGGAAAAAATAGCATCTTCCGTCACGAGCACATTGAGTGAAATAATATGATAGCTGGACAAAGACAACTTGGAAACACATTAAAAATGAAATATCTCACCAGTATGCAATGGAAAGGATATGTCTTTTTAAGTGTTTTTACTCTAAGGGTAAGCAGTGGGAGAAGACACAGTTTATTCTTACCAAAATTAACCAGTAGCTCTTTAGCACTCCATGAGTGCTCCCAATATGGAATGACTACAAACTAAATCTGGGGAAATGAAACAAAACAATTTTTCACAAATTCTCATTATTTTTTACATTTATTTCCCTCACTTTAGATCAATTAGGGATGTCACCTTTTCTTTGCTGTTTCCTCTTAAATTATCAATGTGGATGTTTTGTACTTGACGCTTTAAGATGTTCCCTAATTCGAATTTAAGGTTTTACATACAAAATTGCCTAAGTGTTAATAACATGTCTCTCTGCTGGAAAACACAATTCATTAATGTCTTTAGTGGGATAATGGTACCCCCTGGGACATCAAAGGCACCAGCAAAAACCTGTGCTACGGATGTCCATTTTCCCACCCACTAAACACTTTCCATCCAAGTAAACTTCCCTGTAGCTTAGACTTGACATCCTGTGGCTTTTGCCTCCCTGAATCACACAAGAACACAGATGGTTACAGGGACTGAGACAGATACCAGGCTTGAAATACTTCAGCATTGATCCCTCCAGCTGCAAGACCACTGCAGTCCAGAAGATGTGTAGCAGTGCTCCCACTGCCCTGAGCAAACTCTTGAACATTCGGCTTTTTGACCACAGAGGGACAACCTATGGCCAGGAAGGTTTTACCATATCTGCCACTGCGAGCGTGCCCTCAGAGCCTCTAGAAAGCTCCTCTCTTAACTAACTCTACATGGGCTTGCAAGACTACCACCAGCCTCATATTTCAATAACATGTAGGCTTGCTAATGTGCTGAAAGCTTAAATGATTTTTGATTGCTACCACTAAGTGGCTTTTCCTTTCCCTGAAATGACAAGGATTTTGGCTTTTAACTAAAATAAATAAAGTCACTGTGATAACACTAGATCTGAACAGGTCAGATTTACAAGTGTGTACAGAAATTTATTTAATTCTGAGCAAATGAATAGTCCTTTTTAGTCAACAAGATAAATTATGCGAGTGAAGCTTTATACCCACCAGAGACTTCAGTTGTGAGTTTGTTTTTTAGTGCCTAGTGTTCTGTGGCTATGCCTGTAAAACAGGAGATGCTCTGCAAGCTGTGGTACCTGACAAAGCCCACTTGCAGATCTTCACACTGCCTAGGTAAACTCTCTCTTGGTCACTTTGCATTTTCACAAGTACTTTACAAGAACTCAGCCTGAATGAGGTCACTTACCCCTTGATTCAGTCAAAGGAATTTCAGCTAATGGTTTAAATCATCTTGATGAAGCCTCTCAACCCCTTCCCAAGTTCCTCCTGGACTGGGAAGCAGTGGGGCTGCCCCCAGTGAGGCGCAGGACAGAGATAAGCCACTCCACTGCCCTCCCTTCTTCACATGCCACCATCTGGCTGGAATGTCTGTTGCGAAATTTCCCCTACATGAGCAGGAAATCTTGGCTGCTCTATTGGGGCAGCCCTCAGTCTGCTTTGCACAGCCAGGGCCAAGGTTGAGGTCTGAACTTAGCGAGTGCTGTGGGTTTCCCAGAGGGAAGAGTACTCTATTTTTAAATTTTTTTTTATTCAGTAGGAGGGTTTGAAATGATAAGATTTCCAGAAGTGATGGGGAGCCACAACACCCAGCACACAGCGCAGTGATGGGGGTGAGCTTCACAGCTCAGATGGGCAGGAATGCCAATGGTGCCCTTGCTGGTACTGCTGGCACACTGAGGCTGTGCCTGCTGCCTGACTGCCACAGGAACCATGTGCCTAGTTCAAGGAAAAAAGTTTGGCTCAAAGCACACAGTTCTTCAGGGAACAAGAAATTTGTCTGTACCTTAAATTATTTTGCAGCTATTTAAATAACTGTGCTACAAGCTCTGCAGGCAGTAATTATTCTTCCATTTTCTTCTATTAGGCAGCCCTGAACTGAGCCATGAAAATTGCTTTGAAATCACAGCAGACAAAGAGGAAACTTTTGGATGTAATTTATTTTAGGATGTTCCAAACCAAAGCTATCATCCAAACCAAAAAAGAAGTCCAGCCCTGCCAAGTCCTTAATCACTGAAATGAAGAAAGAGACCACAAAACTGAATGAAAAGAGGATTGAAACAATTTTCCTACTCTGAAAAAACCCCTTTTTTGGAGTTACTGTCAGAAGAAAATAAGGGAGCAACAAAACCCCTTAATACATCACTGATGTATCTAACTGGAGGTTACTTGCAGAGGCCAAACCTTTGAAATGGGAGTAATGCTGGAGTTTGTCCTTGCCGGGAGAGAGCTCATATGTGGACTTTGCATTTCAGAAAACAAAGCCTTACTAGCATTTCCAGGGAAATTTCCAACCATGTAAGAGCAAGATCTTCTTAAGTGTCCACCATACTCTGCCATTAGAACATAATTCTAACATAATATCCCAAGCTCTTACACTTCAAGCACTTATGGACTCGTCTTAAAAACATTTAGCAGGTATGGGATGACCTGTACCAGGTACAGGTATTATTTCTAGCACAGAAGTAACCAAGAGCTCACTCTGTCAGGATCAGGTGCCATTGAGCTCGACAGAATATAAACACAGCAACAAAGTCTCTCAACCATACAGCTTATATTTGGAACCAGGAATGAAGGTATATTTTAAAACTCTGTGACTATGATCTGACAAATGGTGTAACTTCTGTTAAAAGGACCAAGGTATATTTAAAATACAAATGTATCTAAGTTCTGGCAAATTCAGAGTTTAAATCTAGTCTTGAATATGATGCCACAAACATGAAAAAAAAGACAACAGCAAACAAAATGGAATGATTGGGAAAGCTAGCTGGGAATGAGACCTCATTTTAGCAAATCCTGTGATACATTTGTTATGAAATATAAAATCATCTGTACTATCCCTCAAGTGTCAATCACCATCTAGCAATACTGTGTCAGCATCAAACCGGAAAAAGTCCTGACAAGGGATGTGAAGAAGCAGAGTGCAGCACAAAACTGGTTTCAACAAGTATATTTCATCTCAGGATGCAAATGCTCACAGCACAGTTTTGCTCAAGTTACTAAATCCAAGAGCACAGTTCCTGGGAAAAAGCCCTGCAGGCCCACCCCTCATCCCCTCCATTCACTGCTGTTTGTTTAAACCATTTGTGTGTACTTAACTCTCCAAGGCATGTTCCTTGGTGTCTCTGGGTGTGATTCAATGAGCACATAGACATCCCAGTTGAGCCAGGGACCCTGCAGTCCCAGGCACACCTGTGTCCTGCACCACAGTGTGTTTCTGCCTTCTCAATGCAGCCAGTCCTACCTCTCAACCTGCCCTTAGACAACTGGGTGGTAGAGGCCAGGAGAAATGCTTTTACTCTTGTTTCATCTGTTACATTCACTAACTTGTTCTTAAACAATCTTTGAAACCTTTTTTTTTTTTTTAAGTGTGTCCTCCCTGTCCTATGTATGGTACTGAAGCCTGTATAGCACTATTCAGTAGCATTCATTTCCTCAGGAACCATTAAAGTTTGCTTTTCCACAGAAAGAGCTTTGCTATTTTGAGCATGGAATGAGGTGCATGACTGCTCCTGGAGGTCCCGCTCCAAAAAGAGAGTAAAGCAAAACCTTGGATGCCTCCCAGTGCAGTGCTGAGCCCAAAGGGCTCAGAGAAGAGCCAAAAAGGATCTTTTCCAAAAAGGATCAACAAAGCCTCAATTAGATGTTCTTAATATGACAGAGAGAACTCTTAAAATATCGTAAGAGTATTACAGCAGGCTCTGAGGTGTATGCACAAGTTGCCTACAGCCCACCACACTGACCAATATTGAGGCAGATGTGATGCAAGTGAGACTGCCTGGCCCCCAGAAGTGTTTGTGGCAAGGTCTGCAGAGAGCAGGAACAGCTTTGACATGTACAGCTGGTACTGCAGAAAACCAGTTGAGTTCTGGGCACACAAACAACCTCTTCACATCCGGACATTTTGCTGTTCCCCTGTGCTCCACTACATAGCTCCATTTGTTATTTCTCATCAGGTAAAAGCTTTGGGCCATTTCAGTCCTGTATTTCAGCAATGCCCAGACCTGAGTTGCCAAAGAATGCGACTCCTCCATCCTACAGTTACACCACGAGTCATGAATAATAATAACACCAAGGACGTGTGTCTCTGTTACAGCTGCAGCTCAGCGAGGCTTTTTGTCCTATTTTTTCTTTATACTTCCTTGGACATAAATTCTAACTACAGCAGGTAAAAAATACAAACCAAACATTTAAAAATCACAATTCTTAACTCAGATGCCGTTAAAATATTCTGCCCACCTCAAACAATAGGTGATTCATTTGTGAAAGCTGATGATTTATTTATAAAAATGCGAAGTGCAAAGCTGCACCAAGATCTCAGGGCAAGAGAGTAAACCAAGCAGTGTTATGAAACCCTCCACTGACACCTGCAGAAGATACTCAGCAGAGGGAGAAACACAATAGGGAGAATGTCCTGAGCCTTAGAACAAAAGCAGGTAAGGGTTTGCTTGGACTCCTCCATTTCTGTCAGAGATAAACCACTTGAATAGCAACTTTTAAAATAGCAATTGGCCTCACTTGTAACATTATCAAATTCCACAAATCTTCCAAAGGGCCTTCCTCTGTTTCCCCGCTCCATATCCTTTTCTCTCAAAAGCCAAAGCCTAGATTATTTTTAGGAATAGTAACCAATAAACAGAGGAACAGGAACACTAGCAACAGGAAAGAAACTTTACCAAATTCAAATATGAAAAATGAAGGAAAACAAAACATTTTCAACAATGCCTGAGGAAGTCTACAAGTCCTAGGGCTGGTCAGAATTTCTGTTAGTCTAAGGATTGCTTTTCACCTTTAGGATACACTTCCAAATTCGTCCAAATCTGTCATTAATCATTAATGTAATACTAATTTCTGGGTTCTCTCCCCAAAACACATTCAAGATTAACCATCCCGGCATGAAATTTAAAACTAAACAATATAACTTTATTTGTAGAGTATTTCCATGGGTGGTGAAGTGATTCAGATGCTCTATGCACTCTCCTCTACACAGGGCATCCTCTCCAAACACTAGCCATGCTCAGCGCTATGATTTTTTTCATGAGCTTCACCTGGTGCAGAGAGAAAGGAACAACCACAGAAAGCAGTGCAGATCCCTGACTCACCATCCCCCATCCTGACAGCAGCAGAAACATCCCTGCATCCCTCACAGACAACAGGCACAGTGGGATGGCACCAGCCCCTGCCCTGGTCTTCCTAGGTTTGGCCCCAGCCCATCACTACAGTCTTTACCAGAGTTAAGCGTCTAGTTTTTCTTCCTTAGCAGGAATTTTCCACCAACTGTTTCAGCTGGAAACTATCCACCTTCCTGCACCAGGAGAGGCAGAAAGCAGTCAGGGAGAGCAAGCCCCAAACACTACATAAGGTTTTACATTTGCCAGATGCCCCAGTAAGTTTGCCAGTCTCCCTCGGCTGCAGGGATCGGGTCTTAGATCCACCAGCAGAGCCAGCCACTCGCTCTCCCATCAGAGAGCCAAACCAGCTGGAGGAGTTGTTCCTGTCAGCATCCATAGTTCTGCTGCCTAAGAATTTTCCAGCCCTCACAGACTGGAACAAAGAGGCTTTTCACAGAGATCCAGATTGCCTTCAGAGCCTGTCCCTTCTTTATTTACAGGAAGGCTCTTAGGTTTAGTCTGGGGAGGTCTGCAGATTGCCAGGGGCCTCCAGGGGAAGAATTCTGTCAAAGAATGTATGTTGCAATGCATCCTCAAAAGGGTCTGCTTTCTGATTCATTTAATCTTCCCTGGAAATCAACTTCACAGCCCCAGCTCCATTGACTGTGCATGATTTATCTTCAGATTATATTTGCCTTTCATGCCTTTACGATCTACTTTTTTCCTGAACAGCTCAATTACTTTGGATTTGTAGAGCCGAAGACAACTTGCAGGGCCAAGTGGGTACCTAACTAGGAAGTTCTGTGATAAGGCTGGGCCAGAGGGCAGACCTCCCCTTCTCACTTCCATGTTCCTACCAGGTCTGCATGTCCAGCACTGCTGTTCAGCTGACTCCAAAGCAGACTGCTTCAGCACTGAGGGGAGCAGTGGGAGAGTGATGCCAAGGCAGAGAAAGTAAACATATCGCTCCTTCTCGCCACCAGTATATGTATCTACTCCAGTATAAACTGCACCATAGAAGTATGATGAGAATGAGAGCCCAAAGCAGAGGGCTGAATGGACCCAGGCAACATTGGTGGTGACCTCAAACTGCTCATCTTAGCATGTTGTTTTCAGACACAGGAAAAGGATTTAGTAACACACACACTGGTATTTAGTCCTACTTAGCCACCCAAGAAGACGTTACATATAGGACTGATGAGACGCTTGTAAGTCCCTGAAGCAGCAAAATTCCACCTGAAGCTTCAGATACCAACCTAGAGCTGTCAAACACCTGGATGGTCCAGGACTGAGCAAAGTTCCCCCGCAAACAGGGGAAGGGCCATTACCTCCATCCCTCTGTTGCTGCTGTATACAAGGGGAGAGAAACAGTAATATTATCAGCTGATAACAAGCTCGTATTTATCTTGTCTATCATGTACTGGTTTCCACCTAATTATGCAGAGAAGGCAGATACCTATTATTTCTTTTATCTGGCACAGGCCTTCTCTCTCTCTGTTTATGTACATGTAGGCAATGGGGCCAGCCACTCAAGGTAGTATTATCAGACCCTACTTTTATAGATTTTCCATAGAAAAATAAATGCAGTCAGACTCCCCAAAAGCTGGAAATATCAAATAAGTAAATTAGCACTGAATCCATGTCACACACCTCCATCAACCATATCAGGCATATGTAAGGACATGACTGTATTCATGCTAAAACAATAATGGAATATTTGGGGCACGGAGCATAAAAAGGTATTTTTAATTGAGATGGGCTCATGATAGAAAAGGAGCAAGATTTGAAATAGATTTTATTGTGTCACCTGATATACGTAGTAGACAAGTTTTCAGGCACAAAAGGATCATGAAGCAGTTGCTTTAACGACAGAACCGCATCTGGTGCAAAACACTAGCAGCAGCAGTATGGAAATGAGGTGAAAAAGCATCATGGAAGAAATTATCCAAAGATTCTCATCAAATAAAAAAATCCTGCATTAGCATGATGGAATAACTTGGGATACTTTGGAATTTTATGATCCACACACATGTGTGACAAAATTGATACTTTTTAAAAACAGTCCTGCTATCAAGCTAGGATGAACTCCTGGGATGGTTTCTAGTGAAAAAATACAATGCAGCTAGAAAGAACTGCAGCACTAAGATTTCATTTAGTGAAATTGCCATTAATGTTTCACCTAATGTAAGCCAATCTTCTCCTTCACTTGGGAAAAAGTATCCTTTCACACCCTGTATTTAATTTGATTTCACCAACAGAATTCTATACCAGCTGCTCAGAGCCAATCAGCAATGCCCTTTTTTTGTACAAGAGAAGGAAACACCTGTCTCTTTTATAATTATATGATTTTATTTTTGTTAACAGTAAAATAAAGACAGTTAAATAGTAACTTGGTTCAAAGAAATACCTTCAAATCTGAGGGACAGTAACAAATAGTTCCATTGCTTATCTCATTCGTGGATTATAAGTCACCCTCATGCTGAGGTTAGTTTGGGTGGGACAGCATTACAAGTGTTTGAGCCATGAGAACAGCATTCTTCGTACAGTTGTTTTAGCTAAAACATTGGTTGGGTTCCCAGAGGAAACTATCAAGTAGCATTACTGTATGTTAAAATAACTTCAGTTTTAAAGCCCCCAAAGCTATAAATGTTGGTTAAGACTACCTGAAGAACTGAAGTGCTCAGGAAACAATTGTTTCAATGATAAAATCTTCCCAGCAGCAGGCATCAAATGTTCATATGAGTACTAAAAACAAGTGCCAAAGGTTTTATAACAAGTAGAAAACAAAAAGAAAGGTATGCTGATGAATGCAAACCACCACCATGCAAGGTAAGTTACATTCTGACTATCCTTTCCACTGAGATACCAGGGTTTTCCAGTATTCCTCCCCACTTATCTTTAGAGATTGAACATGCATGGAATGCAAAATGTTTTTATCTAGAAGCACCAAATCCCTTAAAATACCAGACCTTTGTACTCTGACCTGAAGCGACAATATGAGAACTTAAGAATTTAACAGCTAAACTAGCAGTCACTAGCCAAGGCAGACATGCATTAACCAAATTATAAATGTATTGCAGTTCTGAACGATTCAAAAAATAAAGCAAGGGTGAGACTTGGTTTGAGAGCAGAATCATACAGAATCAAGTTTTTTTACCAAAGATGGCAAATTAAATTCCTATTAAAAAAAAAAAAATGCAAGGAAGTTGTGTTTTATAGAACCTGTATCAGTTAGTAATTATGAGGTTAAACACAGTGCTGTGTCTCTATTTAAAATGTCACTTATGAATATTATTTAGTCTAATCCTTTAGATTTTCTTGAGAAAATTTCCCTGCAGTACAGTACTTGGCTAAGTTGGAGAGTATATGCAAAAACAGCATGTGATCTTGTCAGCTCTGGCACGTACACTTAGGCATTGTCTGTGACAATTAGACACACAAGGGCTGGATACATGGAAGGGTCACATGCCATACCACCACTCCCCCTGCAAGCACTTTTTCTGTGATTCCCAGTGCCACCTGACTCAGATTGCAAGGAAGGTAATCCTCCTCCATCGCTCTCTCCTTGGCAAGGTATTTCAGGATCATGGCCAGGGCTGTGCTGAAGAAATCGAAGGCATGCGGCACCATATAGGGTAGGATCAAGTGAACCACGATGTCTCCATCTGAGGGCAGAGAGGAGGGGTCTGGCAATATTTAGGCTGCTGGTCATCTACCAGAAGCTACCGACACTCAGTGAGCTTCAGTATGATAAAAGGAGGGCTACAGGCCAGGAACATACATTCCTCTGGGAAAACAGCAGATTTGAAAACCTGGGAAAGTTATATTTAAATGCAAACTGATAGCGCTCAGAGCCTAGGTGAACAAGAAACAACATCCTCAAGTCACAAGAGAAAACAGGCAACCTCCCATAAATAGTTCCACTTTCAGTTGAGTCTGACTGGTTTTTTGTAGCCCTCGGGCTGCTCTCCGGCTCTGCATAAGGCGGGACATGCCTGAAGCTCTGCACGATTCCCAGACTTTGTGTCAACAGTTTTCATACACAGGCAGCCTTCAGACCCCCTGACATGTGGCCCTGCAACCCTAAATCACAGGTGATGTTATCAGTATCACCATCTCACACTCTGCTCCTTCCTCTCATGAAGTAACTAAGAAACAAGCAGTTCAGTAAGGCTGGAAGCTAGACACTGCTTTCTGCTCATGACCAGACTCCTGTCTGGTTTTGCCTGTCCATTCCCTCCACCCGTTTTTGGGGCTGTCCAGACGGACCATAAAACTGCTGGACTGCCAGAAGCTCCTTTAAATTCCTGTCCATTTGCTTCCTGTACCTGAGGGCTTCCACCAGCCAGGGCAAAAAAAAAGAGCATCAACATGACAAAAATGAATGCAAGCCATGCCAGTGAAAGCACCATTTAAATGGGTCAATTGTCCCACCAACTTTGGTGAGAGCAGATTCATACAAAGAAATGAAGAACAAATACAAAGCCCACTAGGGTTTTAATTGTAACTATCCCACCATCCTGCCTGGAAAATTCTTCCCAGACACGGTAGCTAAACCATGACATTTGTCTCCTGATGCAAGTCCCTGACAGAACTGCACTTCCGCAACCTAACAGAGAAGGAGGGGAATGATTCAGTAATCGAATCATACAGATGTAACTGCTAAAGCACACAGTCACATCACCCAGAGGTCCAGACCTGCCCACTCCTGCTCAGTTCTGCTCTTTGCTCAGCTCTGCCCTGCTTCTTATATAGCAAATGGTTGCACCTGTGAAGAAGGTAGAATTGCTGACAGTAAGCCACTTAATTATTTTCTAAACCTGTACCTACAGACTAAAACTGGTGTTCAGTACAAGGTATTGACAAGGATACATCAAGCCTTTGAAACTCAAAGTAAGCAAAAGGGAAGAGAAGGATCCCCTCTCAGAAGTGGTGAAGAACACAGATGTGTTCGCTCACTCAGAGCCTGACCTTTCTCACCCTTAGTTAGCCTGTACCAATCCCCATTTAACCCTGGGAAGACATTTACCCCACACAGTACCCAAGGAATTAAACTCCCTGCTGCAATTCCTAGGTGTACACAGCATGGTGCAAGAGCAGGTGGAAAGTGCTGTGATGCCACTTAGAAGCACCCAGTCCAAGATCAGTGGCTTGCAGAGGTACACTCCAGCCCCTGTAGTCCAGAGGGGCCACTGCAGGCCCTGTGGCCACAGAAGGGAGTCCTGGCTGCTCCTCCACAGGCTCTGGCAGCAGTGTTGTTTTACTGCCCCTGCACAGCCATCACCCCAAAATACCCTTCCTCCACAGCTATTCAGTGCTGTCACAGCCACCCCTGCACTGAGGCTGGGTAC
This sequence comes from Eulacestoma nigropectus, assembly GCA_013397775.1. NCBI lineage: Eukaryota > Metazoa > Chordata > Aves > Passeriformes > Eulacestoma > Eulacestoma nigropectus. Next base: position 1,061,562 of record VZTE01000952.1, on the reverse strand, counting down.
AGACCAGTCTCCTCCAGGCTTATTTTGATTTGCAAAAGCCAGTCATAAAATGGACACTCTCACTTTGCACAACACAGAAGGAGACAACAAGGAACGCCACTTCACTCCTAAGGAAGTTTATCATAAATAAAGTGGTCAAACTAAATCTACAGTCCATCTGTGAAATTGAGGAATACAAGTTCCCATATAGTTAGATTTAAGGTCAGTCATCTCACTAAATAGCAACTGTTTAGGCAGCAAGATTATGCTTGATGAGAAGCACTCATTTTAGAAAGTTTTTTTGTTACTGGTAAAATTCGTCTTTGGATGGATCTCTTTCAAATCCACTCAATTTTTGTCCTGGAAATTCACAAGGTATTCCACAAATATTTGTATGAAAATTTTTGATCCCTGAACCTTTTTTCAAATAAAGGCTCAAATACAGAGCACAGCAGTCACCTGAAACATTACGCATTTTTTTGCAAAACATATTTAAAAAGGATCCAGGTGTTTTTTCAAAAGAAATCATCCAGTTCAACCTCGTTAATAAAACTGTGCCTTTATTTTCCAAACAGTCATGGGTTAATAGTCGCACTTAATTTATCACTTACATAAAGTTATGACCAGGCTAGTTTTTGCAGCTCTAATATTCCCCAAAGAATAGTCTGTTGTTTAAATTACCTGATGGCATGGGAGAAGGGCTTTTCAAAGAGTTTACAACCTCCGTCTCTTCTTCTGCAGAAGCTAATTGCTTATGTATAATTTCATTTTATCCATATAGATTTATGTCCTTTTCCATCACATAATATTAAGATGACTCTTACAACTTTCCTGTGAGATAGAAAAAATGTTGTCGTTTTGCCCTTGCACCAGAAGCCCCACTCTGTACTCTTTACTACCCTTAATGGAATTTTTGCCTGAAAGGCTTGTATTTTCAATTTCATTTTGTGCTGGTTTAAAGATCAATAGAGGAAGGTGACACCAAGGCACAGTAATTTTTAAGTATCTAACTATTGTGCAAATGCTACAACTTTAATTATACAAGCAGGCTTCTGTGCCTGTCCAAACTCAAAGTGATAAACAATCTGCTTACACAGTGGCAGCAACAGGATCAAGAGCCATGAATTTATGTCCATAAACATTGGCTGCAGCAGCAGAACTAATTTGGTATATCCTCAGAAGTGCATCTCATATAGCTACCTTGCTGAGGGAAGTCAGCTACCTTCTTAAGAATTAACTAAGTTATACTGTCTTACATGGATTTTTTCATGGATAAAACCCAAGTCTTCAAAATGCTTTCTCTGGCTCCTTTTTTCTTTTTCTGCCTGAACATATCTAGTGCACTAAAAAATAAGATTAAAAAATTCAGCATTTTTTATTAGCTCAGTTTTTACAGTTGCCAACGTAATGACCTATGGATCAGAGCGGGTCACTGTAAATACAGATGGGGTCTGGGACGGTGATTCAGAAAGACAGTACCTGAGGTACTGGTTAACAGATAACCAGCAGTTGGCAACTTCTAGGGCAGTTCCAACATCTCCCTCCAGAGATACCATCTCTGAGGTTTTGCCTGTAAAGGAAGTGGAACGGCGTTAATTATGCCAGGATGTATTTACTGCCTGAGAAGCAGTCATGCCAAGTCTGTTAAAGATGAACACTACATAAAAGGAAACCCCGTTTGACAGTTAAGACTACCTTGGTATAATAATTTTTGTTAAAAATATAAAACATTCTGAGATGGTTAACACTGCAATCTAGGCCCATTCCTGACTATGGAGGAAAGTTTGCTAAGGACTTTCCGATGAATACGAGGCATTGCCTTTAACTCTGGCTATAAAGGACCCCCAGAGGCTCCATTTGGGGGCTGTGGGTACCACCATGCACTTGGAGATCTCCTGACACATTCTCTGCAGAGCTCAGCCTAAAACAGGAGCACTCAAAGTCTACCTAACGTCCTCTTGGAGACAACTTAACAAGAAAAGCAACAGAAACAGGCATACGGAAAGAATATCTAACCACAACAACTTCTGCTTTTACGGCATTTTAATGACAGTACCCAATCCCACCCTATTCTTATCTCATATACTCATGTATTTCATAACATGCTCAAGTTTGTCAATATTTCAACTGGACACAGTCACCCTACCTCCTTTGAGATACAGGTCCTTTTTCTTGTGTTGATGGCTGACCTCTCTCCCTAACAACTTCATACAGAGCAGAAACCTTCTCTCATCCATGACGTCTCCCTGTACTGTCTGTTGGGAGGGATTAACTGCTTCCTCCCCTTAAAGAAATCTAACTTATGCATTCATACCATACAATTATTATTCCACTCAGTAATTCTTTTTTGTAGAAAAATATTTTGTTCAGAGACATTAAGCAGGCAGAGACATCACAAACACTGGATCCAGTTGCTTTCAGTATTCCTTCTTTACTGATGTGTCAAGTAACTTTTGGGGCAGGTCACCCAAATGAATGCAGCAAAACAGGTTGGGCATGTCTCAGTCTGTTTTCAGTCACAGAACACTATAGGATTTGTTACGTGGCACAGATACAGCCTGCACTATCATAGTGCCATCAAAATACAGATTGTGGAAACCATGGCTATAAAGCTCACTACATAAACATTAAAACTATATTTAGCCAAAAAAACCCCCAGTTATTCCCACAGCAAAGAATACTGCAAAACAAACAAAAATATTCAACATATTATGATAAAAGATAGAAGTCACAGTAACTAAATACATAAATTATTTCTATTCTGGATCTAGCAACAAAAGGATTTGGAAAGCTTTACTTAAAAGGGGTTTCTAAACTATATCAACGCTTTCCAATTCCTTATTCACAGGCAGCCTCTGGGTCTAGGATGAGGAGTCATTAGCCACAGTACTGGATGGAGGTGAGTGCTATCACCTGCATTACCTCCCCTCAACTCAATAGATGGATGTCGTTGGTTTGCACTATAGCTACCAGACCATTCTGAAGGAAAACTCAGATCAACTTAGAGTAGTCTAACCTGCAGAGAACACTTATTTTTAAGACATTAAAAAACAATATTTTTCTTCCTATGAGGGTGTTCAAACACTGGCATGGGTAATTCAGAGAGGCTGTGGTGTTTTTATCCTTGGAGATGTTCAAAACCTGACTTAAGCTGACCTTCCTCTAAGCTACGAGGTGGACTACACCACCCTCAGAGGGGCCTTCCAGCCTCTGCCAATCTGTGATGAATAAAAACAGTGCATCTATATTGCCTACGTCAGGGAGCTCAAAAAATGTAAAAAAATTGTCTCCAATTCCTCATTTCTTCACAGAGAATTTATTATGAGGTAGTATCAGAGACTAGTTTTAGATCCAAGTAACATGAAATTAATTGGGCTTTTTGTTACGTACTACTCGACAATCGAAGACTGAGGGACACAAGAGGGAAGCAGTAGGAATGTGCAGTACAGCCAGGGCAGAGTAAAGGCAGTATCTGTGCCTCTTTTAGCAGCAGCTAACTGCTAGACCAGCTGGATCTGTTTCTTGGTATGCACACAAAAAGCAAAAGGTGGGAGTGTGACAGAAAATAATTACAGATATGTAAGGACAAGTGAAACTAAAATACATATGCTCATCAATCATCAAACATGGATTAGTTGCAAAACAGTACTCATTAATGCAGTCCATACTTCCCAACAGGGATTCCACTCTCACATGAAAAAGTTTGCAACATATGATGGAATAGCAAGAGACGGGTGTCACAAATCCGTCAAGTCACATGGCCAGTGAGTGATCTCTTGCCAAGAATTGCATGAACCACTTCAGCAAGCACTTAAAAATGAGGCAGATGAGGTCTGAAGGAAAGATCTTGCAACACTTCCAAGCCAGAAACAAGGTCACAGTTGAGCAGATGGTGAAAGAGAAGGAGCAATCCAGGAAAATGAAGGAATATGGAAAGTGCATTCTTCTCTCAAAATATTTAGGGGAAGGAAGGCATTTTTGTTATTGCACATTTAAGAAGACTATCTTCAGAAGATTTTCTATGGTCTTCAGACAAAAGCTCTTCCCTGGCAGCACGAAAGAATCTATTCATTTAGGTAAGTTTAACGCAGCCAAAAATATACCAGACAATGGACACTAGCATGCTTTAAAGCCCAGCGCTCTAAGATCCCAGAAATCTTAGTGTCAACATTCTGCATTATGCTGCCTTCATTTTAGGGTACTCAGGGCCCCTCATTAAGTAGGTGCTCTGGCAAACTTTGCTGCTGTAGTATAAATTATGACTTGTCTGCTCTGCCCTCATAGAGGCTGCTGCCACCACAGCAAAGCCAGCACAAGGGAAAATGTTCCCAGACACGAGGTGTTCTAGTGCAGAGACCGGTCTTTTGACACTTTCAGCAACATACTTTGGTAATAATGCTGTGCTGGTGTAAAGTGTTACCACCTGCATATATTCGTCCTGATGAGAGAATCTGGCAATCGGGCACACGTGCCCATACCCCTTTACTCCAGTGCAAAGCTACTGCCCTTTGCTTTGCCAGTTAAAATGCCAGACACCAACCTGAGCAGCTGAGCAGGCACTTGGTCTCTTCTAATGGCTATGTTAGGCCATCCTCATGCTGGGGGTGATGATGCTCTAAGTGACCACGGCAAGACTTGCAGGGCTCATCTGTCAGTCATAAGAGTGAACCTACATCTGCCTGCACTGTAAGTAAATTGAAGGGCTTTGCACTCCAGTAAGTGATATGCAGACCCTCATTCCATTCCATCAATGTTCTACCACAGCACAATTCCCCAGAGCTTGCTGCTTGGACTGAACTAATCAAGCAGAAAATCCCTTCATTTTCTTTATCAAAACAGAGAAAAATAGTCAAGCAATAAAATGTTGCAAGGATCTCTTTGGGAGCTTGTGTTGTAATGCCCTGGAGAAGGAGGCAGAATTAGCTAACAGTGCTAATGACACTTGGTTGCTGTGGCTATCAAGTCCAACAGAAATGATTCTAAGAACCTCCAGGTAAGATTGGAGGCAGTCAGCAGATGAAGAGCCCAGCACCTTTTAAAAATGAACCTGTATAAACACATGTATAAACAGAGACACAACTGTTTGCGTTAAATAGTGGTAATTTTTGAACAAGCATCCTAAGAATGACGGGAATCCAGAAAATAGTCTACCCCTCTTATTTACCAAAAAAGTCCCAAAATGAGAACAGTTCAAGAATTAACAAGTACTTTACATGCAGTTACTCCTGCTAACGTAAGACGCTAGTCCCACCTTACAGACTTTAAATTAGTCTTCAAAATGAATAAGACGGTTTATTGATCATCCTACACACAAGATCATGCAATAGATAAAGAACTTCACAGCCCTTTTTACACCTTTTGTCTCAACATGAAACAGTGGCCATTTGGAATGACAGAAGAATGTTTTAACTCAAGTAAAAAAATTAGACGCTTCCACATGCTAAAATGCAACAACAAAAAAAAAAGTTGCTGAAAGTTTTTTAAAAAGATTAAACTATTTTGAAATATCACCTAAATATGTCACCAATAGGCTACCTTCTTATTGATTTGAGCCCCTTCTGCTCCTGAAGTGAGACAGAATTTTGAGTTATGCTATGGCTTGCTGTTTTCCTATAAGACTTCCGCCTTGTTCAGCAACATCATGTGGTGCTTGCTGGCTAAGCAGTTGTTCAACACTTTGCAAGGTCTTCACAGCTCAAAGTGTGGCTCTGTACCTTGTTTCTTTCATGTTATTTTCTGCATTCACTGATAGTCTACTCATGGGCTTGTCTAACATGACCAGATTACCTAAATGTCCATCTGAATTCTTTGCAAACAAGAATGAATTTACTTCATAGCAGCCCATTTTGCAAACAGTGTATTTTTATTACCTCCATTTTATATAATGGGAAATTGAGGTATGGAAAGATTCGTATCTAATATCTCCAATAAATTTGACTACTTAGAGTCATATTTTTTTCAGAGACCACTTAAAATATAGGTGATAAATTGATTTCACCTGTTTTTGCAAAAGCTCTGCATTTCCACAAATGAGAGTGAAGTTCAAGACAGAGACCACAAAATAAGGAACATGAAAACTAATGACTGCTTTTGAAAAATCTATTTTAAATGACTGGCTTCTCATCAGACAGGAAATATGCAGAGGCATGAAAAACACCCCTGATTCATCAGGGTAGCATTCAACTGTCTGCTTATGAATCCCCTTTTTATTTTAATTCCAGTTTCTAGCACTAGTCATTATGCTTTTTCCACTTTCTTCAATAAACAAGACAAGGCTCCTTCAGATAATGTTTTAGAAAAACAACTCATCCACAGAATGGAGTCCAACAGAAAGCAATATTGTTAAAACCAAAGGCCAGAATATAACAAGTGAATGTAAGAATGTCACATTGCAAGGGCAACCACCAAAAATTCATGAGAGTTTAACAAGGAACCAAAGAAAGGAACCTGCTCAATAAAATAAAAATCTTAAAATTATGCTCAGCTCCAGAGCTGAAATACAATACATCACCCTGTCACTTCACCTAAAATAGAAACCAATAACTCCAGAGATTATGCTTTCCTTTATGGAGAAGTGTAGGAAGGGATTAGGATATACTTGCTGCAAGTAGATTCTGTGGGTATTTCTTGAGAGCTGGAACAGTTAAAAAAAAATCTTCTGTTCCATTCCAGATCAGCACATGCTCTAACAAGCTGTTTTAAGAAGCAGGGAACACGGGTTCACCAAAGGACTGAAGGAAGTTCTCTGCAAAACAAATCTTTTCAGGAAAGAGAAAGGCTTTACCTGAAACAGGAACACTTCTAACCAAGAAATCCAGTTTTCTCTATTGCTTTGTCATAAGAACTGCCCTCCTTTTTTCTGTTCAGCAATTACTGTTCTTGTAAAAGTTGTGATTACTTTTACTTTTCTTTTTTCTTTCTCACAGTACAGAATAGCCACTACTAATTCATCCTTGTAACTGACATAGCTGGAGCCAAGTTTTCACCAAAATCCACACTGCATCCACAAAATTTACACATGCACTTATTGTATGTACAAAAATGCTTGTAAATAGGCACATAAGCAAAATTACACAATTTGTATGCAAAGATGTGGGTTTCCAAGGGCAGAATTTTACCATTACAACATTACAGAAGAAGCGGACCTTCAAACATGCACCCATTTTTACTAATTTGTGCCTTAATGAAGAATAGCAACAAGTGTTTATTTCATAAAACATCTGAACCTGGCAGTACCACTTCTTAATGAACAGTTCTAGAAAGTGTGGTATGTTTTGTATTTACAATTTTATTGTGGTAACACTCAAAAAGACAATGTACATACTTAAGTTTCCTAGAAATTCACCACAGACCAGGCTTCTCTCCATAACTCTTGAACTGTCATATTTCTGTGTTTTTACCATGCTCACATTTGTGATGCCAGATCATCTTATATGGGCATGTAATAAAGTATCCTGACATATTTCACCTTCTATTTCATATTACACTGAAGGCCCACCGTGAGTTGCTACCTCTTTCTTGAGTGTTTATCCCTTAATTAGTCTGTATCATCACATGATACATCTGGACTGAAAGTTTAGAAAAAATTTTCAGGTCAAATTATTTGGAACAGGGTGGCTGGGAACAATTGTATTTACCTGTATTAGAATTTGACCAGCATGCTCTGACAAACACTACTATTTAAAAATGTGTTGGTCAGAGCTTGATTTTTACTTCCCACATCTTCAAATATATTAAACATAATGATACTACTCTGTCAAAAACCCCACAAAACCCAAACAACAGAACCATGCCCCAGAAAATTAAGCACCTCAACATGCACAACAACTGCTCCATGCGTCCCGCCAAATGAAAAAAAAGCAGGAGGTCAGTCTAAAAATCCTGCATGCTCCTTCTGCTTAACTTCTAGCTTAACCCCTAGCACAATTTAGGGTACAGCCAGCACTAGGGACCACTCCTTCAGAAGCGGGGATCGCCCTTCCGCCATCCTCCAGGGTCAGCCAAGGACACCTCAGCAGGCTGGACACCTGAAAACATCCCATACCCCAGTGCACGCGGAACTATACTGATTTTCACGTTGTAAAAGCACTCTGATGACACACAGCCTTTGAAGGGCTTGGAACTGGAAAAAAAAACAAACCAAAACCACTTACACAAAAAAATTACACCTAAATCACAAACAACAAAGTAAAAAATAAAGGGGGGGCAATAAAGCTGGAAGCGCCTGTTGCCCCCGCCCGAGGCTGTGACCGAGTGTGTATATGTATGTATACAGATATGTATGTGTATATATATATATATATACATGTGTATGTATATATGTACATGTATAAATGCGTGTATGTGTTTATGTGTCTGTACTTGTTTATATATGTATACACACGTATATACACATATATTGTATACATGTATATATGTAAATATACAGACATTTATATACATATATTATATGCATATAAAAATATCTTTAAAACGACTTCAAAGCCGAAGTTACGGCGGCTGCA
>VZTE01000952.1:1021661-1052371 GCA_013397775.1 Eulacestoma nigropectus | reverse complement strand
TGGGGGAGAGCGGGGCGGGCGGCGCTGGGCCGGGGGCGGCGGGGTGCGACGGCGGCGGGCGGTGCGGGCTCAGGGCAGTGCGGGCTCAGCCCCCTCAGAGCGGGCAGGGCCGCGGTGCCCGCGGGCTCGTCGGCGTGAGAGGGCAGCGGAGAGGTTGTGCCGATAAGGCACCGACACTTAATTATTTCCGTCCAAGTGTTTCCTGGAATGTATCTTCTCTCGCTCGTAGAAGGAGAACCAAAACCAGCAAAGTCCAAAGCTATCAATTATGCTTAATTAGGAGAAAAATATCGCAGGGGAAAGATTTTCTTGCTGGTCTCCGCTATATGCCGGGTCTACGGAAGCACCTATCGCAATAGTCCCAGTTACCGCCTGCCCTGGGACCTCCCCCTTCTTCCCTGCATCAGAGGGGGAATGGGAAAGTGTCCCTTCGCTGGTTTTACCCCTGGCACTGGCTCCCACTCCCTCTGCTGTTTTTCAGCGGAGAAAACGGACATCCTGCATGCCACCAAACTTTGGCACCTTTGAGGTGTGAGAAACATACTCCACACAGCACAGGCTGAGGACACGGGCCTGTGCCAGCTTCCAGCACACGAGGAGGCAGGCAGAGGCCGTCTGCTTCTCCACAAGCAGAACAGGAGCACACTCCCTGCTCGGGTGTTGGAGGCTCTGGCTGTCCCTAACCCTCTGCAAGGGGTCTGGGGCTCGAATTTGCAGGTGCGGGTGGTGCCTGACCTCCTCGGCTCTTAATGCTCAGAAACCCCGGGGACACTAGGTATGCTTGTGAGGGAAAATACTTCTCACATACCATACAAGTGAACTGTGAACATTTTACATACATGAAGAACAGACGTGAAACTCACATCTTTTTCCTTCATTTTATTCACACGCTGGAGCTCATGAATGAACTTTCAATGGAACTTGCCATGCTGTATCACTGGCTTGAAATGGATGGCATGCCATAGTTCTCTGTTCAGTCGGGTTGTGCCTTTCAGCAAAGTATTGAGTAGCGAAATACCATCAGTTAGGTTTTCTCCTCTTCTGTTCACATCTAACACTATTTCTAAGAAACACAGTAAAATGTTACTTTTTCTTGTTCAGACTTGGTGCCCTAACAATGTGTGCACTGAAAGGTGTGATGGTGAAGCTGTTTTCCACTGGCTCTTACTTGCTTTGGGTCAATCATTATGAAGACACTGTATAATAGGCTAAAGATGTGGAAGAAGATAGATGTGCTGTTGCCTTCTTACATATTAGAGAAACCAACAGCATGGCTTCATGTGAAAATCCCATTGCATTGGAAATTTATTAACCAGAATCACCACATACAGTATCTATTTAATTACACTGTTTCCTGCCTTCATTATATCTGTGATACTTTGATACTTTCCTAGAGGTAGAAGCACAACCCCAGGGCAATCATTTCAAATAGCTACCATGGCTCAAAAATCTAGAGAACATGTTTTGTTTTCAAGAAATAATAAAATACAGCTTGGGCTGTGCATTCAAAACATCCTTAATGCAGGTTAGATTGGAAAAGCAGCAGTTTAGCATAGCTACTCAGTTCAGCCTTCAGGAAAAAAAGGTATCTGGATCTTAAGAGCTATCTCTTTACTTCAAGAAGTTTCTCCCAAGACACATGCTAGAGGTACCTGCTTATGTGTGCAAGTGTGTCCACAGTCTGGTCCTTCATTTTGAGGAAGCAATTGTCCCACTGCCGTTTTGCTAAAATGAAACCCATGATTCAAAAAAAAAAAAAAAGAAAAAAATTGTCTCAAGATGAAATAGAGACTCATACACATATCCATTACATACTAAACACTATCTTTTGTAATAGGGGATTTCTTTGTCTCTTTTATATTTATGCATTGCTGTCTTGCATTTTTTAGAAGGAGCAAAGTGCCGCTGGTTGCCAGTTCTTCTTTGTTCTCCCCAGAAAGGGCTGAGATTCACGGGTGGGTGGCCAAAACCAAAGTAACAGCAATCCTAAAAGCTAAACCATCCCCTGCCAGATTTTAACTTCTTCACCCCTCAAACCCAGTTAAGTGTTTGCCATATGAGGGAAGAGAGGAAAAACCTCACCAACCTGTGGAATATGGTACACACATCACAGAGTTGTGCTGACTTTCAGAAGGAAAAGGCAGCTTTCCTTAGATGTCCATTCTGCAGCTTCTGTTATTAGTATGCTAGTACATTGTCAAGCAACTTTTATCATCTGCCACTCATCCTGTGTGGCATGAGTCCTTGCAGCTATAGCGTGATCAGTTTTTTTTTTTCAAAAGTCTGTTTAACTGTGATTAGGTAAGCTCATGGGCTGGCTAAATTTGAGTTCTTACACAACTGAAGGGTAGAAAAAAACCCCATAGTATTAAGCAATGGACATGTTTGCAACAAAGAGAATGATTGCTTCAATTACTGGAAGTCATTTTTAAGTGTCTCAACTCACAGTGCATCTTAAAAATAGTTTTAATAGTTTTTTGAATAATTCTCATTTTTTTTCTTGCAGTAACAGCCCTAAGTTAGGAGAGTCTACAACTGCCTTTTCTTTCCACTCTCTTTCCCTGTGCCTCAAACTAAAAATTTGAATACTAGTTTTGCATCTACTAGTGAAATCATCAAGATCTCTCAGAACTGCCAGAATAAATTTGATTTTTTTTTTTTCACTAGAGAATCATCTTAGAATGCATGAAACTCATTTTGCTTGGGTTTTTTAGGAAAAAAAAAGTTAGTCTATCTCAATACGCAGCACATTTCATTTACCGTGCAACAAATATTAGGAGGACTGTTTTTTTCTAGGCCTTGTTTAATCTCCTTTTACTAACTCAGAATTTAGTCCAGCAACTTTTACACTAAACTTTGACAATGCAAAAAACTATTCAGAGCTACTGATTCAATGTACGCCACTCTGCACTTTCAGTTTTTCTTATTAAATCTTTTATTCCATTTGTAGATGCAAAAAAGGAACCAGCATAAAAAAAAAAAAGTACATATATTTTTATCAAAAACATTGGCAAGTGCTAGAAATATGCATGCTAAAGGAAATACATTATTTCATTCTTCATTGATTTATCCCCCCATGCTGACTGTTGGAGGTTTAGGGTATTTCTCTACGAATGCACAGTTCCACTGACTTAACGGCAGTACCTACAGAGTAAACGACTTTGTCTTCTTGAGTAGCACCAAAGCCACTGGCTGTGGTGCCAGCTCATCACCCTCCTTTCTCCCACTTCAAGTTTGAACACTTGTCTGAGAGGTCCTTAGACAAGCATAACACTGATATAACCAGTACACCACTGAATATCAAAATATCTTATAGTGTAGATGATCGATGTTCCTCACTCTTCCATGTTATCAGAGACAAGTGCTAGATCAAAACGGACACTCAGTTTCTGACAAGAGTTACCCTTTAGTTTCTATTTGTGTAAAAAAAGCCTGTCTGGCTAAAAAGTGTTTCCCAGGAAGAGATGAAAGCTTGGAAGTTGGATTTAATTTGCTGGTTTTTTATATTAATAAAAATAGTAAGAAATGTTTGAGGTTTTTTTTCACATATAAATTTAGGGTGCAAAAGGTTAGAAGGGAGAAGTTTCACTGCAACTGGTGCAGGAAGATTGACATCTATGCACATCTGAGGAACACTCCCAAATACAAAATATTTGAAATGTTAAAATATATTTATTAAAATAGGTGCAAATAGGATCATCCATTAAAAAAAATTAACTTCTGAAAAAATGTCCTGCATCATTTCAAAGGATAGCAATAGATCACAGTGTATCAGGAAGCCACCTAGAAATGTAATTGGAAAACCTCCAGAAGCAGGAGCTATGATCACTCACCAGACTTTATGAATATGTTTCGATGACAATGCTCAGTGCTTACCAGGACCGTACATCTTTTATTTCCTTGCCATACTCCAAACCTACTGGTTTGCCCTTGTGTAAGGGCAGACTCCCATTACACAAAAGGAGAGTTTCCTTTTAAGCTTGAAAAGAGGACTGAAATGACAGGAAACTGTTTTCTTCCTTCTTCAGGTGTACTGAAGAAATAGTTCTATTTGCTTTCCCAGGTGGAGATTTCCCAACAATTGGAGAAAAGTCAAAATTTTTGTACACCAGTAAAATTGCATATTAAAAAAAAAATTAATCCTTCATCTTATTTAAAATCGATACCAAAAAATCCATATTTGGTCAATACTTATTAAAAAAATATATATATACCGACAGGCCAGTCATTCCACTAAAACTGCTTGTATGTATGTGCCAGTACAGGAGACCTTAAAATGCTTTCTCAATCCCACAACTACTGTCTTCTTATGGGTGTTTCTGCAGAAGGCCACTCCATGTTTCTCTTCTGGCTGAAGTGTTAATTGGCAGAAAAATGTATCAGAACATGAAAGCATGGCAGGTTTGAAACTGAGAGTCCAGAGAGTGGCTCAAGTTAAGAGTGAGTGAGATGCCTCAGTGCTGCAGTGCTTTTAGCCACCTTGAGAGAGTTGGGTATTCAAAATGGAAAAAAGCAGTCACTTGCACACAGAGCAAAATGTGCATATTATCATTTAAGGTGCAGCCACTTCTGTTAAGATTCAAGACAGCTGGAAATCAAGTTGAAAGAGAAACTAGTTCTGTGTCCTGCTCCTGCTAGCAGGCTCAGTATTTTGTCAAATTTGCATCAAGCAGGCTCTAAAGTAGTTAAAACTGAAACCTCCTGATTCTGTGGTGTACTGTGTCACTCCAGGTAGTAAGGCTTCACCGCCTGCAGCCTCACTTGGACAAATAAGAATAAAGTTACTTTTTGAAAGTATTCATCTTCTCTAGGCCAAATTATTCATTCATCTTCCTTGCCTATCTGAAACGAGTATCACTGCAGAGATCTTGCACCTCTAGTTACAGTAACAGGACCTTTCAATAAAAATTAGATTAAAAATAGTTTTATCAACATTTCTAAGAGTTCATAAATAGAAACAGCCTTCAGCACATTTAGTAAAAAGGCAACGAACAAAACCAACTGCAAAATATCCCCCCTATTTCTAGGGCTTGTCATTACAAAAAAGTCTCTGGAAAGAACACTTGATTTTGAAGACATTTAAGTCAGTCTGTGATAGCTCCAGTGAGATCATCACCTTCTGCAACATGATAAGCAGCAGCAGAGGATTGTTCTTAGGGGATGTTTTCTCCTATATTCCAAAGCTTTTTTCACTTGCTCTTTAGCATCTCCTACATAGTCCTCAACATTTTGCATATTTATCTCAATAACATCAAAGGTGTCTGCCTGTTCCTCCACCAGCAGGGCCACCTGCAGAAAGAGCTCGTGAACTTCCTTAATGCGACCTTCTAACTTCACCAGCTCCTTATGTCGTGTCTCTATCTCATTCAAGGCTGAGCGAGCCCCCTTAACATCCGACAAGAGATTCTCGGAGAAGACATCCCATTTGCCTTGCTCAATCATCTCCTCAATCTGGTTGCCAGAAACATCTTTGCCCATGATCTCCAGCTGCCGCTGAATTCGAATCTTGCAGTTCTCGCGCTGGTTCATCTCCGTTGCATTGTAATCAAACATAGCGTCCTGAAATGTGTGCATGAGGTCAACGTAGTGGTTCTTCGCCACCCTGGCAATGACAGACATAGCTCCATATTTTGTTATTGCATCTTCACAAAAATCTCTCATTACCTGCAGTTTCCTGTGGATGTTTTCTCCACGGGCCTTAATGTCTCTGGCAATACAATTAGTATCTCGTTTGATGCTACTAAGACGGCGCATGGAAGTCAGGAAGCGAGTGTTTTGCTTTTTGAGACGGTTGACATCCGCTTTTAGGTGATCATTTTCTGTCCGGATGTTCTGTATGTCCTTATGAAGAATTTCCAAGGCATAATCCGTCTCATAAAGGAGAATATCCTGGGGTGAATTTTCATCATCATCACTATCAGAAAACTGTTGGTTGTGTAACCTGGCAAATTCACGCAGCTCACTTAGACGGTCTTTCATCCTGCCTGTAAAACAGGAACAGGAGGAATGAGTTTAAAGTAACTAAAATATTGGTTTATAAGAGTTGAAGATTTGTAACTAGTAACTACATCATGGTGATAACTAAATCATAGATAACAAACATAACTACATCAAAGATAACCCAAATATCAGATTTTAAATTTGTTCACAGTATTTTATACAGTGATGGATATCACATCCAAAACTCTGCTAGAACACTGTTCTAGAAAGTACAAAGATTAGAAACAAAAACTGCAGGAAAGAAGACAACAAACCCTGAAGACAAATCAAAAAGAATAGTAGGACAATCCCAAACTCCCCACAAAATGCCAGTCTTCTACTTGGAGGGAAAAAACCAGACTCTTGATAGAAAGCCTTCAGCTGTCAGCATCTGTAGACATCTTAATAACCAAACACTTCCCACTGCTGCTCACTAGAGAAATCTCCTCTAGCTCCTGATCCTGCATTACATCAACTGCCCAAAATGTCACAGGGTTTCCCTCATTCTGAGTTTGCTTTTCCTGGGAGAATACTAAGAAGCCTCTCAGAAACAGAAATGGCATTTACCAATACAGTTGGAAAAGAAGTGTTTCAAAAAATGGTGTGGAAAGTATCAAGATAGAGGGGGGAAAAAAAAAAGGATGAGCAACTTTAGCGTGTCCAGATGCTATCATTGACCATAGAGTGTAAGGCATCAACAATTACGGGTGTGGAGCATCTCTCTTATGAGGAGACACTGCGGGAGCTGGGCCTGTTTAGTCTACAGAAGAGAAGACTGAGAGGGGATCTCATCAACACATATAAATATGTCAAAGGCATCTGCCAAGAGGATGGTGTCAGACTCTTTTCAGTGGTCCCCAGCAACAGGACAAAGAAAAATGTCTATAAACTAAAACACAAGAAGTTTCACCTCAACATGAGGAAGAACTTCTTTACATTGAGGGTGGCAGACCACTGGAAGAGGCTGCCCAGGGAGGTTGTGGGGTCTTCCTCTCTAGAAGCATTCAAAACCCACTGGACACATTCCTGTGTCACCTAATTTAGGGGACCCTGCCTTGGCAGGGAAGTTGGACTAAATGATCTCCAAGGTCCCTTTCAACCCGAACAATTTTGAGATTCTGTGAACTTTGTGCTTACCATTCCTTAAATTTAAGAAAAATTAAATTTCATCAGCCTTCCACAGAGAACAGAGTAACAACTGGCTCAACAATGATTTAACTTTCTGTTTGTATTTTCTTTGTCAAGCAAACACTGAGTAAAGCTCCTGTGTAATAAACTCATAATTTTGTAAGAGTAGGTCTACCCTTCCTTCCCCAGGAAGAAATGGAGAAGCAAAGACATAGTAATTCACAACATGGAAACACTAATGCTGTAGTAAATTGCTGTGTATAATTCTGCAGCATCTCTAAAAATATTGGGTTTTTTGTCTTTCAATACAACAGGAAAGGTTAAAAAGTCAATCATTAAAAGAAGAGTAAGGAGCTGTCAAGTGTGGTCTTGGATTGCACCACAATGTTGCCTGCACACAGGAAGATCATGCAGTTAAACACTGGCCTACATACTATCACTTCCACCAAGTCTCTGCCTACAGTCTGTACGTGCTGAATAAAAGTTGTACAACATAAAATTTAATATTCATCATTCAGTTCATGCTATCTCATTGACTATGTTGCTACTGTTCATTTCCTCAGGGATTTTCCCTGCAAAATCTTTGGAAAGTTCCATGAACTCTTGCCAGTCTTTTGGGGAAAGACAGATCTTGCAGCCCCACAGTCAGGTTTCAGCCCAGAATAATTAAGGACAAGAGTGATAGACTCTTGATGATTTATGATGCCCATTTGAGACACTTCAAGCACAATTCTTTGCACTTGGAATATTCAGAAGTCAGCTCCTTCTTACTTCAGTTCCTGCTGCAAGCCTCGAGCACTTTGCTGAGTAAGATCGTGAAGGAACAAGCTGGACATCAGTGAACAAACACATGGATCAAGGCCACTTGTGAAGATCTCCTCCCCTGTGGCGTGGACAGCATCACACACAGTCTCCGTGATCCAGCAGATCCAGCAGAGCCTAGTTATAAGCGGAACAGAGGGATCAAATTACAGTTGCACTGGCAATCTTCACCCTGGGTCTTCCCAGCTTCCCAGTACTTAGTTCTAAAAGCCTACATTATTTGTATCTACGTACAAAAACTTACATTCAAGGTGGTCAACATTAGTATATTTTAGCTCTGCATTGAGGACCTGTACCTGTCTGGGATATGGCTCCACAGCTAAAGTGTTCACACTTCTGTCCTTACAAATGGATTCCATCTCTTTAAGCCTGACTTCAGAGTCCTGCAAAATCAAGACTTTTTGGCACTCTCTTTCATTGTCCTCAAGTCCTTTTTTTAGGACTATTTTACACTCAGTTTCTGAAGTGCATAACCTAGCCTGCTTGCCACTTCGTCTTCACATTTTCAAGATGCTCTTCCTTATCTACACACAGTACCTGGACAGGATGGATGTACAGGAAGTGAGTAACTTTATGCCTGTATGTCAGCATCATAATAGGCCACAAAACCACAAATTACAGAGGACACCTGTTCAGCTTTATGCTGAACATGCTGAAGTACTCAATAGGTTAGCATTTGCAATATTTGGCTGAAGAGATTTGTAAGGTTCAAGAAAATGTTTAGATTTCAGCTTTCTTGAGCACCTTTTGCTGAAGGAACACAGTAAATTAATTTGGAGTGTTTGGAAACTGTTGCTTTGAGAAACTCACAATTTGGCAGAATTTCAGGATTTTTTACATAAAGAAAAACAGCAGGCTGGAATGTAACATCACCACAGAGGTCTTTTCGTATTTCCAATTCTCATTTCAAACAAAGGGGAACCAGACCTTCCCAAGAGAGGACAATAACTTCCTAGCATTCCTTGGATGGTGTCAGGGGCAGAACTGACACTAAAGAGCTGAAACAAATAAGCACAGAGAGCAAAGTGGAACAGCAATTGGAAACATTTCAACTTAACAAATCAATGTTTAGAAAAGTTGACCTCCTTTATCAGATCTTGTTATTCAGCAAAGTTTGCATCTATATATATTTTGATTGCATTGCTTGTAATCAGAACAACGATATATTAATATATAGTACATTACTGGTTGTTAGGGATAGCCTCAGACCTCAATCTGTAGAATGAGCGTCACTACAAGTTTGGTTCTCTGGGAAGCAGCTCTGCAGGACCTTGGTGTGCTGGTAGGCATGAACAGGAACAGGAACACGTGCCATGAATCCAGGCTGGAGTAGCAAAAGTGAGGAAGAGAGGGGACTCCTCCTGTCTGACACTTGAGAGGCCACATCTGGAGTGTTACTCATCATAGACACACTGGGATGAGCCCAGGGGAGGCCACAGAGGTGGTCAGAGGTGGTGGAGCACCTGACAAATGAAGAGAGGCTGACAGAGTTGGGAATGTTCAGTCTGAGAAACAGAAAACTCAAGGGAGATCTTGTTGCCACCACTAACTGCTTAATGCAAGGCTAGACCCTTCATGGAAATGTACAGCAATAGCACAAGAGGCAACAGACCTAAGTGGAAACAAGGGAAGAGCCAGCCAGATGGGAGATGGGGGAGAAAGGAAGGGAAAAAAAACCAAACCCAAACATTTAGAAACAATGGAAAAGGTGCCCAGAAAAGTTTTAGAATCTGCATTCTTGAAGATATTTAAAACTCTACATGGCCCAGCCCTCAGCAACCTAAACTGCCTGTGTGTGTTTTGAGCAGGCCTGGATTAGACAATGTCCAAAGGTCCAGTCTAAATTGTTCTGGTACTCAGCCTTAGATAAAAAGTTTGCTACTTCGAACATGAACATTAAATAAATTCAACTACTTGCGCAAGTCTGTATAAGAGACATCTAACACATTAGAATATCAAGACAGCAACTACTGTGGAGTAACAACTGCAAGGGTATAACTGCCTTAATTCTAAGAGTGTGAGGTTTAATAGATTAGATGTCAGTTTTATTTTATTTTAAAATGCTGCGTGTATTCAAACTGGAACATGTACTTCCACGTTTGTATTTTTGGGCTAGATAAATCTGTACTTGTAAAAATGAAGTTCCTTCTGCAGTCCATCATGATGTGTACACCCAAACACACACACCGGAAATACAGGCCAGGTGATGACTGCAGAGGTTACAACTTTGAAGGCAGATACCCAGCAAGTACAGTCAGCTGAGGGCATGTTCAGTGCTCATCTCTTTAAGTTACCGTGCTACTTATTGGTGTTAATCACCACAGTGACTGGCTTTCCCATGATGCGTGAGAAAGATACAAATTGTCCTGTTGCAGTACGACTGCAGCCCCACACAACTGTGTATGACATGGGATTTCAGACAAGAAAGAAAATCCACTCTGAAAATCAAAAACTATGCATATGCATAAACCCCCTTTCTGTTAGCCCCATATACATACAAAAGGGAGTCCTACAAAGCGTATTTCCATTGCCATGCTAATGTTCTGAAGCATGTAAACTATGTAGAAATAACTTAAGGATAAAAAGTTATTTCTATAGAAACAAACGAGTTGCACACCTATGTTTATTTCAGCTTTAACATTTGTATATCCACACTCAATCGCCATATGGGCCATTCACTTAAGAGTTGGGCTCAATGATCTTTGTGGGTCCCTTCTAGCTCAGAATATTCTGTGATTCTCTGATCAGAGTTTGGGGACAAACTGGGAAATAATGAAGCAGTTTTGGCACAGCATCCATATTTCATGGCCAGCAGCTGGGAAGGAAGACAGTGTAAATTTTTTCTTCTTACATCATTCATAAATGGCAGCTGTTACTTAATACCAGCTTGTGGGTTACCAAAAGTCTAGTCAGTAATCTTTTCAGCCTTGAGTAGGGCCTTACAAGATGAAGTTTTTACTTCAGTTGTTTGAGGAACAACAGATATTTCAAAACAAGCCAGTTAAAAATAATTTCTGTCAGTAGTTCTTCTTGACCTTGGAAGGTAAAAGGAACCCACGTGGCTCATCCTGGCTCTGAATGGCATGTGATTTTGATTGCATGACACACAATAGACATGACCCGAAAAACAAGTGGTGAACAATAATAACCTGCTTCTAGGCAAAATTACTTCACAGCTAAGTGTGTGTCAGCACATTTCAGTGACTTCCCATATGTCTTGTAGAAGATGTAGTAGTGATGGAAATCTACTGAGATGGACTTGCTGAATTGAACACACTCCATTCCAAGGCAAATAGTGTGCTACTGTTGCACTAAAATGCAAGTCATGCATAGGTAAAAAAACTGTTAAATTTAGCTGAAGCCTTTTGTTTGAGAGTTGGAGTCTCAGGTTTAATAATAATTTTCTAGTAACTATCTGTTTTGGTAACAATTGTCTTAGACCAGATTTAATATTTTTGCTTGGAATCTGTTGTCTAATAATAGATTTGACAATATTAATTAACTTGGGAAACACTATTTTTTTTTAACAGTCGGTTTTCCTCTTCCCAGAAGAGTAATTGGCTTATAGCAGAGTACTAGTCATCTTTTCTGTCCAAATTCCCTGTCTTCCCAACCATGCCCATCACAGGTGGCACAGCAGGCTTGAATTTTTCAAATCACTCATCTTTTTTTCTCGCTTCTCCTCTGTAAGAGCCTGAAACAACAAAAATTATAATCTAATGATTAGGACAGTTTCCCTTCTCAAGCTGTTCTAAGATCACATCTGTGTACTAACTCCAGTATTAACAACTACGACAGTGATCAGCAGTTCAAAATCTTTTTGTGGCCTCACTGAAAGGAAGTTATCCTCTTTGGAATTTTTTGGATTTTGCAATGTTTAAAAATAGACAAAATGTATTCAGGAATTAAAGTCCATCAGTTAACATCGAATGCCAGTTATAAAGCTACAGAAACCCATCAAGAAGTTGCAAGTGTATCTGAAGACTACACTACCCGGCTCATATGGTCATCAAAGCCTGTGTACAGCAGAACACCACCTTTATACTTTCCATCACCCTAGTGACAAATATCTGCACTTGCAAATGTCTCAGGGTATTATTTTTTCCCAAAAGCTTGCATGAAGGGTCAACTTCTCTCTTTGTGCCAAGATAAGTTATTTATTACAAGCTGATATATTCCGAGAAGTAGGGATGCCTATTCTTTTCAGGCTACTTCTGCAACTGGCAGAATCTCCAAGACTTCAGGAGTTCTTTTCCTACCATAAAGGCTAGGAAAAACCTAGGGGGGAAAAATTAAAATTCAGATTGTTGCCTCTGACTCAAAGGAATGAGGCAATAATTACTAGAATACTGATAGCTTTGGAGGTTCTTCTTTGACTTATCTTGGTTTCTTTACCAGTATTCAATCTCTTCAACAGAAAGGAACTCTCAATTTTTGTATGACAGCAATAATTATACATTCAAGGATCTCATATTTCTCAGATGTACTGAATAAGGTTAACCATCCTGGTGTTTTCCGTAGACTGGTGATCAGGTTTCCCAGACATTAGTATCAAAACTAGGAGAAGTTGCTGGTGTGCATTAAATGCAATGCAAAAATGCATTGCATTTTTCACGTATTTATGATAAGACTGACAAAAAATTCTGAAGTTTTAACTTGCTATTGCTCAGTAGCCATGAGAGTAAACATTATTCCTGCATTGGAGAGGACAGCTTGTTTTACATAGGTTAACTGTTACTATTTACTAGGTTGTCTAAATTTTCGCTGGAGAGCTATGGATCACCACTGACAAATTTGCAATACTGGATAGATAAAATGGATTCTCAGTATGTCCTCTTGACATTTTTCTCACAAGTCACATAAATCAGCAATTGTAACTAGATGCGGTGTTGGCTGGGTGGGGTGGGCAGCAGCTGTGACAGGGCTGTAGACAAAAAAAGTTTCTCCATCTTCACTGGTTTGCGACACCAAGGTCTTCAGGTTAAATTGGCCTAGACGGAGATAAGGGGAGTGTGAACCTCCAGGGGCTTGGCAAATGGTTAAGACAGATCCATACCACTAACATAAACAGTGAGACAGCCATCCATGCATTTCTTGGCAATTACTACAGCTCGGCACCATTACAAGTCACTGTGCAGGGCAATTAGCCAATGCACTCACAGGCAGTACTGGCACTATGGTATCATGAGTATATACATCATCTAATTAAACACCTCAGCTTCCCTGAAACACATTGGCCCAGCGAAATAGCTATGTACATACCACATTTATGTAACTAGTATTGCTACCACACAGTGGTATTTATAAGTGATTAAGACATTATGTTGGCATGCAGATACAAATATGAGGTTGCATGTGACCATCAGTCAGAAGCAACATGTTCTACTGACATTTTTAAATTAGCACAACTGCATTATTTTTTAAAAAACACGTGTATTTAAGGTTTGTATTATGTATAAAGTATTATGACCAAAGACCAAGTACTCTTGACTTTTAAAAAATACCTTTAAGTTTAAATACAGGGTGTTTTCTTGGTATTTGCTCATGTGGGCCAGTACACGAGAGGCTCAGTTTGGGATCCCATTGCAAAATCTACACCACTGTACCTGTACCAAACTAGTTCCAGCCAGGAAATAACCCCTGCAGCCACACATGCACACCCACAGCCTCAGCCCCAGGACGTGTCAGGCTTTATGGCACTTACACTACTTAGCAGCCCCTGGGTGTTTACAGGCCCATTCAAAGCACCAGCGAAGTTAAGACAAGATACAGATGTAAGTAGGGACACACCTGACCGGGCATATCCAAAGCTCAAGCAAGCTTTATTCTTGCTTTCAAAAATAAGTGAGTTGTCACTACCACGAACACAGCACAGAGAAAAGGCATAGCAGGAAAAGCTGGAGCATGCAGTGATTCCTCAACTTGTGAACATGAGCTTGTTGAGAATAATCCTGGCAATTAATAGGTTAACTGCCATAGCATATTAAACAAAAGCTGCACACATGATAAGCCTTCTGAAGTCAAGATATGTGACATCATTCTCTCTCTGATAAAACAACATAAATATGGCCTAGATGTTAAGCACCAAACATTGTGTGAAAGCTCTTGCTGACTGTGTGGGGTGTCTTGATATCTTATCTAGCCTATCAAAGCAGAGGTAGAAACCAAACTGCCTTGCTCCCCTCATGTGGAGCCCCCCCACTACCCAAGACAGGGTTCCCGGGAGCCAGCCCTAGACCGCTCCCTGGGAATGATGTTCCTCACCAGAGTTGGTTCATGGCCACATCTTGGGGAATAACCCAAAATGCAAGCGTAACCAAAAATGGCCTCACTGCAAAACGCAGTAACCTCACATTTGGTGTTGAGATGAGTTTACTGGATCAAGCTGACATTGCCTCAGTAATTTCTGCACCATGCTTTGTCATCCTTGAACTACAGGGATGACCAGAGTCAAAGAAAACTGATGAGCCAGATAAAGGATAATAGAAAGTATATCTGGTCCAGCACCTTCATACTTGACACAACAGTTGTCTTCTCACCATTAGAACTGGTTTTGAACATATCAGCATTAGGATGGGTATCTGTCGCACTCAGATGTTATCCATATTTTCCATTAGTAACTTGGAGAGTGGAACCAAACATGAGCTTGTACAGTCTCCATGTGACACTGAACTGGCAGGGAGTAGAAGCAAGTGTTTGGTGGGGGCAGGGGAGGAGAAATGATGAGAATTTACGGTGATCTTAACACCAAGAGAAGAATTAACAAAAATAAAAGGAAATTCAATAGAGACAAGCCTGGCATATTTAGATAAAATTATTCACACAAATAGAAAGTAGGAAACACCTAGTTTGGCAGCAGGAAAGCATTGGTGGGGTTATAGCTGAGTGCAAGCTACAAAACAAGTTCACAATATAATGCCATTGTGAAAAAACAAAATCCCATGTCTTATATGAGAGATGGCTTGGGAAGGACTGGTTTTACTCTGCTTGGCATAGATAAAGCCTCAGTTGGAATAGTACATCCTGCACCAATTATCACATTAGGAAAGTCAAAGGGAACATATTTGTCATTGTCTCCAAACAGTTTAGAAAATACAATCCTGGAGAAAGAAGAGCTGAAGGAATTATCTTCATTTACTTCAGAAGACCAGGGAAAGAGACACAGCACTCCAACACATAAAAGGACTTTTCTATGAAAAGGGAAATGGTCTGTTTGATCCCTGCGTTGACAATGGAAACATGCAAAGTAATCAATTTGTTTCATACAAGACCTATGTTGAACTGTCTGTGACTTGCTGAAAATGGGACCATTTCTCTGTGGAAGCACTGTGGGGCCTTCTTCCTTGACAAAGAGAGAGAAGACAGATAAACCCCTCTCAGGCCTGGTTTAGGTGCACAGCTACAGCGTATCAAATGGATTAAGCAATGTCTTACAGTCCCCAGGGTCTTACAGTGGCCCTGCATTCCCATGATTTGTTCAGTGCCCTCGCCCCCAGTGTTGCTGTGTCCAGCACAGCATACATGCTCACACTGCCTGTGCTGGGGACAAATTTAGGTGACTCTTTTCACTCAGCAGATTCTCTTTCTTCTCTATTATTTATGCACCAGTGGCAACTACTATTTCTCCCTCTGAGGCAGGTCTTGGTTACTGTTGTATTATAGTGGAAGATGTTGGACATGGAGCCTAATCCTACAGCACCCAAATTCTCCAGGACTGATAGAATATGCAGTTGCATTCCATAGCATCATGTTTATGCATGCAGTGCCCAGAAGGTACAATAATTTACTCATTTTTATGTCTCGAGATCTTCTGTACCATGCTTACTTTCTTCATGGAGATGTCTTTTGACAACAGAGTTTAACCTGCAGTTTCAGCCTCAGCCCAAACACCAGATACCATATGACTGAACATGCAATTTCGGTTTCAGAGCAGTGGTCATACAAGGCACTCAGAGAAAAAAGTGTGAGAAAAAGGTCATTGTAGGAGTTGGGCACCTAAACCATCCTTTCCTAACGATGACCTTTTATTCTGTTCATCTGTTAGACCTCTGGTCTGTTTTGAATAAAAAAAAGTTATGGTCATCTTGTAGTCTTACCACTATTTAACTGGTAAGAAAGCATCATCCTTCAAATTGTATTTTCATCCTAAAAAGTCATATACTGCCGTTTTGATCCCTGACAGCTTAAAAGACAGTTCCTAAAATACCATCTAAAGGACAGGAACAAAAAGTGCAAGCGTCTGTTTTCGGCCAGTGTTGTTATTCTAGTCATTTCCTTTCTCGGTATCACAGAGTGACATGTAGTTATCTCAGGCATACACGAGTGCCAGTTGTTCTTGGTAGGAAGGAAATGAGTATCAATTTAATAGGAAGCAATCAAAGAACGCTAACTTTTGCACCCACTTCCAGATCTGTCCATGATGACACTCAAGAATGAAGGAAAAGCTATTATATTTTGCATATAAACCAAATTTTCTGTAAAATCTGCTCTGGAGCTATTCATAAGCATGTATAAGCACTATGAATAAAATGTTAACACTCGTTAAGCCAGACAAACAAGGCAGTGGAAATGACGACGTTCGTTGTGACTGGATGAGAAGACAAGTATTTGAAAGTGCCTGTGTTTTTCTCTCATCCTGTGAAAACCCAGCCGTCCCTTTTGCCTTCCATGAGCAAGAGGGCTAGCCTAAGGCACCTTCGGACCCAAAAGCCCAGTCCGCATTTCCTATAGTCTCTCCTGCCTCCAGGTTTCAGACTTCGCCTCTCGACTCAAAAGGGGCAGTTTCGTCTACTCTTATGCAAGACCGAGGTGCCGAGCGCTCCGCACGCCCCGCGGCCCCTCCGCCTCGCCGGCTGGGCTGGCTGCCGAGCACCGGGCACGCCCCGGAGCGCGCCCCGACAGCAGGGGAAGGGGTGGCCAGCCCGGGCTCCGGCACTGCCCAGCACTGCCCAGCACTGCCCTCCCTCCGGCAGCAGCTCCGGGCGCGCCGGCGTCCGGGAACTCCAGCTGATGTTCAGGGGAGCTCGGGAATACGGCTGTGCTCCCGTCCCGGGAGCCGACACCGGCTGTGCCCGGGGTGAAGAAGCCAAATCCTATCCGGCCCCCGAGGAAAGCGCTGTCTCGTCCTATCCCGTCCCGGCAGATACTCACCCCCGGGCAGGGCAGTCCAGCCGGTCCCGTGTCGCTCCCCGAGGTGCCGATGCCGCTCCCAGGTGCCGATGCCGCTCCCCGAGGTGCCGATGCCGCCGCAGCCCCCGCGCCGTCGAGGCGAGCCGTCATCCCCGCGGAGCGCCCCGCCCCTCCACCCGGCTCGCCCGCCTATTGGCTGCGAGGGGCTGATTTGCATGGCGGCGCCCCGCCCCCGGGGGGGGCTGTGGAACGGAGCGGGCCGGGAGGGGCGGGGCGGGGCGGGCACACGGGCTCTGGGCCCCCCCTCCCGGGCCGCCCCCTCCCTGCCCTGTGGGAAGATGCTCGGCTCACGTCGCTTCCCAGCTCGGGGAAAGTCCGCCCCGTCGGTGCCGGGAAGCGTGGGCGCGGTGAGCTGGCCCATTTCTTCGCCGTTGTCCCCCTGGATGTCCCCTAACCTTTCTTGCCCTCGCCTGCCCGCCGGCAAGCGGGGGCTTTCCGACTCTGCGATTCTGTAATTCAAATTGCTGCTGCTTAGTGTAAAGGACGATGTGCTCTTCGCTTCATGCTTCAGAGTACGTGTCAAATTAGGTCCATTTTTGCGTTGTGACTTTAACTCTGATAACTTTGACCATTCTTGAGGGAAAAAACCCAACACCTTCCCCATCATTCTAACTGAAAAAACCCAACAAAACTCTGGTGTCACAGTGTTTGATACATGGTAATAATACACATTAATTAGCCACACAAGTAGTTATAGAGGTTGTTCCAGTCCTTCTGAGATGGGAAGTTTTTGGTTTTCTTGAACATCTTGGACAGGTATTTTGGACGTACTTTTTTCTCTCTGTCATCACAAAACTTGAATATAATTTGAATCTGGAAATTTTAAAATATAGAAGTTACTTTTTTTGTGGTGCCAAGAAGTAGCTGAAAGAGCAACTGTGCTTTCCTGAGCAGTCATCAGTTATAAGGCTCCAAAATTTCTTACATTTCATCCCACCCTGGGTGACCAAGAACAAATTCTATCATGATGGAGACAATTGCAGAGATGTAGGAGGTTTCCTCCCTCTTTATTTTCTATGCTGTTTTTGTGTCAGAAAAGAAAAGTAAGTAATAGGTAAATACTGGAGGTTTTATGGTTAACAGTCAGTTAAAAATGCATCTGACAGAAAGGCTCGTTTACCTTGAAAAATCCAGGACTGCACTGGGCACTTTCCTGGGATTTTTTCTTAGACCTTGATGCTGAAGACAAATTTAGGTGCATGGGTCTCATCAGTCCCCTAAAACTACCTGAAGGCACTGAACTATGAGTAGGTTTTCTCTTCCAGGGCACAGCTTTGTGAGACCAGCTGCAGCATCCCCACACGTGGGCAGGCGGTTTTCTCCTTGCCACTGGACCGCAGAAATCAAATGGGCCTTTAGTGTTGTTTAGTGTTGTTAATGCAAGCGGAGCTGAAAACAGAGCTGGGCGTTAATGTAATGTCACGGGTAATCAAAGGTACAGGCTGCTTTGCGTGGCATGGAACAACAATCACAAATTAACCTGCTGTTGTTGCAGCACAGGAAAAGCTATGGGTGCATTGATTGATGTGTCTGATGATCCAGTCAAGAGCAAAATGCTCCTCTAGAAACACCAGGTATCTTCTGTATAATTCCTATGGAGGATATGGAAGACCAAAGAGACGACTGTCAAGTCTCCCCTGCTTTGGGAGAGACTTCAGTTAAAATGTCAGTAGCTAAGTAGCACGCAAGGTAGCAGTATTGTTAAAATATTAACCTTCTAAGAAAGGAATGGAGAGTGAGAGAAATTTATTATTTCTACAAATTTTGCCACCTAGATTAGATGAAGTTAAAGAAGGTTCAAAACTCTCATAGAAAGCTCACTAATTAAGCTACACAAATAGGTAGCTAAAAAAAATCACCATTGCCAAAGAAGTATCCTGAAGTTCTTGAGTGTATTTTGCTGCTAGATATTACAAAAGGTGCCCATTTGCATGGTGTCGTGAGAAACAAAACCAGATGAGTCATATGAAAAGATTGTTTTGTCATCATATGTACCAAAGACACTTGTTTTGGATTATTATGCTCATTTCAATTACTTCTTCAATAACATGAACAGTGTAGATTGGTAATGGAAATGATTAGACAGAGGAAAGGGATTTTCCAAAATAAGGGATAAAGAATTTTCAGTCTTGTAATTTTATTCTATTTATTATATTTTATTCTATTTATTCTATTTATTATTATTCTATTTATATTTATTTTATTATTCTATTTTATTATATTTAGCAGCATTACATACCAAGCTACAAAAGTAACATACAAATTGTTTTTCACTTTCTACTATCTTTTATTGTAAGAAAAGCATTTTTTAGTTTACCACTGAAAGCAAATACTCAATTTACATAGATAAAGGCAGAACTTGTTAGTATAAGGATCACAGATGCCAATAAGTGTCTAAAGGAGTTTGGGCAATATAAATATACAATACATCTGCAGACAGTAAGCCTCTCTTTTAGTTTTTTTTTTTCCTGAAGCACTGTTGTATTTTTTTTTTCCTTAAAGACTTCTAATCCTGACCTAGGTCTTGAATGATTGCTTTGAATGAGCCAGGTTTTGCTTCCAGTTCTCTCATCTCTAGAAAGAGGACAGGCATAATTACTTCCAGTTCTCATGAATGTGTAGTGAAAAGTAGTATATAAACAAATTGGAGTCTCATTTATGTTCAAATACCTTGAGGATGTGTAGCATTTCAAGGACAATTCACTGCATGAGGGAGACCCATCATCTCCCTGCTCTGGTGCATGATGCTTCTAAAGACATTTTCAACCAGGAACCTGAGTTTCTTCCAAAGCCTAAGAAATTATGTGGAAATGTAGATCTCTCTTTGCTACCACTTAACAATATCTCAGGGCATCTGTGAGTTCTGGGGAATCCCAGTTTTTGGGAAGAGCAGTTTCACTGGGCGACTTACATACAGGTGACATACAGGCCCCCTGTTTGTCTGGAGCTTGCCCATCTCTACAAAGCAGTTTGTACCCGTAACATCTGTACTGGTTTCAGTATGAAGTTATAGTAGTGTCAATCTATAATAATTGACACCTGTGAAACTTTTAGCTAAAAATAGAACAAATTGCTACCAGTTCAGTTGTGTATCCTAGAGCCAGTTCTCAGACACATATAAAATTCACGTACGCTTTTCTGGATGTGCAGTACACATGAGCCTCTTTTAAGCTAGAATCGGGTCTGATGTCATCTAGCTCACATTGATTCAATTGAAGTAATGATTCATGGTCCTGGACAAATAACTTTTTTCTTTTTAACCTCATGGATCAGTAGAGTCATTCTGACAGTATATGATTTATCAATTGCCAAGGTGAGTTGAAGGGAGACACCAAAAGACTGATGCTAGAAAATTCTTTCACTATATTCATTTACTAGAGAAACTGAGTCTGAGCTGTGATACTTCCAGACTGAGAAAGGTCCAACACTCCTGCTCTGTGTTTTCACATTTCATTGTAACCTCTCACAAAAGCTACTGATGTTACAGAACAGCTTCATTGATAAATGTTGCTGATGTAAAGAGATTCTCTTTGGCTGCATGAGGAATAGAGTGCTGAAAAGAATTCAGAAGCCAAGTATCTCCACAGGTAGCTAAATCCACCTTAGTTCTTTGTTGAAGCCCATGGAGATACTTGGATTTACATAGGGATAATATAGTGCTCTAGGTATTGAACCCTGCAGATGTTTTTCTTTTCACTTTCCTTTTCTCTCCTTCATTAGGAAGGAAGAAGACTGTTTTAAAGGATGGAGTGCTGAAAGCTGTGCAGATGTAATTGCTGTAGAGTCAGAGGATGCCCTGTGCAAGGGCCCTCTCTCTTGCTTATTTAGGAAAAGATTTAACATTCTTCTCCAATTATGCCCGAAAGGCATGTGAAGGCAGCCCTGGGTGTATTGCCCCTGAATTCCTTGTGAACCACAACTTGGCACTCATGTGTGGCTCTGAAGGTTCATTGCCCATACACAAGTTCTTAAAGAGCTGCAGATCTAGTTAGGGCTGTATCAAATGCCAGATTGGATGCATGGGAAATAGCCCCGGGACTTCTGTTGACTTCAGAGATGATGGCAGGTGCCAGCATGTTTTATTAAGCCAGTAACCAATAAATAAACAAGTTCAAAATGTTTTCACATTCACATTTCACATCATGATGGATGCAAACAAGCATACCTACTGAAGCCAATGGAACAATACTGATTTCTGGGAACTAAAGGCTTGGTTGATTATCACGTAAGCCACTGGATTTCTCTGCCGCTGTCACAGCTTTTGAATGCAGGAGCATAGCCCACATGTATAACATGACAAAGGTCCTGTCACATCAGCTGGCCGAATGAGAAGTATTACCTAATCCTGTTCCTATACTTCAGTAAAGATGTGTATTCTAATGCCTGTTATCAGACAGGAGTGAGGTATTTCTGCTGCACATTTGCATGCCCATAGACTGAAATCAGTTAACTTCTGCAGTATGGGGAGCACTTTGCAACCCCTCAGAGCAGAGACAAAGACATCCTTATGCCATTCAAGAGGGATCAAAAAGCCAGGGGAGCAAGGCACATAGCAGGCACTCAAATTTGGGTATAATCCCAGTAACAGCAGATTCTAGGGCAAGTTCATATTGCCAAAAACTACATGCACTATTTTTCCCTCATCACTACTCTGCGAGCAGAAAATGGCCAGGCTGTATATTAGGTATGAAGGGAGAAGGGTTGGTTTTTTTTTCCAGAGGTTAAAAGCCTTAGATGGCTTAGAAGAGTCAGGCAAAGAGTAAATAGACCTTCACAAAGAGAGCTATTGCGAAATGAGGACATTTCCATAGCTTTTCTGGAGCATCCTTTTCACATTAGTCATTCAGAGAAAAGGTGGTGTTTTGTAAAACTCACCAAGTTTCAATCATATAAAACAATTCTATGCTAGAATTGTGTGAACTTAAATTTTATAAAGCCATGTTGATGGGTCACCTTATTCATGCTGCCAGTGCTTTTCAACAAGGTGGGGAGCCTGCCCAAAGTGCACAGGGAGTTCCTGTACCATGCAGACTACCTTCTTCTGAAGGCATGCTGCACATGTGGGAACCTTTCAGGTGGCTTTGTGGCTAGATCTTAATACCTTGTGGTAGACCTTCCCAAGGGTAGCATGGTAGTGACATGCTACAGATCTGCAAAGAAAAAGAAAAGCTTTTTCTTTAGTTGAAGGTGAGGGAAGAATTATTTGGGATCATTTAGCTGAGAATACACAGCCAGGGAGCAATACATTTCACAGCTCAGTCACGGCTGATTGCTGCCTGGAATCCTCTGTGAATGGCAAGGCAGACGGTATCTAAGCGAGTTGTACGTGACACAGTAACAGCATGAGAGATTTCCTTGGAATGAAACAAAGTCACTGCTGACGTTTGCACGTTTTAGCTACAAAAAGAAAAACAAACAAACAAAAAGCCCTAAAAATTAATGGTGCTTGTCAAAGTAGAAGGGTATTTGTCAAACACCTTGCAAAACTTATCTGAGAAAAGTGAAGGCTTATGTTTTATCTTTGAAACCTGTCTGATGGCTGTGGCAAGTATCCCAGGATTCTGAGAGGCAGCTGCTCCCGGCCACACGTCGAGCCTCGCAGTTAAGAAATGCAAGGACAGGAAGCACTGGGGGCACTGAGCGGCTGCACAGTAACGCCACGGGAGCCCACGGATCTCCTCCCATTTACCCCAGCCAGGGAGCATCTCTGTACATGAAGCATCTGTGCATGACAGCGAGTAAGGCGGAGGGGCAGCTGAGTACCTGCACGGCTTTTATAAAGCTGCCAGCTTTTGATGGGTGCAGCTGCCTTGGTGGTTAGTCACAGAAAGATCAAACCTGCCCAAATCTTCTGGAGTCCTGGGTGAGTCCCAGGTGCTTCCAGCTCTCCCCAGCTCACCCTGTGCTCAGAGGCAGCAACGGGTGAGAGGCTCTGCAGCAACCAAGGGGTACAGTCATCTTTCCATGCGAAACAACTATTTGCTTCCAATTAATTTAATGTGCATCCATTAGGATGGAGCTGGGCACTGGCACTGTTAAACATATCCTTTAACTTCTGGATCTCTGAAAACATCAGATTCTGGCCTTTGCATTTGCCAAGTTCATAACTGAGGAAGCAAAATGATGTGGAAGTCCCAACAGATGAACCAAAACCAGAGCAGACAGCCTCTCTTCTAATTTGTCAATCTACAGAATTATTTGGTCTGAAAATGTGTTTCACATATATTAAAAAAATTAAAAAAAAATATATGTACACACATATACTTTACAAGTTACATCTCTGTGTAGGTTGTGTACTACTATGGCAGAGAAGGAGGACTGCACTGTGCATACAAGCTCAGTTCTTATTTCCTCCTTGTACTCTCAGCTTCAGCAATGCAACCTAGCCTGGCTGTGCCTCTTTTTGAGCTGGATAAGTATCTGCTAGGAATAATTCAAGTATGGCTGGTTTTAAATTGTGGGAGGGAGTGGATTAGATGACTTCCTGAAACTTATTTTAGCTTCATTTTCTAAATCTTATTAATACATGTCAAATATATTTATAGAATATTTATATATTCTATATTCTATATATATTCTGTATATTTGTAAAAATACAAATATAAAAATACACTAAAACGTAAGACTACAACTTCAAAGGGGTAAATCAGTTCTTCAAAATTCAAGCTGAATGTTGAAAGTGGGTAATTTTTATTAAGATAATAAACAGTTGCAAGGATATAGTAAGATTTTTGACAGATTACAGTAAATCTATCAATATCATACTAAAAAATATTGTAAGATAAATCTGGTAGCTGTTCTTTTAATCCTGAGAAGTTAATTTACACTCTTTTTTTTTTTTCTGGAAGAAAATTGCTTCTGGAAATAGCCATCATCTACGATGCCTTTGTACCATGCCTACCAACATAAACCTTGCTTCTTGGCCAAGGTCAGCAGGCAGTCCCCCCTAGAAATACCACTCAGACAGGGAACAAGCACAGAAAACCATGCTTCACACTTCTTAGGCTACATGGCTTGGAACCACTGCTGTCACTGCAAACCCAGTAGCCAACACCGGCAGTGTTATACCTGTATGTTACAAGGATGTTGAACACTATTTCCATCTTATAGAAGAAATTTTTACAACATGATAAATAAAAGAAAATCCAGCTAACATTTAATTATGCAAGAGAATATCCTACATAAATAATACTTTAAATAACTGTTCATATTTAATTTTAATTACAACATATACAATTGCTGTGAATACCAACTGAGTGTGAATTTAAAATGAAGTATAACTTAACAAAATAATTCAACAGCAGATAAACAAAATAATACACCAAAGCAAATTTAATATAATATTCAGTTTAAAATAATAATTTTTAAAAATTTAATTAATATAAAACAGCAAATTTAAAGTTCACCAAAATCAGTGCTACATCTAGAATACATCTAGAGAAGTGAGCCTTTACTTCATTCCAAATAGCATTGAATACCTGCATATCAAATTTCCACATGCTCACTACCTGAAGATGACAGGAGATAGACACATCAATTTATGATGAAAAATGTTTCTATTTTATGACATGGCAAGAAAATTTTCCAGGTGGTGTTTGAATTCTTGCCATATCTGCAGCTTTAGTGACAGTTAAATTAATTACATCTAAGATAATCTGTCTTTAGAGACTTTTTCTCCCCCTTCATTCCTCAAAGGGGTCAGGTCATCCATTCAGTTGACGCCATGCAGTCCTTTAAACCCTGTAGCAAACGTGGAGGAGCGGTGGGCAAAAGACACACTAAAATGACAGATGCTCTAAATTTCCATCTCCACCCATCTTGGAATGGAAACCACAGTTTTCTTAAAGTTATTCTGTTACTCGTATGGTGCCATTCCTCTGTCTCCCTTTGACTGGATTCTCCACATAGGACTTAGCTCCTTATTGTTCAGAGAGAAGATCATAACTACTTTTGCAATTCAAAATCACAGTCAGTCTGTGGGGATACTCTGGTCAGTGAGAATGTGTTCATGTGAGGTTTGGAAACCTGAATAATGTTCTCTCTGCTGCCTTACACTTTGCTTACTCTTGGGAAGGGCCCTCCCTATTGCTGTAAAACTGCATAGCCTGAAAATATGTTTTAGGCATAGGAAGAGTTCTTGCTCTCTTTCCTTGATTTTTCTGGGAAAGTCAGCAGTTCTGGGATTCCCAGTATGAGGAGGATATAGATGAACTTGAGTGAGTCCAGCAAAGAGTCACCAAGATGATCATAGGGTTGGTGTGTGTGACCTGTAGGGAGAAGCTGAAGGAACGGGGTTTGTTTAGCCCAGACAAGAAAAGATTTAGAGGATCTAACAGCAGCCTTAACATACTGAAGAGAATACTGATACAACCCAAGTGTATGGCAGAAGAATGAGAAACAATGCTCGTAAACTGAGATAAAGTTCTAATAGGAAATAAAGGAAAAATCCACATTATCAGGGGAATGAAGCACTGGAACAGGAGATTGCCCAAGGAAGTTATGGAATCTCAATTCTTGGAGATTTTCCAGACCCAGCAGGACAAAGCAGAGAGATCAATGTTGGCTCTGAGAGATTGGAGCAGCAGATTGGACAGAATTACTCCCTGATGCCTCCTAACCTGTGACGCTAACGTGGTCCAAAATCCACAGCTGTAGAGGCCAGATCTTGGTGCTGAAAGATCTCTCTAAACAGGAAGCCCTTAAATCCCACATCCTACATACCACAGGGCAAGAACAGCCTGGCTGCCCATGCAGCGCCTGTTAGTGCATGAATAGTGTCTAAGGAAGGCTCATTAACTGCTGCAGAAAAGGCAGCTCTTCACAGGCAACATTCTCGCAGCAACAGACCTACATTTCCTGGCTACTGTTCTACTGCGCTTATTTTCCCGAGATTTGTTATTTCTAAGGTTACGTATCTGCAGTTATACCGTTTGCAGCTTTCTTTGGAAACAACTCTGTCTTCGTTCAGGTGTCTGGGTAGAGCAATCTCCCCACGCTGTCAGTGCAAGACGGAAAACACCCTCTCCTGGCACCAGCTGGTGGCCTGACAGGGAGCATTGCCAAACTCACGGGATTAGTAGGTGCTGAGGTGTATCCCGGCTCTTTGCGACTTGGTCAAAGAACTGTAGCAGGCAGTGTCACAGTGTAATACATGTTTGCAGTGTATTTCAAGTGATAAGAGGGACTGATTAGATGCTGACAAGCACTCTCCAAATTCTCTTACATGCCCAGTAATATGCCCATCAGTCTTCAAACCTGTACTACATGGAAATTTTCAGAATATTATTTCCTGAAGATGAAAGGAGATAGATGTGCCAGTTGTTGAAGGACAACATTAGACTTGAAAGATGATTTTCCAAGTAACATTAGAAACCCTGCCATACATGTGGCTTTGGTGACAATTAAATCGATGGACTAAGCCAGGTTTTTATGTGACAACAATAATAATATTGCATTACATTTATAAACTATGCTCCACTTCAGGCTCTCTAAACCAATTTGCAAGCAATTACTTTAAAATACTGCTGTGTGTATTGCTACCCATGTATTATAGATGGGAAAGAAATCACAGAAAGTGTCAAAATGCCTAGAGGTGTACAGCAAGTCTTGATCTAACTAGAAGTTGCATCTAAATCCCCTGAGTGCTAGTTCTCTCTTTTCATGAAAAGACTACATGTCTTTTCATGTCTCTGCTTTTTTCTTACAGATATTTTGTTTCTCTAAAGGCTTATGCCTCTGTACAGCCATCTTTCTACTTAAATAATTATCTCCGTTCAGTAATTTCTTAGGTGTGAATGCTATTCAGATGACATGGAAAAAACTGTGTGCTACTTAATGAGTCTATACCAGTTAAAATTAATTGCCAAATTCTGCTCTCAGTGAAGTCAGTGGAAGTTTGAACGTGGTATCAAATGAGACAGGCCCAATATTAAAAACTACAGGAAGCATAAGATGTAGGATAGGCAGTGGGTTGTTTTGTTACTGGTATAGAGGAGAATCAAACTTTTTATAAGGATATCTAGTGATAGGAAAAGGGGAAATGGCTTTAATCTGAAAGAGCGTAGGTTTAGATTAGATATTAGGAAGAAATTCTTTACTGTAAGGGTGGTGAGGCACTGCAACAGGTTGCCCAGAGAAGTTGTGGATGTCCCATCCCTGGAAGTGTTCCAGGCCTGGTTGGATGGGTCTTTGAGCAACCTGGTGTAGTGAAAGCTGTCCCTGCCCATGGTTGGTGGGTTGGAACGGAATGATCTTTAAGGTCCCTTCCAACCCAAACCATCCTATGAATCAGTGATAAGGATCTTGTATCCAGATGAGTGAATAGACCAAATGTGTCCTCTAGCCAATGCCCTTAAGACAAGTACCAGAAACCAAAATGAAATTAATTATACAAATGCTCTGGCAGCTGCCTTTGGCAGTTAAAACATTTATTTTTAATGAAATGCTTTCCAGATCCTAAAGACAAGCACAAACTAGCCCCCAGAACTCAGATACTTACACAATTGCAAATCACAACCAGACTTGTTAGTGTCCCGTCTTCCTAATGAGCTGATCCAAGAATCCCAACTCTGATGCCCCAAACCTTGGGAAAGAAGGCGTTCACATCCAGATACAGGCAGAGTAATTCAAACCCAATAGTACCACACATCTGTAAGAAACGTTTTGTGCTAGTGTACCTTTATTAGAGTACCTTTCTTAGAAAAAATCCTACTATCAAAGGTCTGTCTAAGCCCAAAGGCTGTTTCTTTTACAAGCCAATAATATTCAGGAGAAAATTAAAAAAGAGGTTGAAGGTGACTTGTGTCTTCAGACGGCTTCCCAATAACCAATATCTGTAGGATTTCTGAGATGAATGTTGTATTCAAGCATTCAAATAGCTGAAAAGGTATCATCAGGGCCAATGCACAAGTTGTTGTTTATATGGAACATATTGGTCGAAGCAATTTAAAAGTGTATTCAGATTCTCCCCCCCTCCCTCCAGCTCATCCTGGGCAAACAGAACTTCATTTTGGGTAAAAAAAAGTGGAAATTTTCAGATCTGCTGCAAAAATGGTAGAGCTCGTTGTAGTTAATGATATGACTGTGTCTGCATACAAATCAAAATGCAGCTCTCAGAGGAGCTCCTCGGCACAGTGTGAGAAGGATGAGAAATGTGTCAGCGTGTGTGTGGGCTCAGTTCAGACTCTGCTTGAAGATGTAGGAGGAAACAAGAAACTTAACTGACAATAAAATTTTCCAAAGGGCTCATTTACCTAAATCAAACCATTACAGTCATAAACAAGGCTCACCTAGAGGTGATGTGCTGTGCTGACCTGAGTCAAGGAGAGCTGGGGCAGAGCTGGGTGATGGGCACAGTGCAGTATTAGCAAGGAGCCTGCTCTGACACCAGGTCAGCGTGGGGCTTCTGGCAAGGGATTTCATTGCCTGTGTCAACAGCCTCATTGGTTTGATTGGGGCAGTATTTTCCTTTCTTAGTATGGCCATCAAGAGTTAGTGCTTGTAGGATACTATACAGTCCTCAGAAGAAAGGCTACTGCACTTTCTAATATGTTTTATAAAGGAAACAATGACATCCATAAAGTAGATGACTGCCCTCAGTGTTTTGTTTTCTTTTCTCCTCTAGATTTATGGCTAGCTTTTTCCTAAAGCATGCTTCTGTTTCTTTAGCTGATAGAGCATCTGACAAACAACTCTCAATGCAAAGGTTTCTTGTAATTCCTCCTGAGCATAAAATATTCTTAGCTAAAAGACCATTTTCTTCTGCCACAAACAGCAGTCAAAATAATGTACCTACACTTGCAGAAAGATTTTGGCTTATGATTTCTATGCCACCATTTTGGAATTCTACACACCCATAAAAGATCCACCTTACTTCCTAAACCTAACTTACTTACTGAAAATAGTCTTTTAAATAGAGTAATAATAGTCCTTTAAAAAAGGTGAAAAGTGCAGATGCTGTTTTATTGATTTAAGCTCCATGGGAAGATCTGTTAGGACCATAATGGTGACTGGTTTTAATAGTGAAGGAAAACACAGACAATTCTTCCCCCCTGTGTGAAGGAAGAAGCACTTGGCCTCATCGCAGGGATTATGGGAGAAGAACTGAATAGCAGAGTGTATCGGAAGGAGACATTCCATGGGTACCACTGAAATGATTCAAACTGTAATTACCTATCCCTGCTGTCTCAAAATACAGGTGCATGTGCATTTGGGAATGAGAGGAGGATCAAATTACAAACTGAGTCACTCGACAAGCTTGTTTTACCCTTCCAATTATGCAAGCCAGTTTGTGACTCAGCAGCTATACAAGTCTGTTCTCCAATGACAAGACAAATCAGTTCTGCAGCTGAGTCACTCAGAGCAGCTCTTTTCACACTGATAAATTCAGCACTCAGCCATGGTATGGAAAAGATTGTGGAGCCTTTGTTACCTACGTGAGATAGAATAAATACATTTTGTAGGAGAATAATCTGCAGCTCATCTTCATACAAGGAACTCATTGAATGGGGGAGAGAAAAGCTGTCATGACCGATGTTCATGGTCCTTTAACTAAAAGAGACTAGATTTTTTTTCTGATAGTGTTTTCTGTTGTGTTTTCATCCCTTACTAATAAAAATCACCGGACAACTTGCTGTAATTGCAAATGTAGTTGAGAATTAATTTATTTAATTCTCTTTGACTTTTCTTTCAAGGTTTGCAAATAATTTCCTACATATTTGAGTGTGACAAGGCGTCATGACAGCTAGAGGCAGTCACAGATTCATGCACACATTGGCTTGGGAATCTCTGCCCCAACCTGTTCCTTGAATGCTGACTTATTGCTGGCACCAACAATAGGCTCTCCTTACCCTTCAGGCTTGATCTTTTTGAGGTGCCAAGTATGAATGATGTTGCCAATGGTCCTGGCACTTGAAATACCTAACCTAAGTTCTTAAGTCTACTGGCAGAACCTCTAGACCGTATTTGGAACTTAAAGTGAAGCACCCACTGGATAGACTGCACTTCTCTTTCTCTGCCTATAAAAAATATATGCCATTAATCCTGTTCAAAATCAGATGTCTTTATGCCCAGAGGTGAATATCACAGAGGGCCATGATAGTTGATATAACAATAGCACAATGAGGCCCCATTGGATGAGTACAAACACTGTAGAAGAACGTCTTAGCCAAGAGGAGCTCGTTGTTAAGGTACACAAGGCTGAAAAAGATAGAGAAAAAGGAACAGAGAGTTACGGTTTTCAAATGCTTTCATTTCATACTGAAGGCTTTTCCAAAAATGGGCTGCAATACACAGCTGTATGTGAATACCAAATCATCTGTGCTTCACAGCAGCTATTCTGAGAGACTCATAAGCCGTCATCAACACGATCTACGCACATCCTGTGGGGCTCTAGATTACAACTCCAGTGCCAGAAGTTTTCACAATCACTGGTGCTTTTCTTAAAGCCCCTTTCCCTGCAATTGAGTATGTGAACATTTCAGCTCTAATCTTCTCAAATTATGTATCTTCGAACATCATAAAAATAAATACTTTCAAACATTTATGGAGAAAAGCAAATACAAAGTGAAATACAGAAGCTCAAAATCAAAAAA
>VZTE01000952.1:827559-1021596 GCA_013397775.1 Eulacestoma nigropectus | reverse complement strand
AAAAAAAAAAAAAAAAAAAGCAAACAATACACACTACTTAAAAACAACGGCAAAAAAACCACTCCACATCTTTGAAAGCTTACTTAAAAATGTCCAGGTTCGGGGGATTGTTTTGTGAAGTAGTTTTTGGTTTTTGTCGGTTTCAAGGTTTCTTAGTCTGCATGGTGCTGAGGCGGTGGGAAGAAATGTTACAGTCTAAAAGAGATAATAACTTTTTGCTGTACTCCTTGAATGTTTGCTTTCCAAAATCAGCAATTCTCTTTCAAGCTCTCAAATCACATTCCAAGATATATAGAAGGGATGCTTATCATCATACATTACTAACATTGCCCAGTCCTGACTATAAATACCTTGCTTCCAGTAGCTTTTTCCTTGCCAAGTTTCTACATTCTGGGTTTTTTTTTTAATTTGAGGATCTAGTCAATTAAGAAATTTTCAGCTTGTGACAAATAAGACATTCCCAACAATGAAACCAA
Organism: Eulacestoma nigropectus; assembly: GCA_013397775.1. Lineage (NCBI taxonomy): Eukaryota > Metazoa > Chordata > Aves > Passeriformes > Eulacestoma > Eulacestoma nigropectus. Next base: position 1,021,120 of record VZTE01000952.1, on the reverse strand, counting down.
CAATCAAAAAGACATTTATTAATAGTTACTAAGAGTTGTGATTTGAACATATTAATTTGTCTATGGTGCTTGGTGTTGTGAAAAATTATGTTCTGTTTGCCTTAAAAGTAATCAACAACAATACTTTGAAAAAGCTGAAGGTGAGATACGCTTCATCATCTTATTCATGAGAGCTTTACTTTCACAGTAAATGCAAGAGGCTTATGTACATGTCTTATTTCAAATGAGGAAGTTCCCAACCCACGCTGAGAAACAACTGGTTTATATATCAGCCTTATAGCAGCCTTCCAGTACCTAAATGGGACTTACAAGAAGGCTGGAGAGGGACTTTTTAGCAGGGTGTGTAACAATAGGACAAGGGGAAAAGGCTTTAAACTAAAGGAGGGTAGACTTAGGCTTGATTCTATAATTCTGTGGTGAACTGGTGGTGACTGATGCGCCATTTCTTAGAGACACATGGAAGGGACAGTTATATTCTTCCACCTGCAATGATACTAATGTCCTAAATATCCATTGCTGCCCCCTCTCTCCTTTGCTGTTTGTCCCACGAGCAATCCACAGTCTGAAATTTCACAACATGAATTAGTACAACACACACCAAACGGGCGAGCTGATGACTCACTGATATCAGTGGCTCCATGCTTCTCCTGCTCCTATTTTCTACTTTTATGAACTGACTTGCTGTGCACTAACAGATGAGCTGCCCTTGTGCACAATACGGATGATGGATTTTTTGTCTAGATAAGGGTGACGACACCAATGTCCTCTGTGCGTACTGCAGAGAAGGAGGTGAAATGATAAATACTTGTGCACTATGTGTGCAGGGGAAAGCTGGAGAGAGAAGAGGCTGGCTACAGATAGGCTTCTCTGTACAGAACACTTTTAAGTACTGTTCTGAAGATATCAGTATTTTTAAAACACGATAATTACGTGGCAGATAAAAAAAGAAACAGCTGCATTAAGCAGCTTCAAGTCAGACTTAAAAAAAGGAAAGTTGCCTCCTCTGTTCTTACCCTTCCTTGCAAGTAGAAAGAATACAGTGATATGATACACAGAGCTACTCAATGGCCAAATCAATTTCTTCTAATTTAAATTCGTGTACATTTCTAATATCTTCTCTAGGGCGTATTTAAAGATGTACCTTTCATCACTGCTACTTTTGTATATCTTACTGAACACAATAAATAGCTGTATTAGCTGTGGCAGTTTATCTGGAGTGAACGAAGAAAAGACACCCAAAGACAACGGGCAGAATACAGCTGCTTCTTGGATAGTCCCGTGGTCTTCTCCAGTTTTGTTGTGTTCACTATTATTACTTCATTGTATTTCCAACTGCATGACAAAAACAAACCTTTCCCATTACAAAAACGTATATGGACACAAGTAATTTCAATTCACCTGGCAGACTATAACTGGCTCTATTTTTACCCTGAAGAGGTAACTAATCACATTAGTGGACAGGCTTTAATTTTCAAAGTGATGGCTTTGGAATAAAGAACTTCCCTCTAAACAGCAAGTGAGAGCTGCCTCTACCAGGCCTCTGTTGTGCTCCATCTCCCCGCACACCACACTCCTCAGATCACCACATTATTTCAGAGTCTCATCTGTAAGCTCTGTGCTAGTGACCCCTACTGCCTCTCTGCGTTTAGGGTGCTCCTACACCTTGCTAGGAAATTCTTAGGGGCATCTAAATTAATTCAATTGTGCTGCGCACCTAAGGCACACAGCTGTTATTCAGACCCATAGAGAAGGCACAGAGCATCACAGTGATATTCACAAGCAGATGATGGAGTGAAGCTCCAGTCTTTGTGATCCCTAAGCTGCTCCTAGGCAGGGCACCGTTAGTGCAGGTCACAGGTCTACTCAGTCTGACGATTCTTTAGCAGTGAATTTCTCCAGCTGCAGTCTGATTTAAGATAATATGATTGATTCTGTTGATACAGAGCAGCATGAAGTGTATGCCTTCAATGGTACGATACACAGTATTTTTTCTTTCTTGATTTTTTAATTCCACATTCTTCCAATCTATAGCTTTGGCAGAGAATCAGCCATACAACCCTAAAAGAAGCTTTCAGATGTTGGAGTATTTATGCACTATAAAATCAAAGCAATAACAAAACATAGTTTCTAGTAGTGGAAGAAAGTTTGAAACTTAACCATGCTTGCAAGGACAGTGTTTCCTCCATCCCAGAAGCAGCCCAAAGGCTGCAGGTGGCTGCAGTGTGAAGGCATATTCTTACCCTGTAGCAAAATCATGATTCTGACTGCAAGGCAAAGAAATCAGAGGAGCTTACATAAAACAAAGTGAAAAAAGAGACTTGCTTGTGAAAAATGTTTTTCACAGGATCTTTGAGAAAAGCAGCAAAAATGTCTTCCACCTCTTACAGGGCCGAAATAAGGGCTTTCTGAGGCTGATAGTGTTCGTAGGCTTTAACAACGTTTGAGAAACTGCATCACAGTTCATATGATAGCATGGGAAATGTGAAAAAAAAGCCCCAAAACATGCAGTTAGAGAAAGGTAACTTTTCCAGCCTAAAATTGCTAAGTGGTAATGTGACCTCTGCAAATAATGATTTAAGAACGCTGCTTGAGCAGAAGCAACATATTTCTAATGAAATATATACTTTAAAAAATTCACATGCCACATAGACATGGGGTGTTTATGATTATTTAATTTCCACCACCATTCCTTTCAGGCTAATGCAATCTCGAACATTTTTACCTCTCTGTATTTGTAGGATAAATCAATATAGTGAAGACTAGAGGCATTTCTGGGGAAAAAAAAAAGGCATGCCTCCCCGTTTTACCATCTTTCTGGTTATGTGTTGGATTTATCTATCATGATTGCCACATCCTCTTGTTTGCAGGGTATTTATGTCTTCACGCTTCCAGCCAAAGAGTCAGGTGAGAATTCAAAAATTTGGTTATATCCTGCACTGGGCAGCCACTGACACTGTCTATCTTGGTCTCTCTATCCTTTTTCTCTTCAGCTCGGAGGAGCAACCAACCACTCCATGTTCACGGAAAAAGAATTTTTGCCGGTCCAACCCTGACACCTAGTGGCCTTCGCAGTTCCCTACAGCCTCCCAGTGTTACCACCTTTTTAAACTTGGCTTGAAGGGATACAGTGTTACTCTCCAAATAGATAATTTCAGCACTTAAATCAACACGTCTATGTGATTTCCATAAGTAAGCATCCATTATTGTATATTCTGATAGAGAAATTTAGTGGTATTCAGTACAAAAACCTTAACATATCCCAAAATGCAACTTATTCAGGAATCCTAATCACATAAGCATATCACCACTGAGCAATAATTCTCTATTGAACTGCATCTGCTTTCCCCCACTCATTTAGTGTTCCTAAACTTGAAATGAAAGTGCCCTAGTGCAGGCATTCATTTTGTACAGAATAGACCTAACAAGAAAAACATGGCCCAATAACGGATTTTATTTTTTTATAGAAGAAGAAATGAAGAGAAAATGAATATAATTGAATATAATTCGTCAAAGCTAGCAGATGAAACTTCTTCTATTTTGAGTAAAATTGAAGTTAAGTAATTACTTGTAAATAATTGTTGCTTGCCTGTCAGCTGGTAATTTTACTACCTATTTTTTCTTTCTTGTATTGGTAAGCTTGTCTGACAGTCTCAGAGGTTTTTGATTAAAGCCAAAATAGAGTGAAGTTTTGGTGTGTTTTCCCAGAACTTTGGATGCCTGAATGCAGCATTTTAATCTGGCCCACTAATAAACTTGCTGAAAGTTTCAAATTTACATTTCCCATTCAGGTTTGGGTTTTTTTTTTTTGTTTGAGTTTGTTTGTTTGTTTTTGGTTGGTTGGTTCTTTATTGTTGTTGTTTTGTTGGTTTTTGTTTTGATTGGTTGGGGGTTTTCTTCCCTCTTTTTTTTTTTTTTTTTTTTTTTTTTTTTTAACTAGAACTCTTATACCTGTTTAATTTAATGCAGTTATTACTCCTAGAAACTTCAACATCTGCAAGAGATGGATAAGCTTCTGGGAATAGTTTCTGCTCCAAAGACTGATTATTTTAATCAATACATCTTGTTGAGAGTTTCCAAGAGGATAACTTCGAAACAGCTATGAGGGCAGCCCTATGTGTCACTGTGTTGGCATGAAACTTCTATTAAAAGCTAGCATTCTTCTTGCCATCCCACTCTTTAGAAACATGCCATTTAAAAAAGAAATGAAAGCTTTCCCATGTCGAGAATGTGTCTTTTTTTGTCTTTCTGTATGCCAGCATACATAGAAACTCCTAAAGTGTCATGCTTGTTTATTTTTCCTCTCTTGGTCTCTCTGAAAGCAACCACAGAATGCAACTGCTGTATCCAGCTGTGTAATCTGCTTCCAGCTAAGTAAGCCTTGGTAGCAATGACTCAACAGATTCTCATAAAAACAACAAAAATAAAAATTTATAGTCCTCATTTAGCTCTTTGCACTGAAGGGTAAGGACACTTCAGAATATTGTTTTTACATTGCTTTATATGGCCTTGGTTTTATAAGACACTCATTTTTAAACAAGGGGCATAGAATCATCTGGGTTTTCACACAACATTTCTGTGGATTTCTTTTTGACTACAGGGCATTTATAAGGACAGGAAAAAATAGCTCAGTGTCCTGTTGAAAAATTTCTGGCAATGTGCCTTTCCTAGTTTAAAACAAATAATGAAAAACACTACTATCATATGAAAGCATGAATCATTTCAGGCATTTTAAACTTAACATTATGTAAACTCTTGAATAGAGCTGGAAAAAAAAACTTCTATTTTGGTGGATGATAAAATTTATTTTAAGCTTGACTTTGACCAAAAGAAGATAGGCAACACAAGTTATATTTTCTGTGGATTTTATATCTGCTTATGAGTTTAACATTCAGATAAAATACTACCTGCACTGCCAAAAAAATCTTTTTCAACATTAATATTTAATTTTGACTTAAACCCCCTGACCCTGCTCATCTGCACAGACTGCCTAGGGAAGAGAAACTTAGAGGTCTTCACCTTACAAAGGAACAGGGATGGAACCTACAGGACTTTCCTCCGTTGTATGTAGCAGAAGCAACCTCACCAGGCTTCTTATTTTGGGAGGACCTGCAAAAGCTGTGCCCTCTTCAGCTCTTCTCTACGTGGACTTGTATGACAGTGACCACAGAAGGTGCTGTATTGCCCTTTCACCAAGCAAAGGGCAAGCGAAAAGGGGTGTTGTGCTGCTCTTGGCACCTCCTGGATGTTTTTGTGGTAGCTTTTTCTTTCTCCAGAGCCAGCCTTCCCATGTCACTTACTTGGGAAGCAACACTGAGTTGAGGTTTGTACAGAGACAGTGCCAGGAGCTGGGATTAAGCTGTGCCCTGAAGCGTGAGCCTCGGGGCTTTGCTTTCCTGTTTTCTGACACCTCCTGGCAGGAGAGACTTTGGGCTGTTGCTCCCCCTGATCCACTACGTGGGTATTTCGTAGCCAGATTTGACAGTGCATGCCCTTGGATTCCAGGTGAATTGAGCAGTATCAAAGCCGTACCTTTGCTTTACAAATTAAAGGGAGGCTCGAGGCTTTAGACCGAGGCTCGGCTGAGCATCTGGTTCAATCTGAGGCGCAACCCCATACCCGTACTCAGATTACGAGATCTGACCTGGAGCCAGTCCTCAACCCTCACGTACGTGCTTTAAAATAACCCTGTGTTACAGATGCCGGCCCGGCCCTGTAACTACCATTTGTCTTACTATGGATTAGCCAACTAACGTGATCGGACGGGGAGTAAATTATTTTATTACGATATCAATATTTAATCATGCCGGGGCCCGCCCCCCACCCCGGGCGGGGCGGAGAGGAGACTACAGCTCCCAGGAGGCCCTTCCCGGCGCGCTCCCGTCGGGCACCGCGGCAGGAAAAGCGGCGGGAAGCGCTGCTGCGCCCGCCGGAAAAGGTTCGGGCGCCGAGATCCGTCCGCGCCGCCCAGGCCCGTCCGCGCCGCCCAGGCCCGTCCGCGCCGCCCAGGCCCCTCCGCGTCGCCCAGGCCCGTCCGCGCCGCCCANGCCCAGGCCCGTCCGCGCCGCCCAGGCCCCTCCGCGCCGCCCAGGCCCGTCCGCGCCGCCCAGGCCCCTCCGCGTCGTCCAGGCCCGTACGCGCCGCCGCCATCCCGCGCTCCGCCCGCCCGCCCGCCGCAACATGACGGACCGCTACACCATCCACAGCCAGCTGGAACACCTGCAGTCCAAGTACATCGGCACCGGGCACGCCGACACCACCAAGTGGGAGTGGCTGGTGAACCAGCACCGCGACTCGTACTGCTCCTACATGGGCCACTTCGACCTGCTCAACTACTTCGCCATCGCCGAGAACGAGAGCAAGGCGCGCGTCCGCTTCAACCTGATGGAGAAGATGCTGCAGCCCTGCGGGCCGCCCGCCGACAAGCCCGACGAGTCCTGACCCTCCGTCCTCCTGGTCCCGGCCCTCTCTCCTGTGTGGTTCCCGCGATGGACTGACCGGGAGAAGTCCCGCAAAATGCCTGCTTCTGGACTCTGACTGTGCAGTCGTTCACATTTTTTCAAGTGGAAAATAATAAAGCTTACTGGGCATTCCTAATGTTTGATTTGGTAGTCTCCTAGTAAGAGCTTCTTGTTCCCAGAGGAGTGCTGGTACTCGGTGTTGAGCGTTTCGATGCAACCATCCGAGATGGAAGTCTCGGATACTTCGTAGACAGCATTTTCCTGGCCGGATGGATTGATGCTTGCTTACAAAACTCAGTTTTGAGGGGAGAGAGGGGAAGTTTGTTGGTACTCAAAGGGTTTGAGTTCTCGGTAACATTATTGTGTGGAATGGTTTGTGGTATAGCATAAGTCAGTTCCTCTAGTACTTTAAAACTCCAAATTGGCTTTTCTTTAAACACCATTTTTTGGCCTCATCTTTGTCTTTCTTGTACTTTAGAATTTTTCAAACCTAGATTCTTTCTGATACAACTTAGCTGCGTTTTTTTCCCCCTAATGCTTTCTAGTAACCTAGCATTTTAATTTTTTCTACATTATATCAAACAAAGATACTAATATTGGGCTGGGCTCTGTTAATATAGAATAAGAATGTAAGGGTTACTCCCACTTAGAAGTAAAGTGTTTCAAGGTGATACAGTCTTAGATCAGATTGCATACTGAACTGATGTTGATTCTGATTTGTCATTTAAAATAGGCTTTCTATTCACTTACAGTGAAAATAAATTTTGAGTTCTAATGGATAGAAAGACCTCAGACCAAAACTGTGAGATATGTTGCTTGGAGAAATAAAATGCTCTCATTTCTGACGTGTTTGTTTATGTTAACGTTGGAGGGGAAAGTGCAGTGTTTTGTGGTCCTGTTAAGACACTATGCAAGCTTATTGATTATTTCCTGAAATTGGTGATCTCTAGTCAGTACATCCATCTTCTGAAGAATTTAAAGATAGCATTTTTCAAACTTTGTTGCACGTAGTAAGATGAGGGCATGGGTGAAGTGGTCTAAAAGAAATTTCACCTGCAAGTTTTGTGGGGAACTACTTCATTTTCCAATAAATAAGGGGAATATGTAGAAAACTGGTTTTCAATTTGCCTGCAAGTTGGTGCAGGTAACTTGAAGAGTGCCTGTTCCTCACATACTGAGGAACATGGCTGAAAGTTTTTCCATAAGTTAAGTTCAAGCACTTAGGCACAGGTACGAAAGGCAGTCTTGCAAAAATTGGGCAAAATTTGCATCTAAATAAAGGAAGTTTCCTGTTCAGTTTAACAGTTCTTGTTAAAAGTCTGCTCTGTTACCAAATCTTAGAAACTTGTGGACAATTGGTCTGTGCAACAGGGGGTGGCAAAGGAGCTTGAGCCTTAGTCCTGGGTCTTGGCAAGCTGGTAAAGCTGGACTGAGGATAACAGGTGCTTTTGTAATGGTTTGCAAGCTGAACTTGCATTGTTTTGTGAAGTCTTGAATCTCCTACAGTAAGGAAAAACAGAAACCATGCAATGTAATCACTCCTGCATAAAGTAGAACTTAAAACTATTTCACAGATTTCTCTTAAGATAAACTAACAATTAGGTCTATCTGTGGATATTCTCAATACATTTTAAAATGTGAGCAACAAATATGTGACACGTAAGTAAAGATTAATGCTCTTTTGCAGGTCAGCTCTTCACTACGAAGGCCAAACAGCCCTCAGGGACAAAAGATTTTCGTGGTGAATGAACTTGCTGGTTCTTCTGGGTATGCTTGCTTGGATGTCAGTTAGGCACATACCTCTGTTTTAGCATGGTTGGAAGATATTTTTGAAGCATCTGTAGTAAGTGATGATTATGAAACATAAACTCTTCCTTACGAAGTCAAGAAAACCAAAGGGAAACTATAATTCCTAAGAATTCAGGATAGACTTGAACTGAATTGGGAGACACTGAAGAGTTTACTTCTGGACTGTGATATTTTTCCTAAATCCCAAAGCATTTTAAAAACCGACAAAGGCGGTGAATTCTTTTGCATTTTATTACTGAAAAGGGTAAAGCCTACAAAGAACAGAGTTAATTACCTGTCCTATTGGGATGCATCTGGTTTTTGCCTCTATCCTGATTGAAAGATGACAGATACTGTTTGTTTATAAATTGGTTTGATACTTGCATTATGTTCTTTTTACATCCAAGCAATATGGCTTTTATTAAAAAGAAGAGATGCATACTTAAAAAACTTGTAAAGCTTCCCAGTAGGAAAAAGTCATTAGCTTTTTTCAGTGGGGTGGTTCTAAGGTTCCAAGTGTGTATTACACCTTTTTTTTCCACAATGGATGAATAGAACAGTATGGGAGTCCTGGCACAATACCATCACTCTATTGCTCAGAATACCTTGATCATTTTTTTATTTTCTGATTTATCAGAATGATAGCAGTACATTAGTTAACATTTGCGCAGTGCAGTAATTACTCTAGTGAGCTGTTTTCTGCAAACTGTAAAAGTTGGGCCAATTCTTTCATTTTAGTCATGTTCAGCATAAACTCAGTTGTTTTTTAAGATTACTTGCATATATTAAACTTTCATAGATGGCAATATTTGTAGTCTGTTTTAGCATCAGGATTTTGCTTCAGCACATCAGATAATTCCTTTTTAAAGCTGAGCTATTTTAAGCAGCAATGGTTTCTAAGTCCTCATCAGAGCTCCGTTGGTTCTGCGATGTTGCACCACTAACTCTAGATTTTTTGTAGTAAAATGAAAAAAGCCCCGCAAACATCATCCTTCCCCTTCCCCCCCCCACAAGACCTTCTTGGCTTCATGGTACACAAAGGGGTTGTTTCTTAGTCGTTAAAATTTAATCATGCAGTATTTCATTTTAGTACTGTTGTAATACATCCATAAATGCATGATCTATGCGCTTTCTACTGCCTTAGTGCTAGCTTAATTGCCTCAAAGAACTTAATTACTTTTAAAATGGATTAAAGTGTGGCATGTTGCTGCAAGTTAGACAATCTTGTTTGAAAATCCCATTAATGTTCCTTTATTCCTTGTCTGTTTGCCATTTTCCTTCTATATTCATCTCTTTGCTAATTTCAATCATACTTGATTTGGAAAAAAAAACCCTGTGAATGTAATATAGTTCAATGTATTCTTTGTTGCCTTTTGAAACTGAGCCATCATTCTATGCTATCATGAAGAAATGTGTGAGGATGCTGACATACCTGAAAGCTTCTGACTGCTTTAAACTGACTAAAAATAGAACTAGAATAACATTTTTTCTTGCGTTCAGAACTTCACCATTTTTCTTTCTCATTTTCATACCAACTTGGTAATTAGTTTTTATTGCAAAAATCACAAAATACGTTGGACTTCCCCTTGCAACATATAGCCTCTGCCAGAATAGTCTCTGCCACAAATCGTTCACAACTGGAATTTACTTTGAAACCCACATCAAATGACTGGAAAAGTCCACCTCAGATATGTCTACTCAGACTTGTTGTTTTTTGTCAAAAAGAGCTTCAGTCCAAATAATTGATACTCTGATCATAGATGAATGACAGTTCAAACTTCTTGTCGGTTGCAAAAAAATAAATCCATTTTGAGGTGATACATGTGAAATTAGAGTTTTTAAGCAGGTGAATTACAACAGCATTTACTCAGGTTCAAGAGAAGCATGGTTGCCCTGTGTTCTTTTCTGCTGGACAGCTGGCTTAGAAGCTCTGAGTCCAATGCTTCACAGGTAATGCTGATATCTGTGCTTGTGGGGCTGCAATGTAAATCACATTGCTGAAATGGAGTTAAGATTAAATTTGCAAAGTTAGAGTTTGTAAACATCCTACAAAGCCCTGGGGTTATATTTAATGTTTCTCTTCTCCCATCAGGTTTATAGCTTGACTACACGTGGCACTGGCATAACTCAGCAGTGAGCTGCTATGGACAGACTAGGAATAAACAACTGGATGTGAAAATATTTTAAGCTGCCTTTGCTAAGAAACCTACATGTTTTTATATTCTGAGCCAGAAGTCATTACAATCTGTGCAGAAACTATGGGGTAATAACCTGCAGGCTGCTGCGTGATTTGGTACATGTACAGCTGAGCACACATGTAAAGCCCAGAGAATCGGAATTAAACATGACCACAGCGCACAGCAGAGCAGACATCAGATGGCACAGGCAAAGAAGTTTTGTGTTTCCTGATGTTTGAGTAGCATGTAAGTAATGTTATTTTCATATAACATTAAAAGAAATTGAATCTGCTTTCTCATTTTTTAGAAGGCAAATCCTAATAATTACTAGCCTAGCAGTTTTCCCATCATGTATCATCAGCTACACTTGATCCTCAGATTTTTGGGGTACATCACAGACTGAAAATTTATTATTTTGATTACTGTATGAGCTATAGAATTAACAGAGAAGGATATTTAGAGGAGGTGGAATGTTTTTGTTAAATGTAGTTTTCCAAAAACAAACAGTGAGCTTCCAATGTTATGTTCAGGACAAAGATAAAATTAGTTAAATTTGAAGCATATTTCTTCAGATACTACCATTTCCAGTGATAGCATGGCCCCAGTGTTTAAGTATTCAACTTAATCTTATTGTTCTGGTAAGACTTCCTGGAGAAACAGGAAACATTAGAAAACTGGTGACTTGAACAGTTACTGTCCTAATAATACTGGAATGACAAGTCGAGGAAGGAAATAAAGTAGCCTCTTTCATCCTGTGCGAGTCCATGTTTGTGGGGGAAGACAAGCTAAAGGGGGCTTATAAGACAGATAGGGTCAGACTACAAGTCAGGGTCTGTTGTGATAGAACAAGAGGTAATGGTTTTAAACTGAAAGAGGGTAGCTTGAGACTAGGTTTAAAGAAGAAATTTTGCACTATGAGAATGGCAAAACACTGGAACAGATTGCTCAGAGAGGTTGTAGATGCTCTGTCCCTGGAAGTGTTCCAGGCGAGGCTGGGTGGGGCTCTGAGCAGCCTGGTGTAGGTGATGATGTACCTGCTCATTGCAGGAGGGTTGGACTAGGTGACTTTTAAAGGTCCCTTCCAACCCAAACCATTTTCTGATTCTATGATTCTAATGTGAGTGGGAAAAATGTCATCTATCGAAGTGTCATACCAAAGTGTTGGTACCTTTCAAGCTGAGCAAAATAAAGAGTACTTTGTTCTGCTCTGGAAAGGATCAAAGCTGTTGCTAAGGTTGTGGAAGTGCTCTCAGTATCTCTCTCCTGTCTTTCCAGTGCAGGGCATGTGACGGTGATACATTTTAACTGTAAAACCCACAGGCTTTCATGTCATTGTGCTGAAGGATACAGCTTTTTTTTCAAATGTCCTTCTGCTAGATCACTGTCAAGGCAATATTGCATCTAAAACATTCAGGCCTTTAGCTGTTACTTCTCTGATGTCCATTTCACAGAACAACCATAGCGTGAAACTAAAAGACAAGTTAAAAAAGATTGAGGATGTAAGAATATGTGGCACCTGCCCCTCCTTACCTCTTTTGTGAAAACAGTCTTCACATTATAAGACACTGAAAGCTCTTGTTCAATCTATGGAGTAGCAATCCCAATGAGAACTAGAAGGAAACATGTTTCTTTAGAATTCCTTTCATCTTTCTGGTATGTCTGTAAAGCAACAGTCTTGTGAAAACCAAAATAAGCTCTTTTTGCTAACTTAGTATGATACCATGATTTCCTGACACACTGATTGCAGATGAGGATGAGCTGAGACTGGTGCAGGAATTTTCTGAACTTTGCAGCATTCATACTTTATGTCCAATTGGGCGTAAATAAATAAATATTGAAAAAAAGAAATATATGATGCTGGTGAAGGGAGAATGGTAAATACTTGTGTTTTCTGTTTACTGATGACAGGGTATAAATGCTGATTGACATAAGTCACTTCCCACTTGGACATCTTGACTGACATGCATGCAGATTCAGTACTTCATATTTTAAAAGCCTATGAGTGTCTTTGGCATTGTGTTTGTGATGGTTTAAGAGATGACAGTAACTGGGACAGCTAAGCTCACTGCTTCACCTGCACCTGCTCCACAATGCCTTTTGGGGCACCTTTCCACTCATAGGACTGGACTCTGCAAGGTATCACTGGGTCAGACTTGCTTGAGCAGGGCCTCCATGGGCTATCCTGAGAGTGTGGCAGACCCATCCGCAGGCTGGGAAAGTGGCCTGTGCCCACACCAGAGCTTCGGGACTTTGCTAAGGAGCTGCACTAGACCTTCATAAGTAGGGTCTCTTTAAAGAGCTATATTCTGCTTTTCATTGGTTGTTAAAATGTTTTCCTTCTAAGACACTGGTTCTGAATCAGCTATTTGCAAACAAATCTGTGAGCACTGCAGCTGTCCTGGGATGACCCTGGGAAGTTGTAGTGAGTGAGGGCTTGGGCAAACAGTTCCCCCAATGCTCCACTTTGTGATTTTATTCCCAGTATTTTGATTGCTTGTTTATGATGAGGCTTTAAGGGAAAGAGGCTATCCATATGCTCATCAAACAAATCACAGGAAGCAAGTAGGCTTTTAGGATCTCAGCAGCAGGATGACTGTCTGGGTGGAAACTGAAGACTTTGCGGGGCAGTGCAAGCCCACAGGCTTGCTCCCCTGCAGGCTAGGATTTACCAACCTGCCGAGCAGGGCACTTGGACATTCAGTCTGTTAGTCATCCAGGCTTGGATCTCACCCAGCTTTCGCCATCTCATCTGGAGATTCTCATTGAATCACAGTGTTCAAGCACTCGATGTCTCTCTGGGTCAGGCCTTTAGGTGACTTTTCTTCTCTACTGATGAAGGCTTGTACCCTGCCAGGTGCTTTGCAAGCAAGGGAGAAGCCCCAATAGGGCCTGCAATCTAGTCAGAAGAAATGTGTGTATGAAGCCCAGTGGAAAAGAGGATCCCTAGGAAAGCTAATGGAATCATCTCTTTCCAGCTGCATGAACTTCACACCGAAGTTTTGTGGCTGTGAGCTCCAGAACATGGGTCTTATTCTTCCAAGGGTATCACTTTGAGCTGCTTCTTGGCTCTCAGAATATGGAGCATGGTGCAGATGAGACAATGAAAAGCCAAACTTAAAACACTGAAAACTAATTGAAGCAACACTCCTAGCACATGCACTGGTGAGACTGCCAGCACCGGCAGAAAGGTGGGCTGAAGTCAGCAGTGTACAAGGACTTTATTATGTGTTGGACATGATGTATGTTTTCTAGGAAATGAGGCAGCAGGGTTGAGGGATCACAGTTCTTAATAATTCTTAGAGGAAGAGATTTCATCCTTCATGCTGCCCTTATGGCAGTTAAGCTTTTTCCTGGAAGCTTATCTACCCCCCCACTTCTCCAAGGACACTACCAGAAAAGCTAATGTCACGAACCAGGAACAAAGCATTTTTCTTGGCAAAGCTGAGCAAGGAGCTTCAGGTGTTGTTTACAAAAAGAAAATAAGAGAGGATGTGAATGCAAAGTAAAATGCCTGTTCCTGGCTATCGCTCTGTGGGGATGCTCTTTGCCTGCAATAAAGATAACTTAAACTGAAGATAAGGGCTCATGAACAAGTTACTTGTGGTAAACTAACTGTGAGGACATACCCGCTGCTCCGTAGCTAGTGACCATTGCACATCCTTTCTTTAGTGTCAAATATGGGATCTTCTGCTTCTTTCTTGGAGGAACTTTCTTTGCATCACTGAGGCACTACAAGGAAAAAAAAACAGGGCAGAAAAAACTCCCTCAGGCAGCTGCCCTAAAGTAGGTAATTACAGTGCGCTGCAAGTTCAAACCCTGATTTCCCTGGCTGTAACTCCCATGTCTTTGGAGTGAGCCACGAAGGGAACCAGTTGCAGTAAGTCAGGGTGAGTCTCTCCTCTGGAAGTGTAGGAGTGCCTCAAGAGACTGGAGAGCAAAGGGTTGCAGAGAATTTAGCAGAGCCCTGTGACTGGGTCTCAAAGCAGAGGGGTTGGCAGCCAAGACAGCAGGGTGTATTCCAACAGCACTGTGACCATCTGTGGGTCTCCCTGCATCTGTGTCAGCAGAAGCACTGTATAAAACCAAAAAGGTTAAATGAAAAGATCTGCTGCCAAGGGAAACCTCTTATATCTTGTGAACAGCTTTCTTCTTTCTAATGTGTTAACTCCAACTCAAAATCGCATAATGGTAAGAGATGTTTTTTTGCTCCTTATAGGAAATGCGTACATTCCAGATAGAAGAGCTCTTTTAGATGCTTGAGGAGGATGAAATATCAGTCTGCTCAGTAAGTTGGAGAGAATTTTACTCTGAAATTTGAAAATGGCACAAACTCAAGTTTAGTTCTGCAAATACCCTAACACTTACGTGTTTTCAAGGCAGGACAAAGCATATACATGAAAGGAAAGCATTCAGGGTTTCTGGGCTTCCCTCTTAGGATAGCAAAGACAACATTCAACTTTTACTTCTGCTGTCAAGATGGCTTTGCAGCCAAACATAGCTCAGCAAGGGGTAAACTCTAGGCTGGTTGTTGTATATATAAACCATCTCAGTGGATTTCTGGAACTGATCTTCATTACTTGTTTGCTTTACTTGTACCTTTAAAATACAGGAATTCAGACACAGCACGAGCTCCCATCCTGAGCACATTCGTCTCCTCCTTTGCCTTGGGAAAACATTTTGTTCCTAGTTTGGCCAGAAAATTTTTTCAACCATTTTCTATGTTCTCCCTCAGAATAAAGGGATGACAAAGATTTAGGCCTAAAGATGGCATTAATTTATGTAATACCTGCATTAAGACAGTCCTCAGTTACTTGCATTAAGACAGTCCTCAGTCATGTGGGGAGTTAGAGTTGTCTTATTTCACTACAGTCAATCACCTAAGCGTTTGTTTTTTTAATTCTGAGGGACAGCAGACCAGTGGGTTTGTTTTTGCCTTTAGTCCTGAGCACTGCCTGGCAATGCAAGGGCAGCAGCACTCGGGAAAGGCCAGGAGGGAGGCTCTGGCCTGCTCATGCCTCCCCTGCCAAGGTGAGTAATGAGGCCTCGGGGCCTCCATCCTGGGCACACCTGTCCTGTCCCCACCCATCCTATTCCAAAATCCCCTGTGCTAGGCCAAGCCTCCAGGAGTCTGGGCCAGGACAGGGCATTTGCTTTGCTTTGCTTTGCTTTGCATTGCATTGCATTCACATGTAGGTACCTTTTACACCCTCTTTGGTCAAGTCTGGGGCAAGGTTTGGCAAGGGAGTCCACTTTGAACCCTGTGGCTCAAGAGGAGGGTCTCCGTTATTCCCTTTAATCCTCACTGTGTCCTATCCTTACCCTTCCCCCTGTCTCCGCATAGGTAATTTTTGGGTTGAGTTCGCTTTTGTACTGATTGATTTCAGATTTCAGATTTCAGTTTGCTTTTTCTCTCTGTGTTTTTACCATCTAGTAACCAGTAGAGTGAACATTGCCAATGAACTCTGTCGTGCTTTCTCTTTTACCTGCTTTTGCTGCTGAGAACTTTTGGGGATTTTAATATGATGCATTTGCTATCTTCTTAGTAACAGCCATACCTGATACCTGTCACTAAGAGATAATTTACGAAAAATACCAACCTTTGTTTGTGTGATAGTTTAGGTGTGATATGGAAATTGCTCAGATACAGGGACAGTTAAAAATTAGTGCTCTGGAGTTAAGAATGTTCCATATAGAAAGCAACTGTAAGCCAAGGTTTGAGATGCTGATCTAAGGAAGACTTTTTTGCCCCATGTTACTTCTTATGAGGTCCTATGTTTTACAGTTCTTCTGATGTACTTCCCATAGTGCATAATACGATCTTCTGACATTAGGCAGTTTCTGAGGTTGATAATCTCACTTTCATTGCAGGTAAAGATGTGGCTGTATGTATTCCAGTTTCAGTGCCACAAATCTATTTTCTTCTGTTTCCTGACAGTGAATTTTTTTTTTACAATATTTGGACTTCACTCATTATTGCAAAGGCAATGGATGTCAGGAGCAGCTAAGGAATCCAGCCTGGGAGCCTGTACAGCTCCAAAATAGTAGGATGAGTTTTGTCTGTGCCTTGATGGCTGTGGAACAGACCAAAGAAAAGAAAGCATACTCCAAACACAACACATCCTGCCCAAAAGCAGAGACAAGTTTGCAATTCCTATTCTGCTAGAAGGAAAAAAGCAAGACTTTTGAAAAAGAGAGAACAGTAATTATGGATGCATGGAGAATTTCAATGGATTCCAAAGCACATGCTCCCTGTGTTCACTTGATTTTTCAGTTGCAGGGGCTTCCCATTATCTTAAATTTGGTATGTGTGGAAAGTAGAAAGGGACATGAACAAAGATGGCATATTGTAGTGTTCAAGTACAAAGTTTGTAGATATCAGATGCATTCTGAAAATCTTGCAGGAATTCTAGAATGATGAACAATGGATCAAGGTTTTTGTCAGCCTAACTTTCAACAAAAGGTAAAATCTGTCACGTGCACGGACAGCCTCTAGGTGTCACTTGAGTGTACAAAGTAGAAACGAGATTTGGGGTTGGATAACCCAAGAGCGTTAAAGATACAGTACTATTTCGGCAGAAGTTAATTGTTTAACTGATCAGTGGGTTACTTTCTCTTGATAGCGAAATATGATCGGGTTTCTGGTATTTGGTATTCTGAGCAAACGATCTGATTGTTTGACATAAGTTGAAGCTTGAGTAATTTATGGGGATACCAAAAGAAGAAATTTAAATGTATGATATTGATAAGAAAAAGAAGTGTCAAAAAGTTAAAGTCAATCCAATTTCTTTAATATTTAGAGACCAGTTGTGCAACATGTTCTGCATCCTGAGATTATTGTGTCTTGTGTTCTAGATTTCTAGTACTTTGAAAGCAAGTCATAAGGACTAAATACGCTGGGAAGCTGGTGTGCCCCAAATATGTGGATACTGGCAGTAGAAATGTCTGTACGTGGTTTTTTTGGCAATCTAAATGTCTGTGGCAGCTTCTCAGAGATCTGAAAGTCTTTGAACTGAGAAGATTTCCATGTTAGTTCAATCCTTGACTTGTTTCCTACTTCTGAAGTGAGTGTCCTTAGTTCAGGGGGCACATGAGCAATCGTTTCTCATAAAAGAGTTTTGCATGTGTTTAAGAATATCCTTTACCATCATTGACTTTGTTGAGCCATAGCTACCATCTCAAAGTGTTTGCTGGAGTAGGTACAAGACCAATTATGACCATGGGTTTTCTTTTTCTTGTGTTTTATCACCTTCTTGTGAGTGATTGTTCTCACAAAACTAAAATTCTGTAATGCAGAAAACTTATTTCACAGTCTACTACAGTTTTTACTTGTAGGCCAAATGCAAAAAATTTTTATATTAAAATCCAACAAAACAGTTAAAGAAACCTACTTTTCTTTTTCTCCAATATTTGAACATGTTTCCAGTTTAGGATTTTGAAATGTTTTATGGAAATCAAGTCTTAATCATCTTATTAATGCAGAGACTTGAAGTGAGGCTGGAACTACAAAGTGGCACAATCCTAGGACCTGATATTAACGGGAAATGTAAGACTCCTGAATTTTTAATAAATAATTTTATTTTTCATTTTAAATTGGCAGAAGTTATTAGGAGAGTCACATGAACACTCCCTTGTATCTCAGATTGTGTACCAATATTTTCAACATACTAGAATATATGTTTATTTTGCAACATGAGGACAAGAAGGTAAACTCATTTTATTTCACTGCCAGAAAACCAGTTTTCAGAAGCCATAGGTTCAAATTTTGTGTCCAGACAATGAGGTCACAAACCCTCTGAAGAAAAAATTTATTGTGTTTTCACTAAAGTTAGTGCTTCTTGAGTAACATTTCCTGAGGTATAGCTAAATCTCTACTGATGCTTTCCTCTCTTCAGAAGTAGAATGCTAAGTCTGTTTTAAAGGAGGTTATCATTTGGAAAACTCTTATATTCACAGAAAACTTCGGGTACTTTGCCACAGGATGGCAGTGTAACAGCACATGTCGTTAAGTCTAATTTTTCTGAAGTGTTCTGAAAACATTGGATATTGGAGATCGAATTTGTCTGTAACTAAGTGCAGCAGTGTTGCTTTTTAACGTTTCAAAATAGCATTGTTCCCTTTTTATGGTTAGTTCATCTTTGCATGTGTTTTAATTAAATTGTTTTTCTTTTGTTCTATTAGCTATACAATAAGCTTTAATAAAGAGTAATGAATCTCCTAAATATCCCTATTGTATCCTATGGTTAATAGTATTTATTTGTAGACTACTTCCCACCATCTTTTTTTCAGAAAAGTAATTTATTCTTTAAAATGTACTTGTTTTGTTTCATAATGTAATTATTGATGTGGTTCATCTGGTATCTTTTTTTTTAAGGGTTGGGGTTTTTTATTAAATCAGTTTGGACACTTTAGTTTGTAGTCCTTTGCTAGGTTCTCATAGCTCTTTTTTTTCAGTCTTCAAGCCAATTTTTTAAAACGCTATTGTTTATCTCTCAGGGATATTTTATTCTTCAGTATTTTATTAATGTTCAGTTCTTTTCGTGCTTCCATGGCTTTCTTGAGTGAGAATCACTACCATCAGCAAAATAGTGGCTATTTTTTGCCTTGGGAAATGCTTTAATAGTTCTATGGCAAATATGGTGCTGTGAATCCTTGCTGTTACCTGTTTCTAATCAATCTGTTGTGGAGTCTTGCTAGACCTTCAATGAAGATATCTGAGAGGTGAGTGAACTAAGGTAAATTTTTTTGCCTACATGACAAATTTTCAAGCCTTATTTATTAAAATCATTACTGTTTTGTGCAATTTATGTTTTTGTATCAAAGCCATTAAAGTTTTTCATCCTTTTGTGATTAGCCGAGGGGTAACACAATTTTGGACTTGTACTGAAATCCAAGTCTTTTCTAGGTGAACTCAAGGTGAGCCACTTGAATGTGTTGCACTTGGCCAATGCATAATATGGAGCTGGTTTTTGTAGAGAGCACTTTGTGCTGGAGCATGTCTAAATAGCAGTCAAAGGAAAGATAGCTTGCAGTAACTTTTAAGATTTATTCAATCTCCAAGAAAGATGGAATAAATTTTGACTGGGACCAAATAACATGAAAAAAATCTCATCTTAGTTTTGTACTGAAATTCTGCATTCAACCTAACATGCAGTTTATTTCTGCAGTGAGGGGCACTGAGTTATGTGGTAATTCTGCCTCTGCTAGGTTGATGTACTGGTACTGTGCTATAGTCAGTTTTGGTGTCTGCCCAGCAAAAATGAAAACTTCAGCTTTAATTTGTCTTACTTAAATGTACTGTTCTGTCAAAGTTACATATGAGGTTTATAAAGATGCTTTAGAAGTCAGTGTAAGTTGACATTCAGATTAATTTCTGAGTAATACGAGCTCAAAATGAAACTTAATGAATTACTAATTAAACATCTAAATGGTTTGATGATTGAAAGCAAAATGAACAGAACACTATCTTTCTTAAAATGTTTCTCCTTAGCTACTGTGCACAGCAAGAACACGAGAAGTGTTCTTGTAAAGATACTTGTAGTTTTTAAAAAATCCTGCAATTCAGATACGCAACATAGACAGCATCTAAGTCTTTGTTCTGCCTGTTCTGTTGAGCAAGAGATGAGGAATTGACTGAAGATACTTTTCTGCTGTTAAGTTTTCAGTGCTGACTAACCTTACAACCTTCTATTGCCATCTCTAGAGATCTTTTAGAATCCCATCTTGTCAGGGGTTTTTAATATATCTTTACCCTGTCACGATTCACAATGAATATCTATTTTATCTATTGTTTCTATGTACATTTTATCAATTCTACATTTTCTAACTCCTACTTACATGACTGTCTTGATTCTGTTGCCTTCTGAGTACAGGCATGACTTCATTTATAAAAAAAATACTGGCAAAAAGTTTTTCTTTTCTCTGTTTCTCATTTTATTGTACATTTATTAACTTAGTTATTTTGTTTCTGAAAGCAGAAATCTAGGAATTGTCCTTGATCCTTCTTTTCCTTCTGTGAAATGTTTCTGTCAGGCTTTCTCTGTCTACTGTTGGAACACAAACAGAATTTGTACTTAACATAGTATTGCCTCTTTTTTCTGTGTTTGTAACATTTTTTCTTTCCTGATACAACTTCTTCTTATAGCCTTTCTATGTCTTCTTGCTGTTTAGCCAGGTAATCTAAAGGCAGCTACTCCTTCTTGTTGCTGCAATAGAGATAAGTTTTTTACTTCAGGATGCGGAATTTAATTCCCATGTGTTTTGCTACTGGTTTCTTGTCACTGCAAAAAGGCTTTTCAAAGCAAGGGCATAGCAACCTGACCACATCAGGGACAAAGATCTCAGATGCAGGTACATAAATCACTCAAATGGAAAACCTATCATGTAATACCAATATATTGGAAAATAGCAGAATTTAGGTTAATTGATTTATTCCTGAAGTACTTACTAAATACTTTTACTTATCTCTTTGGTATTTTGATGAGCAAGGTTTCTTGCTAGGTGTTTTTATGATTTTGCAAACTGTTTCGTGGCTAAGGTCATATTACTAGCAGTCTTTTCCTAAGGTCATAGCTAGTCTGGCTCTATATAGCAAATACAGTAATTTTCTATCATTCTTCATTTCAGGTCTTGGTTCAATTATTCTACTTTTACATGGTAGATCTCTGGTCTCTCGATCATTTCTCTTACTTGGGCCCGCAGATCCTCAAAGAATTAAAGATTATTTTTGTATTACCCCAACTCTCTCAAGCTTTCATGTATAGCTTATTGAATCACCTTCTCTAAATAGTTTTGGTTTTCTATTTCCCCACTGCAGCTCACTTCTCTGCATTATTGGATAAAGCTGGAGTATGCTTGAATCCTTATTCTTACATAAATATATAAGTCCAGTTACTAGTGAATGGTTCTGAAATTACTTGAAGTTCTCACTATGCTTTTTACTGTACTTTGCATTATTGCATAATTTTTATGTTTCATAGCTCTCATCTTTTGTTTGCACTACCCGAATTTACTTCTTTTTTAATAAGCTGGTAGAGCCTGCCTTTCTCAGCCTAGCTCATTGTATTAATTCTACTTACCACTTGTAGTAGTTGCAGCAATTGGTACTAATCAAATGAGCTGTGGAGAGAAAAGTCTATTTGATATACTTGCCCCAGAATCATAGAACACAGGACTCTGAACTGACCTGCAGTTTCTTTGGCCTCTCTAAGGCAAGGCAAATCATATGTATATTATCACAGACTGTTCTTAAAAATCTTCCAGAGTTGGAGTTTACACAGCCTCTTCACCCACTGTTTCCAGCTGTATTTTTACTTGTGATCTGAAAAGGTTCATAGGACAACATGTGTTGGAAAAGACCTCAAAAGATAATCTAGTCCAACTATTCATGTGAAAGGGAGCCTACCTAGATGGGCATATCCAGCACCCTGTCCAGTCACGTCTTGAAAACCTCCAGTGATGGGGCCTCTACCATGTCCCTGGGGAGGCTGTTCCAGTGATTGACTGCTTTCACAATTTCTGTTTCATATAGAGATTACACCTCTCCCAGTGCAGCCTATACTGATTGCCCTTTGTCTTTTCCATATGGCTCTTTGTGAAGAGAAAACCTCTGGCCTCCTTGTAGATACCCTTTAAGTACTGTGATACTGTGACGAGGTCCCTCTGAGCCCTCTTTTCTCCAGGGAGAAAAGACCTAACTCCTTCAGTCTTTGATCGTCTTTGTGGCTCTTCTTTGGATCCTCTCTGGGCTGTCTGCATCTTTTTTTCTTGGGACCAGAACTGCACTGCAGGTATGGCCTGTCAAGGGCTGAGTAGTGTGAGACAATTACATCTCTGTCTCAGCTAATAGTGCCTTTTTTGCTGCCATGCATACGCATATTACTCCTATTACCTGCAAAGAGAGTCGATTATTGCCTTCCTCTATGCGTCAGTCAGGAGGGGCATTCTTCAGAATTTGCACACTGAAACGATTTTTCCCCTTGGTCTCTTCTTCAGCCTGAACAATCTCAGTGCTTTCGGTCTATCCTCAGATATGATGTGTTAGAGACTTCAGACGTGCCTGTTGCTTTTTGTTAGGCTCTGGAATTTGCCCAAATCTCTCTTAAAATATACCTGAATTAAACACAGTATTGCAGGTAAACCCTTCGAGTTGAAAAAGGTAAAATAACGACTTTATCAATCTCCTGCACGATAGTCATGTGAGCTTTTTACCAATGGCGTTGATACTGTTGACTCATTAACAGCACGTCAATCCTGTAGTTTCAAATGCTTTTCAGCACAGCTGCCAGCTAAACATTCCCCAACTTGTATGTATGCTTGTTGCTCTGCATCTACATCTTGCACATGTCCTTACTGAATTGCAGTCTCCTTTTTCAGATTTATTTCCTGTTTGTCAAGATCACTTTGAATTACAGCCCTCCTGCCCAAAACACTTGCAGTTCCTCACAGGCTGGTGTAACTGCCAGTTTAAAAACCTTCCTCTTTACTTTACAACCCACTTCGAGAACTAATGCATCAAACAGTATCAGCCCCAGGGCAGACTCCTGCAAAGGTCACATTGGTAGTGAATTAATGACAGCTACTTCTAAATAGGTTTTCCACCAGTTTTATACCTTCAATGTGCATATTTCTTGTAGAGTAGGTAACATTTGCATAAGCAAACTAGGGATATGTGAAAAAGTGTCAAAAACTCCATGAAAGATGGATATATGGCATCTGCTGTCTTCCATATGCACAAAGTGTTACCCTCTCAAAGCATGTTACTCTTTGCACAGAAAGAAACTATGATCTGGCCCAATTTATTTTCAATACAACTATGATGAGTGCTACTTCAGTCATGCAGTGGTTTCATTATTCATTCCATGATTTGGTTTTCTTTTTTAATAGGAGTGGCTGCTAAACCGGTGGTTAGGTAATTTCCAAACAACATTTTTAATCTTTCCCCTTTGCTTTTATATTTGTCCCTGCTCAGCCTTGAAGTTCCTCGAGATGGTTCAAAGGAGGATCACAAAAGCAGAACAGCAGAAGAGTTACAAGGTAGGACTAATTCTCTTTATTAGAAATAAAATTGTGCTGAGGTACTTGTGCTGAGGTACTTTCAAGGCTGAGATGCTTACTAGGCTCATAATAATACTTTCAGAACTGGGAAAGAGTTTTGTCTCTGGGTAGAAAAGAATGTTTGCTTCCTTCAGCAGTTACTGGTATGCTTTGCCTGCTGATATCATTCATCTTGGCTTAGTTAGCATCTGTCACTGCTGAGAGCCAAACCCTTGTCTATGCTTGGGACATACACTTTAACCATTTGAGAATGGAAATATTTTATGAACAGATTTATGTACAGGTACCTGGGTAAAATCTAATGGCCCCTTGCCTCTGTAGGTAAGATCAAATTAGATGATTTAATACTATTTTAATAGCTTTCAGCTAATAAATATTATGAAGTTTAAGAGTAATATATCTATGAAAATTTCTTCAGATTTTCTGTTTTGTTTCATTTTCTGGCACTAGTGAGTATGCCCTTTTTGATTATTTTACTCCAAGTTTATATTAATACCCAGTTCTGAGTTTTGTGGGAGACATCCATATTTCACAGAATAAAACCAAACATTTCGTTGCAACCTCTGATATGAAGCCACATACTGGCAAATTATAGTTGTGGGTTGCTGATTTGAAAATTCTTTTCATATACTTCAGCAACACAATATCCATATTTGAGGCAAATAATAATTTGGGTCAAATTCTGCTGGTTCAAGTAAACTGAGAGTCTGTCTTGCTTGTTTTACATAATTAGTCTTTTACATGTTGACTTCTTAAAAAGTATCGATTTTTACATAAATCTGAATCACAGTTATAGTCTTAAGTTAATTGAAATATTAAACACTAATATTTCTTTTACGCAAAAAAAGGTCTGAATGCTGAGATATTTTCAAGGTGGCTGAATACTATTCTCATTTTTACTAATTCAGACACACTCTAAAAAATTCTGGGAAAAGAACTCCAAAGGCATACTTTGACTTCTTGTAATCACTGCACTGCAGCTACACAAAGCCCTTTTTGTGGCGTAAGAGAGTTGGCCTCGTCTCTTAGAGGCACCTTGAAAAGGAAATATTGTCAGATTGCTTACATAAAAATGGAAAAATGTATTGAATTTTGTATGTTTTTTTGTGAATTAGCTGCTGACCCTAAATGGCTAAAGATACTTCAGTTTCACAGACCTCTTTGCACTTTAAAAAACAAAAAATCAGTGGATACTCAAAATATAACCATGGTTCTTAGACAGAGGAGGACTAAATTGTCCCCTGGTATGTGCCATTGTTCCAGTGACCCAAACATGCTGTGGAACTTAATAATCCTTTAAGTGGTTTGCAGCTGACAACATTTGCTTGCTTCAGACTGAAGTTCTCTGATAAAAATAGTCTATTAGATAAAAACAGACTTTTTCAATAAATGCACTGCTTATTGTCTTTTTAGTAACACAGAGATGTAAAATTATGTTAGAAATAAGGGGGAGGATTATTCACTGAAAAAACCTTGTTCTTTTAAACTTTGCTTTAGTTGTATCTTTACATATTTATCTCTTTTCAGTTAAAAGACTTTAAAGAATTTCTGTTTTTCTTATGTTTTTCTGACCTGTCCTACTCAGCTGTGATATAAGGCAACTTGAATTACAGAGGCATTGATGTCTTGAGCCCTTATGTCAGACTGGTTTTATTGGTAATATTCTCACATTTAGTCAGACATTTTGTCGGCTTGTGCTCAATCATGCAAACCTCATGCTGGTCCAAGACCAGAGAGGGACAGGAGTTTAACCTCCTGTTGTTATCTACACTGCTGACTGTCACAATGTTTTAATGAATTGCTGGGTTTCAGCTGAAACTGTGGTGCCTGTTCCAATGTCTTCCCAAGCTGCTTGAAAGAGAATCCTTAGCCCCAGGCCAGGCTTATCCTGGTCATTTCTGTGGTGCTTGCAATGTCTTAGGAGACAGGCCATGCTCACTCCTTACCACTTCAGGAGCTTGGATTGGTCTCAAGGCCAGAAAGGGAGAACTAAAAGAGCCCAGCTGCCTGAGGGAGTTTTTTTTTTTCTTAGCATGTGACTGACAGAATGATTTTCTTCATCTTTCTTTTTTGTCCTAGTATAGAAGAAGAAATGCTCTACATGGTAGCTTAGAGAAAGTAGAGATGAGACAGAGAAGAGTAGAATGAACTTGGGGGCAAATTTGGTTTGGGGCCATATACTTGACAAGTACAGAATAACAAATTCTTGTACAAAAACTAAAATTGTCTTTTTTGCTAAGGTCATTTTTGGGATAAGACTAGCTGTGATTAAGATACAGCTAATAAAGGTATACCTTACCTCCATCATTTTCTCATTCATGGTCACATGTAGTTGCTAGAAAGAACTAATAGAAATATTATACAACTATTATAAAATAGCTCAAGTAGCTTAAATAGCTCAAATGTCTGCAACTTAGAAAAATTATGTAGTGAAATGAGCTTGTGTGTGCAAATTCTAAAACATTACCTGTCATGCTCAGTTTACACAGAGAAGCCAGTATTACCATGTGTTTCTTTGTTGATAACTGAAGTATTAAACCTCTCTAGAACAATCCAACAACAGGCTGCTTTTTAGGGAATAAACTGTATTTCACTAGCAGAGAAGTTGAACTTTCTCTCTACTAAAATACCTACCAAGATTAAAGATTACAGGAAATATGCAAGGATGTATTTACACTCAGGTGGGTTTTCTTGCTATTTCTTCAATTAGTCATTCTTACTCTAGAAAACTGTGCCTGAGAGTGCAGCTCTTTCAAGAACTGGGTCACAATTTCTATCATGGCAACTATTTTCCACTAGTTTCAGGTCTTGGTTCTGCCAACTAACCAGAGAAGTTGCAAACAGAGCGTCCAAAGGGCATTATATGTATTTTTGTCATTTCTCTTTATGTTTTTCTCCAAATGTAGTAATGTATTCTTCATAACGTAATCATTGTAATGTATTGAAATAAATTTATTCTTACTTTTCTCTCATATCTTTTCTGGTCTCTGGTTTGATTGCACGTTGAGAAATAGCAGATGTATTCCCCCGAGGGTGGAAAGGTTAACAAGTCCTGACTCCTCTTAGAGCATCATGCTGTTAGAGAGGTTGGGAAATCATAAAGAACCTGGTGGGAATATTTCAAGTGAACTGAAATGGCTTTGTTACCACTGGCGACTTGGGTGCTAGATTTGGAGAAAGAAGCTTCTAAATGAGTATGGGTAAATGTCTATCTCTAGGGAGAGAGAATCTGATATTCTGGGATTGTTTTAGATTGCCTTGTTCATATTCTGCATGAGACTGAGAAGTTAATGAGCAGAGATACATTTTTCAGGGAAAAGAAGCTGAGGAAAAGTGGATTTTCAAAAAAAAAGGAATTTTTTTCTCTTGTAGTATTGGACCACTTCTACTGTCCATAAATATTCAGACAAGTTCTCTCACTTTTCCTTGTGAAGGATGGCATTGTGGAGACTGGAGAATACAAGCTTTCTTCAGGAAACAGAGAAGGAGTGATTGTTTTCTGAAAGGAGAAATCAGAGTGTTCATGTAGGTTTCTCTGAGGCTAGGAAAGGTCTAGAAGTGAGACAGGTGGGTGTTTTAACTATGTGAAAATTATTTATGAGACTCTCAGGACCTCCCTGAGGAGTGAAAAGATCCAAAAATGGACTAACAGGAGGAAGAGTAATTTGCAGTTGGTCCTGGTTTTGATGTTCACGTGGCACTGGGGAGATGAAGGGAGGTCTAACCTGAACACTTGTAACATCACCTTAGTAAAAATGTCCTTCAGAGCAGTGAGAGAACACTTTGGTGGTTGTAGTTCACTCTCACTCCCCCTATGAGGATCACACAAGGGCTTTTAACTCTGTCTCTTTCAGCTGTTTTGCAGCAGCCTTGCATTTCACATTTGGCACGTAATACACACATGGGGATGTAAACTGAGTTCACAAAAATCCATAAAGAACCAAGTTTCCTTTTGAGCAAGAAGAATGGTAAGCCAGCATTTCTTATGTGGTTTCTGTTCAAAATTGCTAGAGTTTTTAACAGAAACTGAATACAATATGCTTAAATTTACTGTTTGTAGAGCGTTGTTGTCATCTTGGATTCTCTATACATTCCTTTTCTCAAGGGAACGAGACCAAGAATTTTTTTTACTTCATGACAATTTTGTACTGCTCTACCCAGTACTGAAATGGATGACGAAAAAACCAAACCAACCAACCAACCCAACCAAAAAAAAACAACAAACCCCTCAAACAAACAACAAACCTCCCCCCAAAAAAACCCAAAACTAAAAGCAAGCTAATACTTCTTTTAAAGCAAATAAATTTTATCTGAATGTTATGTTCTGAATGGAAGCTAACAATCATAAAAGTAATGATCCTTTTCAAAAGAAGTAGGAAACGGTCTAAATTAAGAAAACAATATTGCTGTCCTTGTGTACCTAGAGTTTTATATGAGCAATAATTTAAAAAGACAACATCTTTTTGTTTAAAAAAGCAATTTATTTCCAACTTCAATGTGTGGCAGTCAAGCAAAAAGGATTGTCACCTTTTTACAAATTTAAAACATTGTTTCATATGCATCCAGCTTTTGTTTAAATGCCAACTCTTCTCCTCAAGTACTGCATTATTATTTTCTGAACAAAAGTGTGTTGATCAAGGTCCTGAATAAATTTGTGTCCTGTTTCCTTGTGATTATCATATTAATTTCCACTTATTAATTTCAAAATGCACTAAATGGAAAAGTTGAATAAAATTTTAAAAGAAACTTTGCTCTTTTATAGTGTCTTATGACAGACATCTATACTGTACTGTAGAAAGAAATTAGCAGATATTCTATAAGGTGATGAAAGCTGATTTTCCTGGTTTTTTGTCTGGGTTTAGGTTTAAGTTGTTTTTTTTTACCCCTCCTTTCTTGTTCTGAGGCAAACCAAGGAAAACTAGCACCTTGGGGAAAGTGTTGCAGATTTAATGCAGAGATTAGATATTTTCAGCCTAAAAATAGTCATAATGACTTTTTTTCTGTACATATTGAGTATGAAGTGGGACTAGGTCTTCATTGATACTGAAGACTAGTGAGCAGTGGTGAATCAATCCAACAGCTGCTTGCTGCAGTTATTTGTTAAATTTTTCATAACAGTTTTGTCACCTCAAACTTTTTTTTTAATGAGTTACAGGTGTAAATTCATCCATTGTTTGATTTTGCAAAATCTTCATAAAACAGGTTTATGAAGTTTTTTTCTTATCTGTTTCCTAAGGTGCAGTAGTGATGTATTTGCTCCCATGATCTTCATGCAGTCCTACTGGGTGGAAGAAAAAGACCAACTCTTAAGTATTTTGTTAAAAGGAAATGGGAAAATTGACACAGATACTTAAACCTTGCACAGTGAAACAAATCAAACTCTTACAGCTCTTCTGCCCTAAATCCTAAGCATAACACTCATTTTAGCTATCTACAGCCTGGCGACCACCAGATACCAAATAATCTACCATGAATCTTTCATTGCTGCTGCTTGCATCAGCACCAGGTTCCTTGCAATTTCCAGGATAAACATAGGTCTTCAGTCCTTACTGTCATTAATTCAAAACCTGATACGATCAGACCTGAATATTGTCTTTAACTGCAGGCCCACGACCCATACACTGTGCCAGATGAACTGTGAGCCAAAGCCCATTTGCCAGCTCCAGCCTCTTGTTCAGCCTTCCAGGCTCTAGCAGAAAGCCTATCTTTTCAGTCCCATGCTTCACTGGGAACAATGCCTCCAGCTACATCTTAAATCTGACTTTCAGAGAAAATTTCATGTAGTGTTTGGGATTCTTTGTTCTCGAGGAACTGTATACTGATTTTGGTGAACGAAGTTAGACTAACTCCCCACATTTCCATAATGCAATAGAACTCTCATTTCGAATAGTGCCAGTAAGGCAGAATTATTTCCTACCACCGTAGGTTAGCTGGAGTATATTTGTACTAACTGAACTCCAGTGTTGCCCATTTAAAGTAAACAGCAACAGCAGAGGATACATGCTGTTAATCCTTACCCCTTATTTTATTAAGTTAACAAGTTGCTTCTCTGCAAAATTTCATTCTCAAACTTGACAAGCCAGTGCTAAATTTTAGCTATGTACACCTAGAACTAGATTTTATAGCTTGAAGCTATATAGCTCATGGGAAAAATAACTGGTGCAGAAGAAAAACTGAAGGTCATCCTATATGCCCACTGGTACTTGCAAATAGTTTCAGAAACACAAGATTATTCATGTCTTTCTATCTGTAGTGATTATACAATTGCATCTAGGAACTGAAAAATAACCAGGTACAATAGTACTTGAATTGTGATTTTCAATTATTAGTACTTCTTATTTTCAATGATTTTGGTGAGGAAATTGAAAGCATGAAGTATTTTGCTTCATATTTTTTCTTTTGCAGATAAGCACTTTTGCTCCATTCTCACAATCTCAGATAGGAAAAGTAACTTTAAAACTATTTACTAAGGTAGCTTTTTAATAAAAAAAAAAAAAATTGTCATCTTCTAAGTAGTGCTATGTTCAGTAACAATTTCACTAGGTGGAAGGAAAAGCTGGTCGTTAATATTTTGTAATGTGCTTTAATAACCAGATACAGTAGCAATATCAAATGATGTTTTATAGGACTGATGCTAGTACTCTGACTTACTAGGGAACTGACTTCATGAGCCCACAAATGAAGAAAACATGGCAGATTTTATTGAAGTCTCATGGTGCTGTGTTTTTAAATTAATGTTGCTCTTAACATACTGACCTTTATCAGCACAAATATCTCAATATACACATAAGCTGCTTCTTGACAAAATCATCCTAAAAGGCTTATGATGTGATGAATTACAAGACTTCCATTTTCAAGTTTTACAGTGAATTCTTTCAGGTTTATACGAAATACAAGGGGACAGTGTGGTTAAAAACACCTGCCATCTGTCAGCTCCAGGCAGGGAGGAGGATCAGCCAGAGCCAGTCCAGTTCACCTGGCGGCTTAGATGGGGTTCCTGAGCCAGTGAACAGAGGATGTGTGAGAAGTCCCCAGGTGAGGCCAATCATGGCTATTAGGCCCTCTCAGAGCACTTAGGGTGTTGACAAAGGCATCGTCTCGTTCTCCTGAGCCAAAGCTGTGTGTTAGCACCGGAGCTTGGCCCAGGTGTGCTGCAGAAGACAGAAGGTGTATAACTGCTGCAGTGCTCACAGATTAACAGCCAATGCAGTTGCTAAGTACAAATGTTTCCAACATTTCCAGTTGTGTGCAGCATTGCCCCAAGAATCTCCTTAAACTCAACAAGCGGCTCAGCTTCCATAGATAAATATCTTTTGCACACTCAGAGTTTGAGAAACCTCAAAGGTTTTCACTTTATGTGATGGTGACTTTGGAGATGTAAGATGGGCCTTCACAGAGCTTCTTCCTTCCTTCCACTGTGCAATGAACCCACAACAGGAGTGATTTCAAGCACTACATCCCAGTGCTCTTCTGAGCTCAGTACGTGCAAACAGTGTCCAGGCTTCTTGGGCTCACTCCCTGTGACTACGGAAATATTTGTTTGTTTTTAAAAACAACAGCTGAAGTTTACTTTAGCCCTTTGTTTTCTAAAATATGTGTTCTTGTCCCTACTTACATCAAATAGTTGTATTTTCTTTTGAAATGGCTTTTGTGCTAACCAGTGCAAGCTGGCAAACTTTATTTCAGTTCCATGAAAAATTTTGAGATTTGGAAATATTTTTCATCCCACATTGGGACAAAATGTCTAGATGGTACTCATGTGTGAAGAACTAAAAGTCCACTAAAATCCCGTAATATTTTGCTTTGGAGACCATATGTCAGAACAGTATATTCAAAACTGTTGGATGTTTAAATTCAAGTTTTTAAATCTTTAGTGACAAGAAGTAGATAGGAGATCCTCACTGCTTCTGTTGTCTGAGACAACCTCCCAGTTTTGAGAAATTAGTTTTTTTGTAAATTGAAGCTTCAGTTTATTCTGGAAACTAAATCTAGATTCTGAATTCTGAAATTAAATCTGAGAGGATGCTGTGGCAATGGTTTTCTCTGTCATGAGCAATTCATGACTCCAGATGTGCCTCCTGATGGTAGCCAAGAATATGAGTTCAGTCTCATCACACAGATTTTTAGTCCCATGTAAACTAGATAAGGCAATGCCTACCTGTGAAGTCAGAGGGCTGAAAGTATGGTAATGGTGAATCACTGCTCCTCGTTTTTCTGGAGCTTTTCTCATTATTTATGAATTCTGCTATATTCATTTAACCACATTGTCTCTGATATATGTACAAATTCTATCAATAGCAATGAGAACTGCACATGCCCCTGTCAAACACTGTTTCTCTTTCACTGTCTTTTCATAACCTTTCACATGGCATAGTTTAGTTAATCTTAGGTCTTTCTTTATTGTTAAATGTTCAGTTTATTGTTCTACTTCATTTTAAACCAGATTCTTCTTGTATTTAAAGTCTTTTTACCCTCTTATCATATGTGAGAGTCTATTTGGCATTCTGGATTAGAAATATTTTTCTTACAATATTTCCTCCATCTCACAGTAGTTTGTTACAACCTGGGAGTTTTGGCATGTATTTTATTTTATGAGCAGAGCTTTGAAATGTTGAGTTTTATTTTGTTTTGACCCTTTTGCCCAGAGAATTACGTGAGCACTGTAAAAAGATACAAGAAAAATATTTGGTCTCATTTTTACCCTATCACTTCTGACGATATCTATCTTAGTCTAAACAGGGTGTCAGTCTTTTAAGCCCAAGTCTACCCATCAGTGTGCAGGCAACCTTTTCATTGCAGTGGGAGCAGTATATGCATACTGAAATGAAATTATACATGGTATAACCATATACATATAAACTTATCTTCTTTTATAACATAGTTTCTTGGTTGGGTGGCTGAGATTATTTTTAAGTCCCGAGAAAGGAAAAGTGATATTTTAAGAAACTTACTGTCTTTAAGAAACTTTTCTTTTGACTAATACAATAATTATTAAAGATTAGCAATATCTAGATCCTTATGCTCTCCACCAAAGGTATCTTAGGAATTTAAGAATGACACACATGAGGTGCTCACAATACTACATAGGCTCTTTAAAACCAACTGCTGCTGGAAAGTAGAAAGTATGAATCTGTCATAAACATCAAGTGATGACTTCTACAGAAATCCTATCTGGTTTTGGATGTTACAAGGGCAGCTGCAGCTGTGAGATACGTGAGACCTGCTCAGAGGGTGTTCGAGCAGTTTCATGGTCTCATTAGTGGAGGCTCTTGGTTGAGGACCTTGGTGAGGTGCAGAAGATTTCATCACCAAAAGGGCTGTCCAGCATTGGAGCAGGCTGCCCAGGGAAGTGGTTGGTTGATTCTCCATCCCCAGAGGTATTTAAGAGACCTGTAGATGAGGTGCTTAAGAACATGGTTAGTGGTGGAATTGGCAGTGCTTGGTTAATGGTGGGACTCAATGCTCTTAGAGATCCTTTCCAATCTAAGGATTCTATGGTTCTGTGCCTGTGGTGAGTTTTCAGTTGCTGTGGATGGGACGTGGGTGTGTGGTGATGGCCTCCAAAGCTGACTAATGCTTTAGGGGTGCTTTGCCAGGCTTGCTTTTCAAGAAGGGACACAATGAGGGTGATGGAACAGTTTCATCATGGAGAGACTGTTGCCTGTGCTTGGCTTCCAGCTGCTGTGAGGACAGTGCAGATGGCGGGAACTGAGTTCGTGAACACATTGCTGTTAGGACATGTTCAAGTGGACTTCTAACCTCATGAGAAGTTACCCCACACTGGAGCCAGGCAAATTCTGTAACAGCAAGGTTCTTTAGGGAACACAGTAACTAGGAGCTGCAAGGAGGGACTTGACATTCAGAGTGGCAATTCATGGGATTGGGAACATGCCTTGGAGCTGGGATACTTCTTGGGCTCTTCCAGTGCTTGCAGCTTGGTGAGCTGCTTTGGACTTTGCTTCTAGATCTTCTGAGATGTTTTTTTTTCTGGTGTCCTCAGGTCCAGACTCTACTGCTGGGAAAGATTGATCCTGGTTAGAGATTCAAGTATCCATTCAGCTCATGTTAGCAGTCCCAGAGCACAAGTCCCAGGACACAGCTCTCAGAAGCAGCAGTTTGCTCAGAAAGGCACATGGAAGGGGGCCAGAAATCTGCAGAAGGCCATGTGGGACTCATCAGCAGCAGTGTTGCACCACAGGGCACAGTTCCCAGCACAAAATAAGAGTAACTACCCCTGGCACAGCAGAAGCCTCAATTCAAGTTACAGCTCCAGAGGGAGGATAAAGCTTTTCAGATCTCAGACTGCAGAGCACAGCTGGTGTGTCTCCCCAAGGCTGGACCAGGAGAAAAGTGTCCTTGCCTGCACAAGGTGTCCACTAAATGGGGAAATATTTTGCCAAGACAGGGAGCTGTGGGAACAAGGGGACAAACTGCACAGCAACACGGAGAATAAATGGCGTCTTCATAGACGTCCTGCAGATGCAAAAGCCTGAACCTGCAACTTCACGGAGGGATGGCAGCCAGAGACCACAGTCAATTGTGGGAGTCAAGTGGAAAGCCCCAGCCTGGGAAAAACTTGTGACTCCTGGTGAAGGGAGGATGGCAGACCTGCAGTTGCAGAACTGGTTCAGTGTGCTGGTAGCAGGCAAGGTAGAGACAGCCATCTCTGGGGAAGAAACACAGCCTCCTGGTGAGCCATGCATTAGCACCAAGCAGAAGCCGCGACTGGCAGTGGCGTAGGACTCACCTCTAGGGGTACAGAAAGCTCAATATGCTTATCCAACTTGTTGTCTAAGAAGTCTGGTGCTTGCTGGGAACTCAGATCCAGCATGCTGCGAAGAAACTGCCAAGGCTTGTCCGACCCGTGTGCTATTTCTCTTGCTGCTCGAGTACGTTGGCAGCATTAATACATCTGGAGCAGGAACCTTGAACATATCAGAAGTGACTGGACAGCTGTGGGAATGAGGGCCAAAGTTATGGAGACCTAGGTGATGTTATGTCGAGTCTTGCCAGTGCAGAGGAAAGGCTTGGAGAAGAGCAGATGGATTCCACGGGTCAATGTCTGGTTGCACAGTTGATGCCATTGACAGGAATTTGGATTTTATGAGCATAAGACCTGCTTTGCACAGTAGGAACTACTAGACAGAGATGGTGAAAGGGCTCCACAAAAAAGGCCATGGGAGTATTGTCAGACAGCAAGCTGCACATGAGCCAGCAGCATGCCCTGGCAGTAAAGAAAAACAACAACCTCCTGAGCTATGCCAACAGGATCAAGAGAAGTAACTAGCCTTCTTTGCTCAGTACTCATGAGATCTCTAGTCATGAAAT
The DNA here is from genome assembly GCA_013397775.1 of Eulacestoma nigropectus. Taxonomy (NCBI): domain Eukaryota; kingdom Metazoa; phylum Chordata; class Aves; order Passeriformes; genus Eulacestoma; species Eulacestoma nigropectus. The sequence goes on along the minus strand of VZTE01000952.1, from coordinate 986,316 downwards.
GAAATCTGGAATGCTATGTCCATTTCCATGCCCCTCTGTTTTAGAAAAGACATTGATAAACTTGAGCAAGTTCAGCAGAAGGCAACCCAAGTGATCAGGAGACTGGAACACTTGCTTTGCAGAGAGGCTGAAGGAACTGAAGATCACCTGGCACAGGATTTTCTGGGCCACAGACCTGTGTTCTGTTAAACTGTAAGGAGGAAGCATATTAAATCTTTGACCTGAAGTGCTCACCAAGCCAGTAGTTGGATATTGTAATATATTAAATTGTGGTTTTATTCAGTGATACTGGCACCAGTTAAATATGGAAGTTGAGCAATAACTGCATTACAGCATTTGACACATAAAATGAGTTATTCATTCATCTGATGAGTGTCATACTGACCTGTTTACGTATTTCTCACAAAACTATTCTCTCTGATTTACAACAGCTTAAAAACATGAGATTTTGGACAAATACCCCAAAGGATGCCAAGTCTTTGACAGGCTGTTTAGCAAAACTATATTTTCCTTCATATTCTCACTCACTCGTCTATGTTCATACTGTCCCTGTACATATGGCTAGACATTTCCCATGGGAGAACTTTTTGTTTGATATAGCATGTCCACAAGCTCTTCCCCACTTTCAACTGATTGGAATGAAGGAGGGGGTACTCCATCTTTTGTACTGTTCTCCACCTTTTTAAAGCTGGACAGTTAAATCTGTGACATTCATTGTTTTGGGTGAAAATTTTGTTAGTTCCTTTTGAGGTTATCTGATTCTCTTTGTAGTGTTATTCTCAGTAATCTCTTCTGAACATCATCTAATATTCCTTTTTATGGACAGTCCATGTACCTGCAACCACTGGAGTGGGCTTTCACCTACCATCAGAGCAGCTTTCATTGCTCACAAGCAGTGACTTTCTTGGGCCAAGAATGACTTTCCCCTACATTGCTGTAGCTCTGTCTCTGTCATGGTGTAGTAAAGCTCCACAGCAGCTTCTCTATCACATTATATAACTGTACTAACTCTGCCTCAGCCCTTGTTACCATATCAGTTGCATAAAATTAGGAGTGTGAAAAACTAAGTGATAAGACTCAAACAACATTATGTACACTGCATTTTACAGTTACTTATTTCAGAAGTAGTTATTTGTCTAAAAAAAAAAAAAAAAAAAAAAAAAAAAAAAAAAAAAATACACCTTTTCCTTACAATAATTATTTCTCAGTGTTGAAATGTCTGAAGAAGTAAAAGAAATAAAAGAAATAAAATGTAAGTATTACAGCCAAATTTTAATTTTGTTATGCTCTCAGCTAGAGAGGATTGTTGGACTAAAGGACTGACTTAACTTCTTATTTTCCAACTTTGCTACATCAGAGTAAGTGACTAACAGCCAGAATTGACAATAAGCAGTTAGTCAAACCTCTGAACTAAACAGAATTAGTTTAAGCTGTCAGCAGAGCACCAGAGAAGGCATATCTTTCTGTGTATCTTATTCAATTAGTACACACTTAAACAAATTGGAAAAAACTATTGTAAAGCTATAAAGACACTGAAGGCTTGTGCTTTTGACATAATTTTTCAGTTGTCATTACAGGCAGGGCATGTTGATTTTCTATTTAATTGTAGGTTCAGTTAGAAGCTTTGGTTTCAGATTTCCCCCTTGGTCACTTAGTTCAGTTCCTATGAAGACCAGGAGAAGGGTGTTCACATAGTAAATATTTTTGCAAAACCTCCTTTCCAAATTTCTCTGACTGTCTTAGTGGCATATTTTGGGGCCCTTCTGCTATTTTTAAGGAGGCCTGAAAGGATGGAATTTGGGAACCACAAAAACTCTCTGGGATGGCTGAATCAAAGAGACCTGAGAACATGGGGAAGGCAAAACTCCTGACTTATTGTAGTGGTGGAGAGCAGAGTGGCCCCCAAAGGAAGTAGCTCCCACATGGATGAGGTGATGGTGCTCTTTGGTGCACAGATCCACTGGAGATCACTACTCATCCTTTCTGTGTTCTTCTTCCCATCCTCCTTGTGCTGGATTTGAGCATCCAGGGAGTTCTGCTGTCTTCAGCACAGTCTTCATACACCCAACCGTGGCCGAATTGCTCCTTATTGTTCCTCATTATTCTTCCCTCCTATGCTGGAGCCAGCAGGACCAGAATTCCTTAAAGCCCAAAGTCTGTGGCACAGTCCTGAAACCACAGACCTATTCCAGCTAAATTTCTGGCTCATTCCTACTCACCAGATCCTCAGTGTGTCTGTTCCAGCTGGTGTGGCAGATTCCACCAGCTCAGTTAACACTTCACAATGTTTCTGGAAGTCCTCAGTTCCAGAATAGAGGACTGCTGATATAGAGAAAGTTGAGGAATTATAAAAGCTGTTGAATGAAATCAAACCTCCTTTGCTACTCTCAACTATGTTTTAACAGAGATTACTAATAAAGATGAACTACCAAAGAAAACTGTCTCTAGTATTTGCTGTTTTATTATACTTCTGAGAGAGTAAATCATAACAATGCTGTACAGAATCTGCTATTTACTTCAAAATGCGGGTCAAACACAGCAAACCAAGCTGCCAAATGATAAACTTCTCTCTGACACCATATATTCCAGCTCCTCTTGAAAAAAGTATCTATCGAAAGTGGTGAATACCTTGTCAGTCAGGATGCAGTATGGTGCTTTGTGTTATCACATGGGACAGCGGGAGAAAGGGGCAGTTCCTCAGGGTGAGAATGGGCATTGTGTGCTTGGACAGATAGGGAAGTCAGCTTTTTCACTTCAAAGGGGCAATACTGCACATCCCTCCAGGAAATTATACTCACTACTCAAGGAGTTACTCCTGCATTGTAAAATATTTTGGGAAGTGTAGAGCTGCTGTAGCATCTCTTGTAATATTCACTTTCATTTTCTGTGTAGGCAGAAGCACCATTTCTGTTATCACATTCTGCTGTAATGAACCATACACTTCTGAAAAATAGCTCTAGACTATACAGACTAGGATATGCTTTTCCCTGGATTGTTCCTGGACCCATTGTTTAAAAATTGGATTATTGTTCTTTGCAAGTTTTTTTGCTTTGGTGGGTCTTCCTGGATTCATTGTGTATTCTCTAGAATGGCAGCTCCTCAATCTAAAATATGGTATATTATCAGTACAACCTAGGGCATATCATTCTGTTTCACTCAAGAATTCAAGATTTCAAAATCTGACTTAATTTAAAATTGGGCAAGAGCCAAGTATTTAGAAATTTTCAGAAAGAAAAAGAGAAGTAAAACATATTAGTCAAATGGTTTTAACTGTAGTATTTGTACTGGAAGTAATTTTAATATCTTAGCATAAATTGGATCAAATTTGTCATTTTTAAACAAAAACCCCGTGTTTTATTTCAGGGACATGCTTGTGGAATATTTTGAGGCTCTTGGAGCTGCTTTTAGTGTTTCTTATAGGAAGTTCACATAAAACAAACTTGGTTTGAAAACATTCTATTTTATGAAATATGTCTGTTAAGGTAGAGTCTCTTTGTTTATTCACTAGACCTTCTATGAACTATCACAAAAATAGAAAGAATTGTAAGGCTTTTTCTGGAAGCTCGAACAGAAAATGTAAAGCAGAACTTCAGCTGAAGTAAAAGCTTTATTGAAGACTGCCCTCAGAATTGCGGTAGTCCTTGGTAAGTGTTTTCAAATGCGTGCATCTGGAATCGCAGGAAGGCACCATTTCTGCAGTGTTCAGTTGGATAGGCATTTTAATTAGGCAGTTCTGTCTGTGTGAACATGTGCCATCTAATCATGGGCATGAAGCTTCAAGTGTAACTTTGACTTCTGTATGGGCACCCTATGTACTGGAAATGTGTTTTAAAATACGTGTGGTTTAGGCAGAGTATCTCAGTTATGTTGTGGTCATTGCAAATGGGCAGATGTTCAAGCTTAAATATTCAGGATTTACTTCTTAAAATTTCTGATGAGCTAATTAAAGCCACACCTAAAACAATGTTTTACATCTCAAAATAAAAAATTTCCCTGCACAGCACAGTAAATATGCAGTTGCTCAAGATGCCTCTACCAAAAACTTAGAGGAAATGAAGCCATATAAGGTATTTTGATTCCTAGAAATACAAACCCTTTAAAAATATATATGTGCAACTTTTGTAGCCTTAAAAATATGTAGTATGCACTTTTTTAGTGCTACATGGACATTTTCCTGTTATCTGAATTTAAGGCTTGTTTGCATCGAACATGTAGTTCACCTCTCTTAGCTGCTTGCAGTAACTTCTTAGTAGGGTTGTGTGTGGTGTGTGTGCTTAAGAAAACAACATTAGGCTGTGCTATCTGATCTTAACATGCTGTACTGTTGTGGTGAATTTCTTAATGCACCAGGGTGTCCATCAGGCCCCAGATACAACCACAAAGCCAAGCCAGTGACGCAAATCAGCAGCTGATATAAACAAGTTGACACAAACCAGAAACTAAGCTAGCAGTAAACCTCTGGAGATGCTTCTTTTTTCTCTTCTCTTCTTTTTTTTTGTTTTCTTTTTTTTCCTTCTGTTTCTTCTGAGGTTTTTTCGTAGTAAAGTGAAACATTTCTCAGCAGCTGAAATCCTTTTGCATTTGTCTCCAGCTTCACAATTAACCTAAATTTGGCTCTGTAATGTGCAAGTTTATGAGAAAGAATGTGATGCAGCCTGCTTGTAATTAGTTTATAGACAGACTGTGTGTCCTAGGCTTAGTACATTTGGTGATTAAAAGCATCCCAATGATATCTTTTCCCATTTATATGCCATTTAGTAATTCATAAAAACACTCACAGGAGACCATAGTGCTTTATTTAAGTCCTGTAAGTTTTTCTTCACCTCTTTATTATTTGGTGACTAAGTGCGTAAAATCACATTCTTTACAGTTAGAAATATCTCTATCAGTTTCTTTCTTTCCAAACTGTATCCTTCTTTTAAGGTTATATTTAACACTTTATTGTTGCTATTTACTTCTCACTCCTAAGCACAAGCATCATTTCATCTGGATTTACACCAGGCGTGCTTTGCCACTGACTGTGTTTACTGTGGCTACATGTTGTGTTAGCAGCATTATGTGTGAATGCAGCTTTGAGTAGCAGAAGTGCTTCGTTCCATGAGGCACCTTGTCCTGCTTTCCTCCTTGACCTAGGCAAGTAGGGTCTTCCAGCCCATGTACAGATCTGTTCGTGTATATGCATCTGCAGCCAGGCTCTGCAGCCGCAGCGTTGCAACCCCCTCACCTGGCAGACACAGCCAAGCCAGCAGGAGTGCAGGGGAATGTGGTCAGAACTACCCACCTCCTCTCTTTTCCCAGAATAATTACTGTTTATTCTGCTGTGTGTTTTTATCAAGTCATTCAGGTACCTTATTCTGTATAAATAAATCATTATTAAATGTGATTATAACACTATTTTCAACAGTTTTGTGATTTTGCTAAGTAAATTCCCTCCTGGAAAGCTGTGGTTTTATTCTACACATTTTTTCTGAAGGTGCAATACTCTGAACTTACTGTATTTTGTTAATCTCCAAGTTTTGGTTTCTCTTAAAGAGTGTGGGACAAACAAAACAGGAAACAAAGCCTGATCCTAAAGGCTGACAGTATTTAAAATTATGGCAGCATGAGATGTATCAGAATTCCCAATCAGTTTCTGACTAACACTCTTGTTTTAAATGACATCAGTTTAATTGATTAGCCTTTGTTTGCAAACTAGAATAATTGTATTTACAAAACTTAAAGACTGTACATATATGAAATAGCTAGCATTCATTACCAAAAATTCTTTTCACTAATGAAAATGATGTCTGTTAACATATAAGTTGCAGTGGAAAATAATGCTTGTCTCCTGCTAGGAAAATGCATATGAGACCATGCTAATGTGTCTCATCAGTCTACAGATCTGTTCCTATTAAAGGGATAATAAATAGGATATAAAAGGTCTCTTACTCAGAGCTTCTGTAGCATGTATCCAGGCCTGCTGGAAAATACAAGAAAAGTTGTCAGTCAGGCCTCCTGGAAGTGAATGTCTTCTTTTTCATGGTCCAGATAATACTGTAACAGGAAATTGCTTCCATATGTGGCACACACATGTTAGGAAAAAGCAGGACATTTTTTATATCTATTAATAGAGATGTCATCTACTGGATATTACAATTTATTGAAGAGTTCCCAATGTTAGTTAGGAAATGCTAGCTCTTGTTGCAATTATGACCTTCTGAAAAATTGCTTTTAATACTTTCACGAAAAATTTAGCCTTCTGACAGAAAGTGGGTTGATATACAAAAGATAAGGAAACAGCAGTTCATATGTCTTTTTTCTTATGACTTGTATCCAATAAATAAATTACAGATAATAGTGCCTGCATTTTTTTGTCTTCTGTCATTATTGTCCCTTGATCACGATGTAATACAGAAGATGATGATAAATAGGTATCTTTAGAGGCAAAAATGTGTAGTCTTGAGAAGGTCTGTAGACTGAGACTGATACTTTTTTCTTTGGCATCCAAAATTTATGGTTTTATTATCAATTTAAAAAAATGCCCAACAAAAAAAAATACAAGAAACTAAAACTTGAAGCCAGTGTGATTAGCCCTGTTCAGCTTTGGGAAAGGGTTCCAGGGACTAAAATTCAGGTTTACAGGTTATGTCTTTAAATTCCAAAATCTGCCCTTTTCTAACTAAGCACTTATTTTGCCTACTGCTCAGTTCATTGGGGTATTAGCAATACACAGTATAGTACCATCTATTTATTGAAGAAAATAGTAGCATTATCCTCACTGTGTTGTTGCTTTTAGCTCTGGATTTTACATTTAATCTGTTGTAAGAAGTGCTCTTGCAATCTGGGGGGAACTGCTTCTTGTGAATCAAGAAAGTTTTCATGTGTGTGGACTCAGCTGGATGCTGTCAGGCTCCTTTGTCAGATGTAGACAGTGCAGGATCATTCGAACTTCAGTCCCTCAGATGCAGATGGGAGGACATTGAAACTATGGCTGGGTATAAGCACGGTCAAACTAGAGTTGGTGTCTGCAGAGACTAAGAGGAGTGGCCGAATTATGTCCTTAAAGAAAGACCAGAGGGAGTCTCATCTTGAGCTGCAGTTGTTGCAGTTCAACTCTGTAACCACGTTACTTTAATGTGGCAGTAACAGCAGCAGAGCAGTTCTCGTAGACAAGGTTCTCACCAAGCAGCCCAAGCAAAATCCACATTAATGGGTGCTGGTAGCCCTGCAATGTGTGTGCTCAGCCTGGTTCTGCATGGTCCTTATCTCCACCTCTTGCAGCTAAAGGAGAGGTGGTGTTGCCAGTGGGCTCACAGAATGGTGACAGCATGGGATATGGAGCCGGAAGCAGTTACTCTGCCTCCTCTATGTTCAGTTTTGCCTACAGTGATGAAAAAGCTTGAATTGTCCTGACTTACAACAATGAGGTAGCCACATCCTTCATGAAGTCAGTCTTCTCCAAAAGCTCTGCTGGGGACAGTGGTTTGAATGTGGAAATCCCCCAGAAAGGAAGACAAAGAAACGACAGTCTAATGCAGAGTCTTAAAAACCGAACTGCTGGCAGGCGCCAGTGCATGGGTGGAGAGGCAGCTAAAAAGTTTTATCGAGGCCGTCTTTTGGCAGCTCCCCTCAGCACAGCATGTTTGGTCATTAGGGACAGCACACCTCCAAATGCAATACCCGAGTCAGTGGAGGTACAGCAGGATGTCAGCTACTCCCTGTGTGAACTGGCCCAGCCAAGAGGCCACCTGCAAGCAGCTATGTAAGTAGGTGGATGGGCTGCAGAGGGTGCCGTGCTCAGGGCCACAACTGCAGAAGCCTGTCACACCGTGTTGACTTCTCCAGGGAAGCTCTCAGGCAGGAAGCATAGAAAAGGCAGAAAAACAGAGATAATATTTTTATTATAATAGGGACTCTCTGTGGAGCCAGACAGGAAAGAGGAAAGTATGCTGCATAGAAGGCAGATCCCATGATATGGAGGAGAAACTTTTGGCAGTATTAACGATGGGTTTGGACTGGATTTCTTGTCTCCCAAGAGTCCTATGATCTCACCTGAAAAAATGCCCAAAATTAATCTAAAAACCATCTACAACAAGGAAGCACATGCACATAATGGCTCAACCTCACATGTTCTTGAAGGATGAATCCCAACAGCAGAGTCCCCAGAGGCTGAAGGGAGGACATGTATACTGTCCGCCCTGCCTGGAAGTCTGGCCTGGGGGACATACAGAAAGTACAGGAAATATTCTAGAGCAGGCAGGGGAAGCCAGACTGCAGTTCCACAGCCTGCAGGGATCAGGGGAATATTAACAGTATGCAGACCTAATGTGACTGCGTCTAATACAGTCTGAACAGTTTGCAGCTGAAAGGACCTTATCAGGACTGCCTGACAGGATTTGTTACAGGCTGGGATATGCACTAATGCTGCCTTGCACCAGGGACATTATTCAGATGACAAATGATGCTGTTAAAATGACAATCTGTAACAGTGTTATAAAAAGTTCTTTAGAGTTGTATTTTTGTGCAGGACATATATAAAGTGACAGAAAAAAAAGTACATTGTAAAATTCTGCATGCCTGTGGAGTGGAAACAATGCCAAATGTGAACATGAACAGGAGAAAAATGAAGGAAATGGACCAGTAGGAGAATACAGAATAGAGGAAGGTGATGCGTAGAAGCTTAGAGAGAGTGGAACATTTCTAAAGTCTAATTTGGAAGCAATCATCCAGATTCTATATTTTTCTAAATCTGTTCAAAAATATCTGAAACAGTGGACCCTTAAAACCCTGGGGCAGAAATGTTCAGAGGCTTTTTTGTAATCTAGCTAACTCATACTCATTAGTATTTCTGGGGAATACAAATTGTCGTAGAACATCTTGTATTAATATGTCTTGTTCTAAAAAACCAAGCTAATAACTAGATGCAGTGAAATTAAAATTATATGAAATGTATAATGATTGATTGAAATTTAGCATGTAAACTCATTAGATTTAAGGCATTTTAGATAAAAGTGATACGTGAGATAGTTACATATTTGTATATCTTCTCTCAGAGTATAAACCCCCAGGGTATATTAATGGCATTTTAAGGTAGTATATTTAGAATAAATTTTAAAAAATAACAGAATTGAAATTTAATATGTAGAATGGATTTACACAAGGCAGAGGAGTCTAGAATTAATGAGAATTCAAGATAGTATAAACTAAGAATACGAAAAAGACTTTCTAAATGAGATTTAGAAAGTAAAGAAGAGATTCAGTTTTTGCACTTTTCTATAATCTTTTTATTCTGAATAAAAGTAGATCAGCTGAGTGCTACTGCAAATAGAATAATAATCACATCTCCTGCTTTAACCACCTTTTCTGATTTGGTAAGTAGGTTCCTATGTTCTGTGTTCTTCCTCCAAAACCTCTCTATGACTGAAAATCTTTGTATCAAATTATTTGAACATCAGCCACAATTACAAAGCTCTTCAGAATTTTAAGGAGCTTCCTTTAAAAATGTATTGATCTGGTAGTGCTGTCTATCTTGAGTAGTTCTTTCAGTGGGATGAGGATAGGACAGAAGTTTTGCCTGTACCTGCTGCTTCACTGAAGCTCTCCACAGCCTGTGTTACCTTCTTTTGTCAGTGACTAAGCCTAGCTTAGTCTTTTTCTTAAGGGTACATAATTCTTTTAAGACCTAGTCCAGCTGCTCTTGTGAGAGTTTTCAACTTCATGTTTTACAGTCATAGAAAATGGTTTTACTAAGCTATCCATACCAAATCCAGTTCCTAGTGTGGGTGCCATCAAGAAGCCACAGGAAGATGCAGCTCTGTAGGAGAATAGTAAAGCTATCTATAGGATTACATAGGTAGGAAACCTGTAGGGTTGTTTTGTTGGGGTTTGATTTTTTTTTAATGCCAGTCTATCATTGTATTTAAAAGAAATTGTTTGGGGTGGTTTTTTTGGTTTTTTTTGGGTTTTTTTTGGTTTTTTTTTCATTATGGGCAAGAATAATCAACTTACCAGGTTTAAAACCATGGAGTTTTAAAAGAGTTCAGATATTAAAATAGTGAACTGAGAACTGTGTGTAACATGCCACTTGTAGCAGTTACTCTGTCTGAGGAGGTTAAGGAGGATAATGTGATAGCACACTTTAGAAGTCCTTGAGTGCTCTGGCAACTTACAGACTCTGAATTCATTACCAGCATTAACAGCAAAATGTTTATAAATTGAATAATGAATAGAACTAATACCCAACACCAAAACGCTTTTGTAGAGTGAAGCCACTCCTGCTCATGTATTGACCTTCTTAGAAAGAGTCAACAGCATGTGGGTGATGGTGGTCTAGTGAGTCAAGCATACTCTTATTTTAAAAAAAGTGTTCTCAAAGTCCTTCACAATGGTTTGTGAAAAGGCAAAACTTCTGCAGAAGAAAATAAAAATAGATCCTTTCAAGGATAGTGGTCAAAATATGAGTAAGTTTTCGTGGTGTTGGGAGATTTCCATTGGAGTCTCACAAGAGTATGTGCTGGACAACTGTCCAGCTATTCACAAGGAGATTTAAAAAAGTGGAGGAACAAGGATATGAAGAAATTTTCCAATAATCAAAAATAGCTCAGGATGGCCAGAACTAGGGCTAGTTGCCAAAGGACTTTGTGATCCTTAGCAGTGGGTAAAAAGATTACTCGTGAGTCTTAATATCGGTAATGTACAAGGGTGGGGGGAAACCTCAATTATATTTGCCAAGCAATCAATTGTAAGTGAGCATACTTTGAAGGAAAGACATCTTGGACTCCTTGGGCAAGCCTCTGAAAACATCAGCTCACATATTACTAGCCAAAGCCAAGAAAAGAATGAGGAAAGCAGTGGAGAATAAAATAAACAGAATCATTACACCACTAAATAAATCCAGGATATGCTCACATCTTGAACATTACTTGCAGTCATGGTTACCTCATTTCAGAAAGTAGATATTAGGCTATAAAGTACAAAAGTAAGGAGTATGAAGCACGGTAAGGAGTATGGAACACAGGGAGTTAATAGATTAGGAGAGATCCCTCTGGTGTGGAAAAAGACCAGAGGTGAGTTGAGAGGAAAAAGCATAATAAAATCACGGAGAAGGTGCGTAAGGAATCATTATGTGCTTTGTAACACAGGAACTCTGAAAGCAAAACAAAGGAAGCACTCTTTCACACAATGCATAGTTAAGTTGTTGGATTCATCACCTCAAGATCCTGAGGCCAAAAATACGATTGTTTTCAAAATGAAATTTAAGGTTCATATTGCCAGTAAACATGATGACCCAAATACGCCTTCTGTCTCAGAAGGTCCCTTACTAGATTGCCAAAATCCTTTCTAGAGAAAGGATCACTCTGTCTTTTTTATATTCTAAGCAACTGCTGTCAGCTGTTGCCAGTATTACTTTTGGCACCAGTGTAGCCACTCTGCTTATGAATTCTCTTCTTGTTAGTTGAAGTTGAATACCTTTTGAGTTTTGAAACTTTTAATCAAGAATTTGAAAACTGCAGTTCACAGAGGCCAAGGTTTCATATACTTAATGGTAAAGTTGGAAGGATTCTGCTTATCAGAAAAGGTATGAAAGGACACCTGTGAGAATTCTAGTCCCTTGAAGCTATTGCAAAGTAAAGACACGAACCCCTATTTTAAAATGTTTATTTTTGTTTATTCGTTAAAGCGTATTTTAAATATCTGTATATAGACTTGGAAATATTTCCATTCAATGTTTATTAATAGTTAAGGCTTGGTGTAGCCATGTCAGATAAATAGTATTGTTTCACTACATATTTATGAGGGTCTTCGAATTATAAAGCTACTGAATCCTGCTAGGATTTTTTGTGTCCCACAATTTCAAAAAGTTTTCAGGCTCAGATGGGTTTGTGTAATGATCCCCATTTGAGCTGGAGGTCTGCAGAGAACAGGAACTCTCATGAGACTGCTGGTATTTCCTGTTTCTCATCAGAGCAGAAATACAGTAGCAGAGGAAGAGCTCTTCTCTTAGCACTGCATTTGAGGTTCTGCCTGAATCTAGGAAGTGCCACAGTGCATAAAACTGAAAGAAAACAAACAAGCAAATTTAGTGTAACCTTTTCAAACCCCAGAAAACATTCCTATTTGGCTTTTGTTTGGACAGCAGTGGTTCACTCCTCCCTAGTCTTTTGTTCAAAATTAAGAACTAACATGCCAGAAATTTATGTTTCTGAAGTTAACTACATGCTTTCTGTATATGTGTTGGCTATGAAGCCCTGACAGAAGTATTTTATGTTGTAAAGACAGAGGTATTGTAGAATGGCACTCAACAAACTGAAGATAGTGTAAAACTTCCTTGTATGACTAAGAATATTTGTCTAAAGATATCACCTAATAAGGAAAGCATTAAATCAAAATAGGGTGTAATTTATTTTCTTAATAGCTATCTAGCCATGTTTTTATAAAATGTGAAGTTATGGATGTAAATTAATATACGTGCAGATTTTAAACCCAGAAGGTCAAACATCAATTTCAGGCAGTTCGAGAGTAGACAAGTTTGAACAAGGACAGAAGGTTTCTATTGACATAAAAGATAGTAGTATCACAGAAGGACTAAATTAAATTTGAGTCCTTCCAGAACATACACGTTTTACATGGAAATGATTTTTAAAAGTCACATTAAAACAATTGTAAAATTTTGGAGCTTTTTATAATTGTTTGTTTCAACAGTATGTTTGTGTGTATATATTAAATATTTACAATAAAATGCAATAAAATATAACTTCTTCTAGACAAAATAGTGCTGAGGAGTAAATTGTTTTGTCTTTTTATATTTCAAATGTATTCCAGCTGCATCAGGCTTCAGTTGTTATTTTCACCTTGCTGACCACGTGATTTTGCTGTGGTGAATATGTGCGTAAGTGAGGTTTTTCTTGTGGATTTCCTGCAGATACCGGGGAGTTACAGATTGTGCAAAGGTAGGAAGACAGTTTATTATTCCGGATGTTAAGAGATGTAGAAGGTCTCTAATTTTTTTTAAAAAATATGCTTCTTTTGGTATATTAGAGGAAAAACTACTGTGAGAGCCCAAAATACGGTACATAATTATGCTATCTGTGGTGTGCTGCTATGCTTTAAAGCCATTTCCTGTGAATAAGTCAGTGACAGAAGCAAATTTGTACTGCTACTGCTAATTTGAAACATTTTAGAAACTCTACTCAAGATACTTTCTTAAAGACAACATAAATCATATATATGTCATCAGATTCTTAGTTTTCTTTTTTCACTAGTTTTACAAGATTGGAAAAAAACATTTTCCTCCTAGAATTAGTATTGGAAAGACTTTTAAACTGAGGTGAAACATATTGCTCTTAATCAAAATTCAGATAGCAAAAGTTTGTTATATTGTGCAGTTACTTTTGTTTGCCTCAATGATAGAACTTCTTTGGCTTGAAGAAGATAGTTCAATGCAATAATTACAGGAAATGACTAGTGAATCTAGAGAAGATGAAGGTTCTTCACCATCTGGAGGTGGGCCCTCCCATGCTTTAAGCAGCTTCTCTGGTGAATACAGAATCTCCACTGGCCAAAGTTAGATCCATCTTACTTTATCATTTTTCAGTCCATTTCTCTTGGTGAATTCAGAACACTGAATTGGCATCTTGTCTCCCTCTGCAGTGTTTCTGGCAATGAAGTGCACAAAATTCAAAACCTGCAATACTTTAAGAATGTGATTGCCTAAAATCAACAGGCTGCTGCCTGAAACTAGCAAAGTGGTAGGAATGCTAGAAAAGAACCTGCTGAGAGTAGACAGCTTTCTGAATGTTTTCCCTTTCTGGAGCCCAGACATAATCTGCTCTGGGCTTCTAGAAGGATCTCCTTATTCTGTATGCAATTCTCAGAGCACAACTCTAAACTTGCTTTAAAAAACACCTGGGCAGGACTTGGCTATTTTTTAAGATATGGCCAGAAGCACAGCTGGTGATTCCCACCTTTTGTAGTACAGATTACTGCTTAGAGCATTTGTATAGGAAGAACAAGGCTTTGGTCAGTGATTTGCTCTGCTTAAAGGCTTTTATATCAATTACTTTCACCACCTGTAATAAAATTCAATTCAGAGACTAAAGAAAAGTAAAGGAGAATATTTTTCATTGCATTTCTTGAAAGTGTGCAGGAAAAAATTCAAGAACCATTTAGTCAGGAAGAAAATCTATGAGGAATCAGGAATCTTTTGTAGTTTACTACTTGTGTTTCTCTAAGAGCAAAAACTCTTGATCTCTGAGGTCTGTTCTGAGTATCAGTCTTGTGTTTCACATAGAAGAATTATTTAGCAAAATACAACAGTGGTCTCAGGTGGTAGTTAGAGTGGTCCTGAATAGAAGGCAATATGTAAGTCTACTGACCTTTAGGGTATAAAGTGGAGAGAGAGTACAGGCAGGAGCTCCCATGCAGGTCCCCTCTCTGAGCAGAATGCAACTTTGCTACCACATTTGTAGAGACTCCAGTGCTCCAAGAGAGTTTAATGAATGGTTTGAGAATACCAATTAGACTGGTCACCTCACATATTTTAGCAGAAATATATGTCTTCTGGATGCTGAAATTGATCTAAGCATCAAATTATTCAGTTCATTGTGACTTGGAAAATTCTCATCGTCCTTAGAAGAATGCAGAGGACTCTAAGGTAAAGAATGAAGAGTGGAGGGTGTCTGGGTTTGAGAATCAGATTTAAATACATGATCACAATCTAAATCCTAGGTGTATGCTAGGGACCCAAGTTGTCTGTTCCATCTGCCCCACAAAGCCATTTTTATTTGCTGTTTTGCATTCTTTTTTCTTCAGTGCATTCTGTTACATCTCTGTTCTTTCCATTTATGATGGATTACTGCAAGGACTTAGAAAAATCCTTCGATCTGCACACGTGCACACATGTTAAGTCACTATATGTTCCTGCAGAACTTCTTTACACTGGATTGTATGGATTTTACTTCATCAGTTTAAATTTATTAGATAGAATACATGTGCTGTAGTTTAAACTGCTTTATCAACATATCATGAATGTACTGCAGTACTTTCACTCTTAGTGATTTTAAGATGGCTTCATTTGTTTCAATACTACAGGAATGTGAGGCTTTTAGAGGGGGAATTCCCAGCAGGTTGGAGCTGTATAAAATCATAACCAGATATCGAATCAAACTAATGTTTAGACTTCTCTATAAGTTTTCACATGTGAATCCAGGTGTTCAAAACCAGATAGTATGTTGCTACTTACCTGGTAGTCCTTTGTAGGTTTTTAGCTTTAAACTCAGCAGTGCTGCCTTTGGTGTCTTCTTTAAAGGGCACAATATAACCTCTCTTATCAAAGTGTCTCAATTGTGGCACAGAAAGAAGATGCAACAGGTAGACAATATGCAAGGACAACCTGTATTAATCACTACATGATTCATGATTTCTTTTTACTAAACTCTTAGTTTGCCATTCCTTTATTCAAAATTTGTCAATGAAAATGAAACTTGCAAATATCAGCCTTCACAGAAAATTCTTTTTGCCCTCAGTTAAGCATGATTCTTATTGTTCCTAATTACTCTCCAGACATCACTACATGAAATTTTCAGCAGGGTTAAAGATTTCATATCTGGCAACTGTCCAGCAACACAAAGGACTTTCAACATTTATGAATTACAAAAGTTTTTATTAAAAAAACCCCAAAACAACAACAATCCTGCCCCTCCGTATTTTTAAAACACCTCTAAGAGTTACGCAGACATGAGCCTTGGAAGAGATTTTTAGTCAGTGCAGAATGTGGCAGGAGGTTAGGTAGTTTGTTCATTTTGCTGTGTCAGCAGAACACTGCTTACTCAGTACAGTCCAAAAAAGGGGTCTGCTTTATAAATGGAAGTATAGTTCCCTGTGTTCCATGCTCTCACCAGTCCCACGGTGAATGTTTGTAAATCAGTTATTTCCTGTAGTGGGAGAGAAATGAGAATCCTTTGTGGTGAAAAAATACACCATAACCTACGGGAAAATTAAAACTTTATAGTTTGTTTTATCCTTTCTGATCATGTTTTCTGTTCCTGGCTAGAACTGTGAGTGCAAATAGGTAAAAAAGACCCCAAACAAAACAAAACAACTTTTTCTGTTGCTTGGGATTCATGAAACACTGTCCATGTTAGATTCAAGGTGAAAATTTTTATGAGACCTTACTTTGCCCTAAAGTCTTCTTACCACTGAAAAAAATTTTTAGTTTAGAGACAGTGTGTATTTGAGCATTGTATACACCGGGACATGTGTATAGATAGCTTTTTCCTTCATTTCTAGTGTTCCTTGCCATGGGTTTTATGAGAAAAATATCTCACCATGATCCCCTGAAATGATCCCTCCATGATCTTCCATCTGAATGCTAGGCTGGCACTTCTGTCTAGACTGCATCAGCTGTGCCTAAAGTCTATGTGGTGTGCAAGGGTTCTCTTTTTGCATCCTGACAGCTCTTCACCCCTCTGTGTACCCATCCAGAGAGAGAGAGACACTGGCCTTCATGGGAGATAGTGCAAGATAGGTACTAAGTTTAGGATATGGGCAGAGTGAAGTCAAATAAGATTCCAGGAGTAGAATACTGGATTGTTGAAGGCAGAAGAAAGGACAGATGAGATGAGATGAGATGAGATGAGATGAGATGAGATGAGATGAGATGAGATGAGATGAGATGAGATGAGAGAATGCTCCAAGTGGAGTAGTGGTGTTTGCACATTTATGTGTATATGTAGAGGGAGGATAAGGGAAAAAGACCAAAGCAGAGAGAGAAGCAAAAATAGCAAGCCGGTAAAAAGCACAAGATAAGTGATATTTTTAGCATTTTTAGAAGAGTTTTCTCCCAGATCATCAGTTTGCAGCATAAGCAAAATCTTGGTAATATCAGCAAGCTGTACCCACACCCAGCTCATCCATTCTGGAGACTGGATTGAATAGAAGGATTTCCTGGAATGAAATGTGGAGAAATGTTGACCAAAACATTAATAAATGAGTGCCATGTAGTTATCAAACATACATCAGTTGTCAAAGTCATCATGAGCCCTGTAAACCGATTAAAATGGTTAGTGTACATTTTCATTCTTTTTATGGTAAGAGAGGAGACAGTAATACAATAAAAGGAAGATGTGCCAGAGTAAGGTCTAGAGTTCAAGCAAAATACTTGAGTGTAGTCTGTTAGCCTCAGCTTATCTGCAGTAGTCCTGAAGACACTTCTAAATCAACAAATCCGCCCTCAATGAGATAAAAAAACAAGAGAGAGAAATGGGGGAGGTCTCATGGAGCAGAGATATGGGAGATCTGGTTTTTGTTCCTCTCTCTCCCATTAGTTTTGGTGGACAATAATGATGGAGAAGTAAAAAGATTTTCCCACATTCTCACTTTCCCTGCTTATTTCTCATCACATGTACTTGGCATCTTGTCTACAGTTCATGCTGATATAAACCACATCCACAGTGCTGTTACGGTGATCAGCAAGCATGTGCTGCACTGACCCTGCTCAGCTGCAGGGATGGGTGCAACCCCCCAAGCAGCCTTGCTTCAGGCTGCCCAGGGGTTCTGTGTACCCCTCACAACAGGAGCCTCATAGGAGGGACCCTACAGCAATGTGGCTGGCATCTCTGTGAAATCCAGAGAGGCAGCGGGGCACGGCATGGAACGAAGCGCCTGTCCCATCCACACCTAGAATTGTAAGCCAAGGTCCTCATGAAGGGATGGCAGAAATCTGATTTCCCTGCTTTGAATGAGATCCCTGAAATAACACCAAGTTTTCTCAGCTGTTCATGCTAAAAAAACGTGCAAGGCAGGCCTGTAAATGATCATGAACCCAGACCTTTACTTGTGGTGCAGTGTAGATGTAGCCATATGGGCTGGCAGAACAGGGTATGTAGAATGACTTCCTATCTACTAAATAATAATATGCTGTGTAATAGTATTTCGTTCCGTACACACATTTCTAATATTTTCTTTTAAGGGTGTAATGCAATGAACTATGTTTTCTACATTGTAATATTGCTTTTTAGATATTTATTTAAAAATAATTTTAAACTTCTAACTTTCCAGGAAAGAGTTACTCCATTATTACAGAGTTACTAGCTGTTACTGCACATCTTGGCCTGTTTCCATGAAAATAGGAAAATAACTTTTCCAGATGCTGAGGAGTCTTTTGCACAGTGGGATCAAGTCTATCTGAAATAATGAAACAACATGAAGAATGATGCCATCAAAAAGTGTTTCCTTAGAAAAACACTAAGAGTCTTCCTTAGGGTTCAAAATGCAAATGCACATTTTTCCACTTCAGTGCTATGAAAGGAATCCTCTGTTCAAACAAGGTGACCGTAATGTTTAAAGGTACAGCTACCAAGTAGTTAAATAGGAACTAAATTATTTTTGTTGCTGCTGACTATGAAGTGGAAGGTTACACCTTCTTTCTCTGCTTTCTTCTCTATATGTCCTCAGTTTTTCAGAGCAAAATTAGTTTCCTATAATTTCTTTCTGGAAGAGGTTAAACGGCAACAATGGTACCACTGTTGATACTGAAAGGTTATCAAAATATGTAAAAAGGAATATTGGATTCAGAGGATAAAATCTTCAATTGTCAATCAGTGGTATTTTATAACTCCATTTAAATCAATGGATATAATAGTTACTTAATATGACAAAATTTGACACACTTTGTGCAATTACTAGTTTGTTCTGGCTATGTAATTTCTGATAATAAATTTAAATACAAAGTGGTACATTGGGCCTTTTAAATATTGCCTCTGCAAAGGAGTTTTTTGTTTTTAATCTCCTCCTACCACCGTTTTGAAATAGCTTTTGTTCCCACATTTCCTTGCTCTTATACCAAAACTCAGTCTGGATTTTAATGTTTATGTCAAAAAATCTTTCATATTAGTCTGTAAGATGATGTTTAAAAAATTAAGAACCGATTCATGGAATTCCACAGAATTTTGTGACAGTCTGAATGGAACCATATAAGTGAATGTCAAAATTATATTTTGAAAGATTGAAGGGCTGCTAGCAGAACTAGTAATAGTAAGCAAAGCACTGTATGTTTCCAACAGTGGGATAACTAGGAAAAAAGAGGAGCAGAAAGACAGCCATGCTGAATTTACTTTGCATGTGTTCGTGACTTCTCGAGGTTACCTGAGGCAGTATCTGAACATCTCTTCTAAAGTTGCCAGTCTCTAGGCAGAGTGACATTACTATTCCGAGACTGTCCTAAGCATACGTGTGAGTGGTATGTCCAGCCCAGCTTCTTGAGATAATTGGAGTCAGCTTGGAAAAAAAACTGTCAGTGGAAAAGGAAGTTATTCTAAAACACATATTAAGTGCCACTGCTATTTAATACACACATAATTAGAAATACTATAAATAGACATGTTAGTCTTCTGATTGCTTCAGCTGTAGCAGAAACATTTACAGTGAATGATTGTGTAAGTCCCATCTTGCCCAGCCATATGATGAAGGAAAAGGCTGGACATGACCTATTCATTAGCATGCTGACATTTGTATCATGAGGTTAGAGTAATGTGAGATAGATGATAACTTACATAATGAACTTTTGAAAACCTTTTTAGAAGTGATTCCAAGAGGCTGGTTTATTTATTATGGAGAATCTGAGGCTGGGCCCATTGGGGAATTTGAGCAGGGATCCAGAATATGTTCCCCAATCCTCTTGCAGAAAAGAACCTCAGGAAGAGTGTTGGAAGATGACAGCAGGATATCTTTGGAAGATTTATTACTGAATATGGAAAAAGAGTCTTGAGGAGTATCAGTTCTTCCCTCCTCTGAAAAATATTTCCCATAACCACCAAGATTAATCATGAGTTGTGGTTCCTCTGTGTTCCATCAACTGAAGTCTTGGACATTTAGTTGTAGGCTGCATTATCAGAAAATAGATTACTTTGATTGTTTGACAGGTTCCTAGTAAAAATAGAATAAAAAATATAATCAGTAAAATTTTGGAGATAGCATGAAATGGAACCCCCTTCTGTTTCACTGTAAAAGTTTTGTGAGATTTTTCTTTTTCTATCTTGTGTTAACCCATTTTCCTTTCCATTTTTTATTCCATGGTTTATACTGTGCGTAACAGAATGTATTTCTAAATTAATTTTAGCCTTCTCAGTGTAGTCATATACAAAGTCATAAATACATTAACATCTTCAAACCTGTTTGTTAAAAACTGTTAAACCAAGTTGTTAACAATGTAGTTGTTAAAATACACTACATTATTTCCTTTCTTTTAATGATCAATAGTTAAAAATAGCACAGTTACAGCATCAAACACCTGAATAATAAACTGAGATCTAAATTAGTAAACTAAATTATACAAAAACAGGGAAACATCTGTCTCCCATTGTATAAAGCATACTTGCTTTGAAAAAAAGAGGCATCAAATCCTAAAGTTGTCGTTTGGGATACAGTGTGTTATTTTTTCACAGGATAGATCAGTTAATAAAAACAATATGCATATTTTTCTGAGTCAGACTCTTTTTTGCTTTCAATGAAATCTGATTTTTGAAGTAATTTTAAATCTGAAAATACTGATCCTGTAATTGTACTTAGGGCTTATTTACCTTTGAATTGCAAGATTTCCTGCAATAACAAAAACAGTATTCTTGCAAAACATCTTTGGTTTTGAGCAACAAGTCCAAACTTTTCCAGCACCTATAGGTCTCAGGTTAAATGATACCACACCTGGAATATAGTATGAAATGATTCAAGGGGTGTATTAATAGGGAAAGAAGGTAAAGAAAATCAACAATGAACATCTACCAGGTCCATATTTTTCTCCTTCTCATTCCTTAACTGATAAAAATTTAGATCTTGAAGTGTTCTCACATGTTTTTAAATTCTTTAAAATCCTACTGTGCTTGTTCTTGAAAATCACTTTTTTCTTGAGCTTTTCTGAAAATATCATGCACTTCTGAGTATTGAATAGTCAAATTGATGTCTTAAGACACTATTAAACTCATCTTTACAATAGGATTTATCTTATTCACTTTATAATAGGATTTAAACTCTAATTAGCATGGAGTAGAAAAGAGTGTAGAGCAAAGTAATGTCTCTGTAATGATAAGTCAAATTCTAGGACAAGAACTAGTACTCGATCTTACATCTCCAAAACATGGGTTTCTAACCACCCTGGTAAATGTCACACTTTTGGTTTCAAAAGGACTCTCATGTATTCTGAAGGCTGAAGTCAGTCATATGAAAAAAATCTACCGGTTGTGTGCCACTGAAGTTATTTCCAAAAAAAAAAGCACCTTAGATTAACAGAATCAGAATTTGAACTTAAAGGTGGAGGAGTCTTGAGGAGAAAAGCTCTGTTTAATTGTTATGTATTTTCTTTACATATAATGAGTATGTAATTGTTCAAGAAATGAAGCTTTGTGGAAAGTTTGAAAGGTTAATAACTGAGTTTCAGCATTTCAAAAGAAGTCAGGGAAAGAGAAAAGAACAGAATCTCAATCTCTGAAACAATAAACCTTTGTGTTACCCAGGAAGTCTCAGTGCCTTCTCGCTAATTGCTTTTAACATCTATACCCATGCTAATATAAAACCAAGCTGAACATAATCTCTTTCCTAAAAGTACTTTAAGTTATACATTGTAAGATAATTTTTTATGTGGAAAGAATTAACAAACACGAGGTTTTAGATGTGGGGTTTCTCCTAAACAGTCATCAGAGTAACATTTAAGCAGCAAACCAGTATTTTAATGAGTAGTCTCTCTGTAAATGTGTAAATAAGTTTGGCCTTGCTTTTTCAGTTTGTCATTTTCTTTAAATGGTTTTACAAATAAATATTTTGATTGTATTTAGTAACCTCAGCTTTTTGTAATTAATAGCTTTGTTAGGAATAACACCATGTCTGCGCTTAGTATGTTAATTTGTTAATACAGACTGAGTTTTAACCCGGAATTTCATTTCTAGGATCTCTAACAAAAGAGATCACATCTGTGATACATGTTCCATATAGAGACCATTGGGCTTTGTACACTGGGAGTGAAAAAGAAAGTGCCCTATTATTTAAATGTTTACATTAGCTGGAGTGCACAGTAGCATCTCTTAACGTTATGACAGTGTGATGGAAGGAAGATCTGATATGTATTAACTATAGGAGCCACATCTCACTCTTCCCTATATTATATCAATTTCCATAAATATGATAAAAGTCAGTGTCACATGAGCACCATGTAGGTTGGTACCCAGAGATGAAACGGACTTTATTATGTACACTCACTATGTTGTTTTCAACTAAGAAGTCACTTTGGACTTTCTCTGCTTTTCAAGTAACCCAGCTGCAAGTAGTAATCAATAATTTAGTTCATAGCTTTTATTGTTGTTTTTTGTGGTCTCTTCATAAGGAAGAAGTTACCATCCGTTGTGTTAGGCATAGGCTTTTCCCCATCTTGCCATGATCCTCCCTTTTACTGGAACAAGATTTATCTAAAGATGAAGCAGAAATTTTATTGATTTGTGATGTATGATGTGTGATGGCTGGCTTGCAGAAAATGTATATTGTTTTATTAATGGCAGCTGCATACAAGGACAGCATATGACTTCATCCCCTCCGTAGTATAAAACAGTTTACCATAACTTAAGGGTAGGTTCACTAAACAATTATGCTTTCAGTTTAAAGACAAAGTTTTCTTGCCCCTGTTAGCATTAACTTCTATCATTATTGATATACCTGTATTTCAAATACTTCTGCCCAAAAAAGTTTAAACAGCTTCTCTCAACTTCAGAGAACATCTTTTCCCCCAGTAGAAGTTAGTAATTATGGTAAATGGATGTACTTACATGTACTCTCATTTAACAGAAGGGCTTTCTAAATTCACTGTCTTCACATCAGCAATTTACTTATCACTGTCATCTTCAGGTTTACCTAACTAAGGTTTAATCTATTCAATTGTGGGAATAGCTGAAAAACTTATTTCTGAATTTGTAGTGTGGGATTCAGAGATTCATTTGCTAATAAAGAGTATTTTGCTTTGCAAATTAAGGGCAAATAATCTTGGAGACACAAGCTTCAAATAGATTATTCTAAAGATGAATGTGACTTTGACTTTTGTTAACAGTTGAACTTCATCCATGCTGAATATTAAGAATAGCAGTAAGACAATTTAATTCTGAGGGCTTGCCGGATGTAGGAGTGTATCTCTACAGTACAGTGGAGCACAGCACAAATATACTTCTACTTTCTCCCAGATGCCCGGATTCTGGAACACAGTTTACCACTACCAGATGGTTTCAGGACCTTAGCTCTGCCTGACTCTCGGGTATGAGGATGATGTAGATCAGATTTACACTGGCATTGAAAGGGCTCATCGAAAGGGTAGAGATACACTTTTAATCCTTTTGCAATTGCTGTCTCACTGAACAAACCTTATGTAATGTACAGATTCTACTGTCTTGTCCCTTTTAACCTGGAAGGCATCTGGCATGTCTCTTGAGGTTGCCTGGGACGTTGACCAAAATGATTAAATTCTCTTGAATTAATTAATTAATGAACAATCATATTTAAACACTGAACTGCATGGCTGTGGTTACTGGCTGATAGGATGATAGCAAACACTACTTTAAATAATAGTTTAAATTTTAAAAATTCTGGTAAGAGTGCCTGATCTTACATGAGAAACTTCAAACATTAACAGTCATTATAAGTCTTCATAATTAGATACCTGATGCACTAGAGCAATAGCTTTTAGGTTACACAATATTTCCTTCTAAAATACAGATTCCATTTATATTCCATGTGGTTGTCACTTCTACAGTTTATGATATTGACATTTTTTATACCTTTGATGGGGAAATATGCATCATCTGAAAGAAATCCTGAATTTCAGACAAGCAACTAATCTGGTAGTATCAGTAAATCTTGCTTTGCTTTATATCACAGTGTATTGACCATCAAATGCCCTTTCTGCTGAAGGAAAAATTGCTGAGTATTGTGTGATATCATCCCTGTGAGGCAGCAGGAAAAAAGGCAGAGTTAATAGAAACATGCACGTGGCCAGTGGATTCTAACAAACCCTAACAGGTGCTGGGCTGTTACCAGTGGAATAATCTGTCCGGCAGCTGACGTGCTCCTATTTTAAGGTCACTCAGTGCTACTGACTTTTCAGCCAAGTCCTCTTGGTGTGGTGTTTCTCAGGGAAGTTGATTGCAAAGTTTTATAGGCTAACAAGGGACTGAAGAGGATTATCATTTACAGGTGACTAAGGGCAATATGGTTAATCAGACCACATCTCAGTGTCTCAATTAGAGAAGGTCCTGAGATCTTTTCAACAACTGCTTGCATATTTGGTCTGTGAATGCTTTCTCTCTTATATTCTAGAAAGAAAATATATATATATTTATGTAAGACATAATTGTGCTGATGTGAAAATTCCTCCTTTGGAATTTACTTCTCCTTGTATGCTAGGATCTGCTTGTTTTTCTTAGAACTGGAAAGAAGATATAGAGGCCTAAAACACAGTGAAGCATCTTGCCTTACCCATTGCCTCTCTGTGTCAGCTTGCTTTTCTAATCTGCAGATAAGGTGAAGTTGTGGAAATACTTTAATCTAAAGAATAATTTAAGTGATTTTTAATATTACATATGCTTGCAGAAGAAATAAAAATATCAATAGGTTCTTAGCATAAAATAATTGATTTTGTCAGTTATCCAGAGGTACAAGTACTGCTTTGATGTACACTTTATTTCTATATCTGTTTTTCCAACAAATCAATAGCTACTAGACCAGCCTGGATAATTTTTCAGGGAGCTTTTTGAGATATTTATTTGATAGGTCAGTTTGTAGCCAAAGAAGAGACAATCCATAACATCATTCATTGAAACAAAGTGACTAAAATATTTTCCTCTTTGGCCTATAAAATGATAATTCTTTCAACTTAAATGATATATCTTTAGGGCATATTTTGTTCAGAATAATTTTTTTCCTGTAAATCTCTGGTATATACTTTGCCACACAGTCTAGAAAACTCTGGAGTGATTGATAATATCAATTATTCTTTTTCAAGTACTATATCAGTCTCTGTAGGGCCACTGTCAGTATTGTATCAAATAGCTGCCACTATTGAGACAGTAGGCCCAAATCACTTCTTCCTTTCTTCCATGGGCAACTGACACAGGGACCCTAATTCTACATCACACCTCTGAAAGCTAACACCAGAATAATATGCACTTTTGAATGGGGATACTCACTGCTAGTTATGCAAAAACTACTACATCTGCTGCTGTATTTGAGCTTTCTTCTGCGGTAATGCAGAAGACCTTTTATTGCTTTTTGGACTTGAGGATCTTGGAGATATTTTCCAACCTTAATGATTATAATACTGTCTTTGCAAGGTGCCACATGCATAGCTTTATACTGAGGAATAGATTGTTAGACCAAGCAATATAAGAATAAAAACATATAAATGTGTGACTTGTTTTTAAAAAGATACACTGTTTTGTAATGTGACTTTTTTTAGACTCTCTGTTCTGATACTTGATGGTAATAGGAGGTGTATAACACTAGGTTTTTATGTCACGTTGTTTTCAGTATCTCCTTTAGCCTTTCTCACTTTTCTAACTAACTCATTAATCTTATTGGACATCTTAAGCAATTCAATGCGAGAAGGTGCAGTGAAAACTATCCATTCACTCTACTGCAAATTACTAGGAGTCCTGCGTGCCTTTAATATATTGATTTTTGTTTTTGTTAAATTTTTGTTAAAAATTTTTGTTAAAACTTTATATAAAGTTGTATGTAATGAGTGAATTACTAGCTTGAGATGACTTTGTTGCTCTAGTATCAGTCATTCCTACCACTTTCATGTCATATCTACCATAGACTTTAAAAAGGCTGCATCTTTCAGTTAAGCAAGAATCTGAAGGGAAAAACCAATTATTTATCTTCTTTAGCTTGCTGTCTTGCATAATATTGATTTTGTGAGATGTGTTTATCTATATTATATCTTCATCTTAGTTAAAAGGACCACAAAGCCTTGGTGAAAGAAAGGTGAATCCATGTTTTATCAGTATCATGGGATATTAATCCATGTTTTCTCCACTTTTAGAGGATCATCCCCTCCTATTCAAATTGCAAAAACTTTCAGACTCTATATTTTTAACTCATCCTTCTAAAGCATCTGTTTCAATCAAAACACTGTTCTCTAACTTGTGTTTGTGTTTTGAGGGGCTCCTAGGGAATACTTGACCTTGAAGGGTGTGTGAAGGAGTTAAGGGCCAGGATTTCTAAATAATTCTCTATATCACAGTCTTCAAAATGGAAAATTTCCATGTCTTAGGAGGCCCCTAGCCTTACATAATTCCCTACACTTAACAGCCCCATTAATGTGATAGTACTTTAAACTGTAAGTCTCCCTGTATTTAGTCTTCCATTAAGCCCACTTCTTTGCATGTTTGCTGCTGAAATATCCTTTTCCCCTTTTTCTTTGGGCATTTTTTAGTACAGCATCTCAAGATTGTTTCCCCGGATCATTTATTATCTAGAAACTAAAGCAGGTAAATTAATTTAAACAATACTGCTTCATGCTACTCTTCTCTACAGAGAGACTCCCACACAGAGTATTGCCTGTTTCCAAATCGATTTCAGACCTATTTCTGGGTACCTCTCTTTGAGAGAATAAACAAATCTGCTTCTTTCAGCTCTATCACCATCTGAAGGGAAATCCTGTGTGTGCCAGTATTGCGAAGCAGGGTGTGGTAACACAGTGGGATTAGTGAGTGCCAGGCAGAGCTAGAGGTAGCACAAGAAACATGAAAGACTAACCTGCTGCTCTGGAGTGGAAAACTCTGATGTTCTTTGCAAAGCCATCTGAACACCATCTGACCATTTATAGGAGATGCAATCCCATAACTGCATCGCCCTTTGAGACTCAGGGAATAGCTGGAGATTTTGGAGGATTTTAGCAGCGAGCTCAGTCTCACTGAATCATGATTGTTCTGATCAGGCATCACGGTCT
Source organism: Eulacestoma nigropectus (assembly GCA_013397775.1). Taxonomy (NCBI): domain Eukaryota; kingdom Metazoa; phylum Chordata; class Aves; order Passeriformes; genus Eulacestoma; species Eulacestoma nigropectus. The sequence goes on along the minus strand of VZTE01000952.1, from coordinate 959,363 downwards.
TTCCTAACACAACATATCACACTCCCAGCATGCTGCTGATTACCAGCCATAGCTCAGTGGCATAGTAGTTCAGTATTGACAAGTCCATCTGAATGGCCATCTCTCCTCCCCTTTGTTTCAAGCTTATCCTTATTCAATATCCAAGACATGTGCATTACATTCCAGGGTCATGTCGCACCATGCATCCACACTTGGGTAGCTATAATACAATCATGATGGGTACCATTACATCAGATATCACTGTAGGATACAGTAAGGGCCCAAAGCAGTCAGTGCCATCAAAATATGTAAAAAAAGGCAAGCTGCCCTTTTTGGGAACTAGCTCACCAGGAGTTGTAAAGCCTGATGGAAGGCGTTTGGTTTATGCTCAGGAAATACCTGGTTGTGTCTGGCTTGACACAACCAATGTCTGGGCAGTCATTAGCTTGCCTGCCAGAATAGGCTTTGACCTTCATCCAGCTTCTTTTCTCTGAGTTATTACGACTGCGAGTAGAATAAGGTGTATTTATAGGGCAGAATGTATACACAACAATCATTTTTCAGAACCATTTCAAAATACTTTGACTAGGCAATGTTTCATCATAAACACTAATTGGTTATGATTACATCTCTTTGCAGGAATGGATGCATTCTGATTCCATTCTGATTAAAAAGAATTGAGTCAAAGCCAGACAAAATTACCTCGTACCTGAATAACCAATTTATTTGTGTTCAATAGTGACTTGCTCTGTGGCAAGATAGCAAATAGAAAATGGTCCGTCTTCTCTCAGATTCTGTCAGCTGAAATCAGATAATGTTTGTGTTTATTGAAATATTTCATTGTTTTTGCTATAATGTGGACTGCAGCAGTGTTTTATACTTTGTCTAGTTTTCACAAGTGTGAACAGTGCTCTGAAGTGAAATTGTAATTGGGTTTGTAGATTGGTTGAGTATTTCACCCCTGGTTCGCTAAAAGATTGGTAAAAAAATTGTAGCAAATTTTCACTCTCTTTGTAGCTAGATGTGTGTCTGCATATATATAAGAGTTGTTCATCTACTTGGACTTCTCAGTTATAATTTGGGGGCATTTTATGATTCCTTGCATACAGGCTTCTACCTCAGAGACAATTTTGTTTGCAATGCTCTGGGTGTTCAGTCTTTTTGCTTCTGGCTTCTTTATCTCATCTTTGTAATTCCAGCATTCTTGTGAGACCTGTTCAATATCTTCACTATTTTCTGATCATCCAAACAGGGACTATGCAGATGTCCATTTCTTTCAGTATATTATTGCTTTGCAGTTCTTCCCAGTTTTTCTTTTAATATTGGGCAGTAACTAACTTTGCTGATGCTTCAAAATGAGTTGAGAATCTTGTTAATCTGCCATATTTTCATGCTCAAAGAGTGGCTTTGCTTAAAATTCAGCTGTGCACATCAGTGATTTGCTTAAACCATATTTGTGTAGTTTAAGTGTTAAGATCAGAGTGCCTCAGAGTTCTGTGTGGGGCTCTCAGTAATCTCAGTGGTCATGAATCACTAATGATCTCTTTTTCCTCGAGCATAATGCTTAAACATTTGACATATGCAAACAACACTGCATGTTAATTTTTTCTATCTGAAAGGTTCTGGGAGTTTAACGATTCTGATATTCATTAATTAGTACCTGTAGATCTGTACCTACACTGAAATGCCTTTGTCTTTTGCTTGCTCTTTCTATGAGGGGGGCTGCAAGTTTCAAAACTTGATTTGAAAAAACAGACAGCTTTTTTTTTTTTGGAAGTTGAGATTCATTTCCTTGCCTCTTAATGGCAGAAATGAGGTCTGTGTGCTCATGTACCAGAAAGTGAAAGATATACCTGAAAATCCCTTTAGAAATGTGTCTTACTGTCAGAAGCAAGTAGCCACACTGTTTGACTCTAACACCACTAAATTAGTAGTCAGAGATAATAACAGCAATAGTGCTATTCTTCCACTGCAGATTTCTAGAATCCTTTTCTGTCTCCTGAAATGAGAAGAGGAATGATTTTCTCATCCACTTCCATTTTCCATGATACTGGAAAATATTATGTTTAACATATCTGTAACATTCTTCACTTGTAGGCATGTAATAGACATATCTCTTTAGTGCTTTTGCTTACACTATTTGGGCTTTGCCTTGTTTCACAGGATGACAAGTAATCTTGGAGGTTTGTTGCTCTAGACGAGAAGCTTTATTTTTGTATGCTTATCTACTACAATTTTATTCATTTACTCCTATTGCATACATTGTATCGTTAACTACTACTCCTATTATATATATATATATATATTCCAGAAGTTCGTTAACTGAGAAAATAGTATTGAAGGCAGATGGTGATCTGGGTCAGTCAATTTATTCAGTTTGAGATACAGGATATTTGAGGATTGAGTTCTTCAAAAACATCTTGGCAAATTTTAGCTATTTTGCTGCAACTATGTCAGGCTGTATTGTTCTCCTGAATAATTTTTGGTTTGTTTGCATATCTTCTACAGCAGTGTCTTGCAAGAGAAAAAATGCTACCATAAATATAAAAAACACTCCTCTAGATACTACAATGTCTATATGGCAGCATTTAATACCAGTTGTAAGGATTTTGTCTGTTTAGAATGTCAGTGGAGTTCATATGCATGCATAGACTTTCTGTAGGAAGCAATGATACTTATTTTGGGTCTGAGTTTAGCAAAACTTACCCTGTATAACACCTAAGGATATGCTGTCTTGAAGAGGAAAAACATTTTAACAAATGTTTTAGTGGTTTATTTATCTAAGAATAGTTTTGGGGAGAATCAGTCTTCAAAAGACTTGCATGTTCTCTCACAGACAAGAAGTGGTTAAACTGGTTAGAGAAAACAAATGAAAAAATAACTACAAAATTCTTTCCCAGGCTCAAAAGCTTTTTAACTTTTGCGAAGCCAGCAAGAGGAGTATTTTTACCTGCTTCCAATGCAAGAATGGAAGGGTTTACATCTGTGTAGCTGGGCAGCTCTGTTAACAGCATTACTATGCAAAAGGCATTTATTTACTTTGCTGATGTTGAGCTCCATTCTTTTGTATTTGTTTTCTTTTTCTTTCCTAGGGTGATAGGGTTGAAGCAACAGGATGAGAGATCTCAAGCATGCTGCTAAATATTGTAGTCTGACCAAACTATATGGCTTCCTTTATCAAGACAGCTGTGTTTTTACATAAATAATCTTAATTTGGCCTGCTCAAGGATTATGCCTTGTGCACTCAAGTGCACTACCTTGAAAGGTCGCCTTGACTTCCCCAAGGAATTTACTTCAAGGCATTCAGGATGCCAGTCCAGAAAGCCTCACAGACTGAGGTATGTTCTTATTTCCTACTTAGAAGAATGGTACTGGAATGAAAAGGACCTTCCGAAACAGCAAAGAAAGTTATTTGCCTCTCACAGAATCACTTTGAAATAAAGACTGCTGAATGGGCTGCTTCATTTTGACAGGCATACCTGGTATGGATCACAGGGAATAGCTGAACTTTCTTAAATTCTTTAATTAGGCTCCCATGAAATAGATTTTTATCTCTGTTAACTGGCTTCCCATTGATGTCATTAGTATTGTTCATAGAAGCAAGATAAGGCTGGGATAATGAGTAATTCACAGTAGTTATATATGCAACACTGCAATTTGCAGCAATTAAATAAATTGGTCTTTTATTTTAATAACCATTTATTATAGATAATTTGGCCAATGCTCAGGAAAACTCATTCTTAGGAATGTCAAAGATGAGCTCAAAGATACTGCCCTGTTTATTAAAAATCAATTGCATGAAAATCATTATTTTATACTTTCATACCAAGCTGTATATTCACCACACAATACAAAAAGGGGAGATTTATGAGAGGAATGGATCTATTGCTATGCATGGAAATATTACATGATTTTCTTTGTACTTCTGTGCTGGTCAATACCCATAGATGACATTTAATGTCATGAAAATTTTGAAGATGTTTTCTTAGGTCTAAATGCTGAAAAAATAATTAAATATGCTCCTGTGTCCTGTAACTATAGACTTCCATATCCTGCCGGTTGGTAATATGCCCAAAAATCATATGCTTTAGTGGTAGAATTCACAGCTGATCATGAGATCAGTAGTATTGAGGCTTGGACTTTTGTCTGTTTGGAATCTGTCTGAGGCTGAGGCTTTAACTTCACAGTGAAGCGTGCCAAAACACATGAAAGTTAGACATGTTTTTGATTTAGTGACCTTATGCAGAATGAAGAGGCTCACAGTAACCCATTCAAGCTTTCTCATTTTCAAGTTGAGATTGAATATGGGTGCAGTGAATTAAACAAACACAAGCCATACCCCACTTTTGTTATTTCCAGTTGTTCGGCTTGGTTTTTGTATGCTGCCCAAAATAGTATTTGGACACTAAAGCAGTAGTTTTGAAACCTTCTAGTCTTTTTTTTTTTGTTTTCTATGTGCATACCAACTATAAAAGACAGCTCAAGTTTTTGCATTCAGATACATACTTATTATTTGGAACTAATTGCTAGTACACTTGAAGAAAGTCTTACTTTTCAGTATTATTGTTTCAGGTTTCCTTAAATATGATGTTTGTGTGGCAAGAAGCAGAAGGCAAGATGTTTTGCAACATAACTTGTAAAGTTTTCCGTATCTTATCCCTTTTTTGTGTACAACCAAGCACAGAAAAAAGACAGCTGAAATTATTTATGAAGTCATGGTTAATATACCAGGCACAAAATGCTGAAATTAAGATGTTCACAGCAACTAGTATACTATCATGTAATGTTTCCAAAATTTTATGCAAAGTCAGATATACCAGGTTAGGCATAGGGGTTTTTAGAAAGCTCTTAAGCATTGATTTGTTTAGTGCACTGTATCTTATGTCACCTGACGTACTTCTGGAAACCTCCTACTTGAGTAACATTTTGTCTTCCTGAATCATACAGGGCTTTATCTGTGACTGTTGTTCAGAGTTTTGCAGTCTGCACTCAGGAACCCCTGAAAGGAAGCTTTGCTGATCTTAGCTGACGAATATTGTGTAGAATCAGATGCATGATCACAAAACTGAAGATTATGCAATATAAGCCTATACCTAAAAGCAGAAGTAATGTAGCATATCCACTCTTCTATGCTTTATTATTTTTTCTTAACAATAAATATTCAAAAACACTGAGCAGGGATTTCTTTCTGTAGCAACCAAAGACTGCCTGAAATGAAACATAGGAGTTGTACTTCAATGATCCTTGTGGATCCCTTCCAACTCAGAATATTCTATGATTCTATGATTTCCAGAGACCCAGAGAAGGTCTCTCCAATGAGATGACACCTTATTGCAACAAATGTTGATTTCTGAACAAGAGGGAGTAATTTGTGTCTCAACTGAAGCTTGTGAAGAAACCTAAATGATTTAGTAAATATTATTAATATCTACAGACATACAGACTGTAATCTAACCTTTTTGCTTCTTCAAAATACTGCCTCAAATTTGTTAGGAGTATAATTATTTTTGCAATAACTGTCATGAAGACTCACATAATTTTTCAAAAACTTGCAGCTAGGTGAATTAAAAAAAAAAGTTCTCTTGAGTATTCAAAGATACACCTGTACGTAAAGTGTAATTTTTCGGTGTGCTGCTGCAGGGATTTTATTCTGAAAATCAAAAGAATTACTTCGTATGTAAGTAGCTGCTTGTCTACAGGAAAAGAAAAAGATGAAGCATTTTTTCTCAAACCTGAAAGTATTTCTATTTGTCCTAGAAGGAGAAATCACGTTTGCATAATCTCAACTCAAGAACTGAAATTTTCAGTGATCTGCAGAGAATGACTGACAGAACGACTTTTAAATGAAAATACTTCATCTGTCTTAGTTATATCTGTCAGTAATACTTCAGCTAGAGCTACATTCCATGGTTCAGCTCAACGCTTTTCTCCAGGACCCTCTACCACACACTGTCCACTACCTCCATTAGGCCCTAAGTATTCTGTAAATTTCTGTAACATGTTGAATGGTTGCTTTTAAAATTAGCATAAAATTCATCAAAGTAGAGTAATAATAAAACATTTTGTTCCAAAAGTATTGACTCTATTATTCATCCTTCGTGGTGCCTTCTTCCTGATGAATAACTTAATTAGGAGAGAGAGTAACTACATCAGGGAAAAGGGAAGATAGAACAGTGAGGATTATTTCTATGCACATAAACAGACTAATTAATTTTTAAGTGTAAATTGTGTTAATTTTTAGCCAATTTAAAAACAACTTTACCAGGAAAGATACTGAACCATGAACAAGGAGACAACAGCTAATTATATCACTCAAGAGGCCTTGGCTTTTTATTGGTATATATACTTGATTGTATGGTGTTTCTATAACAGACAAACAAGATGCAATTCCAGAATGCTTAATTTTGCTGTGAGTTGTTGGTAACATAGAATAATTAATTAAATTGGAAAGTTTTTAGACATAGTGTCACTTAAATCACAAAATCATAATATTAAATGTTTTCACCAGAGAGAAGAAATAGAGATCCACTATAACTGTTCAGCATTTTGAACTAAATCATGGAAAAATTAAATCTTCATTACAGTGAATACTAAAAGACAGTTAAGTGACCTGAAGTCTATTTTTCAATCTCCTAATGTTACATGTACTTCCATTAGAATATAATGGAATATAAATTGTTTGTAATCAACCATTGGATTATATTGCCAATGGAAACAGAAGGAATTCTCACATAAACAAGGAAATTGTAAGTCCTACTCTATCTCCTTTGTAGAGAAAATATAACCACACCCCAACAATTTTTCTCTATATTTTACATCTTCCTTAGGAAGACTGGGCTAGGAAAGGCTAGGCCATTTAAAGTCTCGTGTATCCCTTCCTTACTAGTGTTAGTCCCTGCAAGACTTAACATTGATCTTCCTCAGCTCACCAATGACCAAATGATCTGTAAAACGTTTACTTTTTGTTAAGTATGGGTAGGCTGTAATTCTGGGCACTTGTCTTCACATTTGAGACAGACTAACCTACAGCAATTTTCTGAAGCATTTTCACTGAAAAACTGAAGAGCTTCTTAATGTTCTGTTTCTGTAAAGCACATCTGCCTCACACATTAAAATGTTGACAGTAAATGACTGGTGAAGTTTCAATCTAGGTTTCATGGGAAAACTTCTGCTTCTTCAGATGACTGAATCTTTCAGTACTAGAAATTAAGAACTCAGCTCAATGTAGGATTTCTAAGAGTTAGCTAGTATACCTTTTATTTGCAGCAGAGATATTTGAAGTGCTCTTAATGTTCTATTATCATATTAGTTGTAGATAAAAATATCTCAGATACAGTCCTTATCATTTGATAAGGAATTTGATGGAATATACTTGAATTGTTTTTTTCTATGACTACATCAAGAAAATTCTTTCATCTCGACTTGCCAGAATCTGATCCAGTCAGTATCACAGATTTTACAAGTGTAAACTCTTAACTTTACCTGCTGGTTTCCATCGTTACCTCCCTAAGATTTCTTCTAAGTAATACTGCAGGAGACCTAATAATGGTATGCAATCAGATCTAACACGTTTCTTCAAGTGAATTACTGCTAGGTGTGAGTCCACATTACAAAAAACCATCATATCATAGTTAAAGCAAGACAAACATGGCAAAACTGAGATCAAATGACCTCTGAATTGTTATATTGCTGGGCAGTATCACCATTTTTACACATTCTTTGCAAATAGTCACAGAGTTAGTGTCACACACTGTTTAGACATTTCTTTGGCAACTATTTATGTAGCTGTATTTATGTAGTGAAAAGGGAAATCGAAATATTAATAGCTAATTAATGTCTTATTATTCACTTCTCTAGCACTGGACAGCTTGAAATATTTCAGATATTTATCTGAGATTTATAAGGAGATAAACTATAATTCACACAAAAATGAATAGCTACTGCTTATCAGCACCTCAGGGCAGATCATTGTTAATATGTTAACCTTGTTATTATGTTACCTCAGAATATGTGTAAACCATAGTTTCTGAGTGCTTCATAGAGTGATAGAACTGAATGTCAGATATAACTACTTGACTCCTTAGCAGTCATGATATGATTATTCCAGATGCCAAGGAATTAATTGACACTAATGGCTGATCTGTTTTTGTTAAGGGCTGGCAGTTCTGTTGGGAATATTTTAGCAACATGAAGAGGAAAAAATAGCTGTAATATGGCTAAATAGAGGCTATTTATTTCCCGGTACTTTCATTTCAACTCTTACATGGTCAGTAAGTTGATTCAAGGTATTTTTTTAAATTAAGGGAAAAAAAATGCTCTAAATCTCATTTTTGTATTCTGCTGTGGTTTGCATTATACTGATAAGTCTCTGCTTTTATGTCTGTGGAAAATTAGTTTTCAGCAATTAAAAGGTGCATGCAAAGAGATAGGATTGTGGTACAGCATAGCTGATTTTAATGTGCTGAGAGCACCTTTCAGACCAAAAAATTTATCATAAAATCAATGTTGTCACTAAGCTGCATAATACAGAAGTGTAAATCGGTGGTCTGGAAATAGAGCAGAAATCATGCAGAGGCACAAAGTAATCACACTCTTCCTAGAAGACACATGGTGAGATCCAGTTAGCTTAAATCACATACAGACAGATTTTGGCTAACAGAATTGCTTCCAGTAATGCTGAAAAACACCTTCTTTCCTGACTGTAGAGAAAATGAAATGCTGGATTTACAAAGACTGCTTCAATATACACCCAAAACGTATCTATCCACACTGGGGGAGATTGGACCACCACTGGTTTCTCAGTCTGCACAAGGCTAAGAGACCAGCTACTTAGAGGCAAAACAGATTATGTAAGACCTCATCAATAGTCATGAAGGCTGAAACTAAGGCAGAACTCATCACAAAGATGTTTAAAGTAGACAGTATGAATGTCAAAAAAGTTTACAGAACCAGAAGTAGAAAAATCAGTCAAGTTTTAAAACAGAATTTCATCAGGATCTGTATACAGTGCTCAGACTTCCAACCACCCTGATAGAGAACTGGATAAGGTAAGTGCTCATGCAGGACTTTTCTCTCATATGTAGTATGCAGTGCAGAGCCTTGGGAATTAAAAAAAAAAAAAAAAACAAAACGAAGAACATATAATAGAAAATAAATGCATGAATAAATAGATTAGGTACCTAAACCAGGTGGACCGGTGTCTATCAATACAGAGTAAAGAGGAGGAAATTTAGAGAGCAAAATGTTTTCCAATTCCTAATTAATTCAATATGCAACTATTTTTGCCTTCTGTGCTCTCATGATCAGATGTCCTGTTCAACAACATAAAATTAAGTCTCAATAAAGGAATCCCCAGACGAAACTGCTGAGCCTGTGATTTCTAGGATCACATGAACTGGTCTAATAATTTCTTCTGTCCGAAGTCTGAAAGTGTCATATCTTTAGGTATAATACATCTCATTTTGTTTGACTCATGGTTTCTTTCTCTATGCCTTTAAATCTTGACACATTATTTGTATTACCATTATGTATATTTATTATTGTTATTTCAGTTGTATCCAGTGAATACAGTGAATGGCAGTGGGCACAAATTGAAGCACAAGAAATTCCATTGAATTCCATAAGAAAAAGCCTTCTTACACTAAGTGTGATCAAACACTGAAAGAAGTTACCCAGAGAGACTGTTTAAACCCCATCTGGGCGTGCCTCTGAGCAACCTGGCCTAGTTGTCCTGGCCTTGAGTAGGGCGCTTGTACTTTATCATCTCTAAAGATGCTTTCTATGTTTAGTTGATACTAATATTAATATTATGGGAGGTTTGTATTTGTATTTACAGATCTGTGTGGAACTAATTGGAAAATCATGATAAAGCAGTTTCATGTTAGACTCCAGAAATACACTATATTGCAGTACTCACCATAGGTCATTCTGAATCTGAATGCTTTGCAGAATTATTCCTTAATGAGGCCCAGCTGAGGTTTTTTTTTTTGTATCCAGATGAGAAACATCTCCCCTGTATTGAAGTAGCAGGAAAGCAAAATCAAATTTCAAATTTAACTAGAGAGGGTTGCACAATGAAAATGTGGTATGGACTTGCATCAAAAAATGCCACAGAACAAAGGAGGCAGGAAGCATGTAGTCTAGAGAAAGTATGATCTTGGCACTGCAGGTATCTGGATATTGTGAGCAAGTGATTTTTCTCAAGATAGATTTCCAGACTAATTAGTCCCATTTCCACCATTTGTACCTGAGGTCGACATTTCTAATCTCTAAGAACGCTCAGTTTTGGGTAGGATGGCACAGTGCATGTGCAATCCTGATGGGCTGCCAGTCGGAAGTGACTGCAGTGTCTGAGCGCCTGTCAGTTCCTGTCGTGTTCTTCCACCACAGCTCTTGGCTCTCTGTTCATGGCTGTCGAAGAGTCAAACATTTCCTGCTCAGCAGCCGGATGGAAAGGAAGTCCCATCTGCTTCCTGGTGCTGGAGGTGGCATGGAGAGCCAATAAAAGCAAATGTACAAAGTGAGACAGGATTTGGTGGCCTCTCAGAGTGAAGCTTTGTGTCATCTTGCTGGAAGGCAATTGTTGTTCCTGTGTATAATTAATTGCACGACTAAAACCATATCCACAGTCCCAAAACAAAGAGGATTACAGGGTTTAAATGTTTAGATAATCCTGATTCTTGTTTCCGTTTTCTTTCGTAAATGTATCTAATGATACATTACTGGACTTGGATCAGTCAGGGTTTTATCACTCACATATCACCTCAGAAAAAAAGAGAGGATTTTACTGATTGTTTAAGGTAATTTAATGCTTATGAAAAGTGCCAGACAGGTTGATAGCCTTAAAACCTTCCTCTTCTGGAATGATTATCCTCTGAATTATATGCAGTGCCTTCAGATACTGCTTGAAACCTGTTTCCTGCGTCTTAAATTTGTCTCTTTTTCTTTATTTTCTGACCAGTCTTGGACCCTATATTGATTGGTGTAGATCATCATAGTAATGCATCTTGACTTAAATACTTTTAAAGAGCAGTAGACATAGATTCATTTTTGACAGTCTTGAGGTAGGTAATTCACTATATTGTTCTTCATTTCTTGTTAACATCAGTTCATTCTTTTTAAAAGCTAGGTATTTGAGATTGGGAGTTTTTTTGGTTTTTTGTCCTTTTTTCAGTGGACTTCTCATGTTCTTTTGTATTTGAAGATAATTTTTACTGTTATCTTTGACTTCACATTCTTCTCAACAGTACAGTTAACAAAGCATATAGAAAACTCTACCAGTGTCAAGTTGCCTTATGCTTATATTAGAGCACTCTTTTTAGCTTTTCTGAGGAAAAAAAATAAAGAGATAAGTTGGTATTATGAATAGTTTTTGAACATGAAATTTTCGTCTTTAGTGTTTTTGCTCTCTTTCTTATAAAAAACCAGGTCACAGAAAAAAACATGGCAGTCAGTCTTAAAATCTAGATCACACAAACCCTATCATAACCATTAATTTTCCATTACAAGCAGTTTATCTGAATGTAGTGTCTATTTTATCTGGTTACATTTTATCTGACACAGATGTTTTGCTTTGCAGCATTTAACAACACAAGACTTAAGCAGTGGGGAAGAAATATGGATTCTAGATGCAGTGTTCTGTATTTCTGCAAGTATGGGCAGCAGCGTGACAGGAGAAAATAAAACCTAGGAACATCTACCGATAGGGCATAGATGATGACGAGCGGTATTCTAAAGGCATAAGATACCAGATAAGTGCTACTCCTTAAGGAGGTCTTGAAGTGGAAGACATGGTCTAATATTACCTAAGTCTTCAGTTTGCATCATGGTATGATGTTCTCAAGGACATGTTCTAGACCTCCATGAGGTATTTGGAGATCACGGATGTTAATAAAAGAAGAATGGCATCTATGTTCTTCTGGAATTCCAGCAGCCACTTTGTTAACAACATTTAATAATACCAAAATACTCAGTGGTGTCATGCTTTTTTGTTACCAGTTTTGTGAAAGATTGAAATGATACTGCCCATCATTTGATGAAGCAAACACTCAACATAGCCAACAGCAGATTCTGAAGCTGTGTTTGGGGAAGTATAATCATGGCCAAACTGCTTGTGCTATCTTCCTCAGAGTCCAAAAACTGATCTTCCTAAGATCAAGATCAGAAGGGAGAAACTACTAAAATAATAGGATTTAAAGATATCTCTGAGAACAGAAGGGATGATTGACACTGGGCTGACTGATAGGTACCTTTATCCTCATGCTGGTGCCAATTGGAACACTTGAACCAGTTTTGGAACAGACTTCTCTGTGGTGTATAACCGAGGACCAAACAACAATGGAGATTTTAGATCAGGGCCATGCAGTTTCTTTTTATTGAAGTATGAGGTATTTCTTGGTGAAGTCACTGTCTGAACTTGAAACCATTTGAATTGTGCTGCCCGAGACTTCTTGCTCTGAAATTGCTTGCAAAGCATTGAAGTGTTTCTGTTTTTTAAACTTGAAGTGCTCAGGTTTAAAAGTAATTTATATCATTCACAGTACTTGCTCATTTTCAATGATTGAAATAAAGTAATTTACAATGATTCAGAGTGTTTGAACATTTGTTTGTAGAATAATATTTCTTGTCTTTGCTGAGAGACAGAAGTTTGTCTTAGATGTTAATTGGAAGCTATTCATGTTTTCTTATCAAAACTTGCTTCAGCGGATAAATAAATTGAGGTTTCAGTTGAAGGGGAGTGAAACAGCTATGAGAAAAATTGTCTAATCTCTACAAGCAATTACATACAACAAATATATATTTAAAAAAATTAAAACTATGAGACGAGGCTATGAAATGTTAAAATTTAAGATGACAGGTATTCTTCTTTTGTTTTTCTTAACCCTCTTGTCCAAGACTGTCTTTACTGTATCAGTTACAATTATATTGACAATCCTTATCCTTTCCCTCTGTACCCTGTTTTCATAGCCTATCTCATCTCTTATTTCCATTCTACTCAGTAGTATCCTGTGACTTACTTCGATCACAATTTACTCCCCTCTCTTCACTAAGTTTTTTTCTCCTCTACTTTTAACTCCGTAAATCAATGGGTATCACTGGGAGACCCAAAGAAGTGTTTGCTGACCTCAGTTGAGGTGTTCAGACTTTGTACTTGGAGCACAAGTCATGACAACCTCATGTGCAGTCCCTTACAAATGGCATCTTTGGGGAATTAAACTGTTAAAATCTTAATCTGTTCAAGAGGTGTGAACTTCCCTACACACACACACACACACACAGAGACCACCCCCCAACAGTATGAAATATAATCAACTAGGGTCAGATTTCAGAGGGATGCCAAAAGGCGCGTCCTTGATACGGAGTGTGCTTACTCCTCTCTCTGTCCCAGGTTTTAATCTGAAATGTGAAACACTCAGTTTAAGGTCAATGGAATCAGTTCACATGGACAAAACTTCTTTTTCCGTAACCTTGTCCTTGAAAGCAGTCAAGACATTTTTGCTGTATTATACCCAACACAAACAAACAAAAAAATTTAAACTCATCCAATGAAGACAGCTAAGATGGAAAATTCTATCTAAAATGATTGAAGCTTGGCAGTGATACAAGCACCTGGAAAGAAGAGCCATTAAATCGAGGTGTCAGGGAATCTAAATAGGTTTGACTATTAGCTTTGGCTTTGAAGTATGTATTAAAAACATTACTTTACAGTTCCCAAGGTGTTAATCAAACGCATTCATTTTTCTTCACAATTGTCTGTGGATACAGTAACCTAGGCAGCAGCTCTATCACAGGTAATGGTGACCAAATATAGGTGCTAAAACAGTGTCTGTGCTTTGGTCTTCTTCTCTGCAAGAAGCCCAGCACTATTTTCTATGCTTTGATGACCCCTGGGATCCATATAAGTCTTGAATATATATGGTGAACTGAACTTTTACTGTTCAAATGCTTAGTTTAGCATGTTAAGGTGGCTACACGATAGAGAAGTACAGGGCATAGGCAAACAAAATTGCCTGCTGTTGTTGTTCTCACTGAAGGTGACTGATAATAAGAGATCCCATGTGCTACTGATAATTATCTTGAACAGATTCGTATCTGTGGAGGTGGGTTTTTCAGACATCCTTTGGTCTAAGATAGGGCATGAAGGTTTAAATGACAGTAAGATTAATGGAACTGGTCAGTGCTGTTTAAACCACTGAGTTTTAACTTACTTTTGCCCATGCTAAAAGTCACAGTTCTGCAGCTACTGCTGCCTAACTTCAGACGTCTCAGTCTTTGAAGACCTTCTGAATGGTTTTTTCAAAAAACTCTGAAAGAATAATTTTTCATTCCAAAGTTAAAAAAAAAAAAAAAGGCAACCCTCTTTATTTCCAAGAAAAAAAAAAATCTTTCTGGTCTGCTACTTTAAAAATTATTTTATTTGTGAAATTTTTGGTCATGGAAAATTATCATTTGCTCTCAGGACCACAGCATGTATGATTACAATAAAACCAGAGGATCCAAATGTAAATGAACTGCTCCTTCAGTGTTCACAGGATATTCAGATTGGCTCCATTTCTTTAAGACAAGATCCATACCATTTTTGTTTTGCCTTGGTTAGCAGAATTAATATCTCAAAAGTACTGAACAGGACTAATTTTTGTTTATTTTTGTCCTTTCGGGATTTTTTTTCTTGTAGAATGGCCATCTATAGATATGGTGGTTACATGACTTTTTTTGAGAAATGGAACAAAGATACCGCATTTTAAACACCAGTCTATTTCCTTTTTCAACAAAACAAACAGCCCAAGAAAAAGATTTTCTAAAGACCACAGGAACACTTTCTGTCTCCGTGAAAAATGGTTGAAAAATCAGCTTCTGTAGCTCAGTATTGACATTTCCTGTATCACCTGACTTCATGAACTGCTGGGCAGAAACAACCCCTGAAGTGTGTAAATAGAGGCAAAGATTTCTGACAACTGTACAGAATTTATTTGCATCCTAGGATAACTTGTCAGAACTGTAGAAAAATTGCCATACTACCCAAATTATGCCATTCTTAAACCATTTAAACCCTGTTTAATTATCTGCTGAATTAGTTTTAGTTAATTTTATACAAAAGAACAATTTTGTATACTTTTTGTACCAAAGCTGTAGGTCCTGAAGACGTCAGGAGGTGGAGAAGGTCCGGTTTGCCCAATGCTTGCGGTTTTGCTTTCCACCAATGTACTGTCACGGGGATCCCAAAAACATTTGAGTAGACTACATTCAACTCCAACGCAGACAGTGTCTCATGATCTCACTTACCACATGATCACTAAGACCATTTCACATACCCTGTCATCATATAACATTCCTCTGGAAGAAATGAATTTGTTTTCATGGGAAATATCTCATGTATTTTAGGATTTTTTTTCATGTGATATAACAGAGGAAAACAAAGATAACAGTCAATTTTCAAAGAGAAATACAAACATGCACCAAGTAGCCCTTTGGAAATGCTTTTCCTAGCTTCAATGCCATCAGAAATGTTTACTTTGGATTTTGGGACATTTGAAAACAGATCTCCCCTTTGCAGCAAGAAATCTGAGAGTGGCATACAGAGTCATGCCAACAGCCAGTAGTTCAGCATGCTGTTTCTGACAGGGACCTGTATCAGCTGCCTCAGAAAGTGTTACAGAATCAACTGGCCAAAGAAATGCTCTTCTTAACCCATGTTTGTTAGATGTTGACCTGCCTTGAAGCCTAACTCCATACACAAACTCCTTTGGGCTTTTAGAAATGCTTATTTTGGATGTTCTTCTTACCCACACATGTCCAAGACTTTTTTTGAGTTCTTCTGGTCTCTTGACCTAAATCATACTTCATGGCATGAATCCCAGACTGATTGCATGTTCTTGCTAATTGTTTCATTCATATTCCATTCCCCACACAACTGGGAAGCGAAGTTGAGGTTAAGCAGTTAGCAACGACTGCCACGGCTGCACTGATTTTTTTTTTTAACGTGAAAGAGTGTTACTTGTTTTGCACTAGCAGTGCAAGTATCTAATACTTAATGTTTGGTTTATGTCATCTGACTTAAAAGGAAAGTTTTTTTATTTATCATCATTGCAGAAATCCCCTCTATTCTGGTAGCTTTGAAACCTTCTGGCGCAAGTCCAAAATTTTGCACCCACTCTGAGTCTCTTAAGTCTTAGGAACTGAAGCAATGTTCAAAGCTATAAGTGAAATATCTAGTGGTAAATGCACAAATATAGTTAATCAATATAAATAAAGGATTTTACTGTGCCTTTGGCCTGAAGATTTTTACAAATGTTAGTTATGAATCTTTCTGCTTAGCAAGAGTTGAATAATGCTGAATCAGAATTACAGTAATTTACACTACATCTGCATTCTTTAATGTAATGCAAATATAATGCAGAGCACAGGAGAACTGTGATTAGTATAGTGACCTGTATCTACGTATTTATTTCCTATTTGATTTGGAGACTGATGCTGCCTCTATCCACAGAATGTAGACTGCTTATAAGGTCACTGCTGTGCTAGTGGGGGTCATGGAGTCATTTGTACTAGAGACACCAAGACCTGTGTGGCATTTCCTCAGTGATGCATGAACAGGTAGATTTTCATGAGGAAAAAATGCAGCTGGAACCTACCAGGGACTCAGTGTGGCCAAGCAGCTGCAGAAAATACTAATTTCTGGATTACTCACCTGACAGGGTCTGTCTTCTGCAGTACCTGACTGCTTCTTCCAGCTCCTACCTTCCCTGGCTTGACCGCTTTTCAAACTTATCCCCCTCTAAAATAAGCCCATTTAAACATTTTGTAAAGCCAGAGATGGGTGGGTTAAACTGAATTTTTCAAGGACTCTGTCTCTTATACTTGGTTCTGTTCCTTTTTTTTGGTTTTCATTTTTCATAAGGCCTTCAGGATAAAGACTGTATTATCTTAATGTTTGCAAATTATCTAGCACATGTTAGACTCCATATTTTGGTCGGAATTAAAAAGCAAGATATTTTTCAGACACTAAAATTCATCATCATTGTCTGTGGCTACTGAAACATGGGATAATACACAATTAAAAAATACAGGAGAGCAGTATGTATCCCTTATTTTTTGTTAATTATTCATCTGGATAATGATTCCATTCAAAACAGTATTAAAAAAATGCCATCATAGCCTCACTAATTAGTGTTAGCCTGGGTAGAGCTTCAGTGTTTCAAACACTCTCTTATTTAGCTGGTCGTATGTTATAACCTGACATCCATTGTGTGGAGTATCCTGTACTGGCTGTACAGCTCAGGGTCTGCATGCTGCAAGTGTGAATTCTCACCTTGTACACCTCAGGTATTTCAGAGAGACAAGGAAAGGACCAGGAAACAATTCTGGCCTCTTAGTGTTGACCCAGTGCATCCCAGATAGATGGTCCTCAAACTGGGAGGGCACCTTCAAAGCAAAAGGGCAGAGTAAATGTCCTGACAGAGATGAGGCCACTGTGCTCACACCAGTACAAAACCTATCCTTCCTTTCACAAAACAGGATCTGAAACCAGGCTGTGAATCATAGTGAATGTCGCCCCTAGCCAGTCTAGGGTTGACCTGGAGTCTGCATTCACTGGGGCTTGGGTGTGGAAAGCACTAACCTGGAAGTGGTGGTGCTCTCCCAGGACTACTCAACTTTAATTTCTTCGCTGCTTCCTTTTCTCCTGTAAGATCTTAGTTTGTGGGATCTCTTTTTCACTAAGTTTGTGTGTCACCTTTCATGCAGAGAGAGAAGGAACGGGGGATGCAGGCATGGCCAAACAGCTAAGGGTGTGGACACACATCCCCCAGCAAGACTGAGGACTAACAGCTGTGCTGCCGGTGTGTCTGGAAAACCACAGCTCCATGTGAAGTGAGAAAGAGGACCTGGCAACGGTATTTCTGTGTAAGAGACAGAAGGAAGCTCTTCCCTCACTATATCGGTACAGGAACCCGAGGTTTAGGTGGGAAGGAGGGCAATAATGTGACTAAGATGTTTGAAGGAAATATTGTCCTAAGAAGAAAATAAGAAAGAGTATTCCTGGGGTATGATTCTATGTTGGGAGTTGCAGTAGGTATTTAAAGTATTGGATGTGACCTTTAAAGTATTGGATACTGTAAAACTTCCCAAAGAAAGTATTAATGCTGCCTGAGTTTCTGCCCTTCTCCAGTTTTGCATTACTCACTGCTGAAATGTGGACAATTACATCAAGAGAGGCTCAATAAAGACTTTTGCAAAGAACTAAGCTTGAAAAGAAGGGATGCTGCATCTCAACAGTCTCAGATAATTCACCTTCAAAGCAACTAAGAACTATATGAATAGTGGGCAGCTAGGATGATCGTGTACAGGTTTGGACAATAGAAGGAGGAGAGTGAATTTAGGGTGAGGCAAATGCTAGGCTCAATATATAGTAAGAGAATGGAAGACTGATTCAAATCACTGGATCTTTTTTCCAGTTATATCAACAGTACCAAGATTTCATGGAATTTGTTTTGTTTCTGTTATTTATTTTTCCTCAAAAAGTGTTTGTATTAGTATAGCATTCAGGAAATATGCTGGTTTGATCTCCAGAGCACTAAAGAGGTCTACTCCCAGCACAAATGCGTCAAGGGCAGCAAGACATCAAAACGCTTCATGATGACATACTCACGGTCTATTCAGTCCGAATCTGTTGTCCTTTTTTTGACAAATATGCTATTTTTCATGGAATCCTTTTGAAGTCATGAGGCTATCCATTGTTTTGAGGATTGAAAATCTGACAACAGAAGAGTTCCTTCTAGGGGAAAATGCTGATTATTTGTTCCACCCTAGATATTTTGGATAGAATACCTCGCAGCCATGCTAACTGTGATGACTCTTGTTTTTGTAATGTTGAAACTGTTGGCTAAAGCCTTCATCTGCGTAATTCAGTATTTGATTTTTCATCTGGAGGAAGGAGAGGAAGGAAGAAAGAGCAGTCTGATTTTCTTCAGCTGAAATTTTTTTCACAAATAATAACAAGCATATTAGCTAAAGAACTAAAAAAATAATTAGAGATCCATGTTACTGTCAGAATTCTTTTATAGTGTTTGTCATTAAAAGCAAGTAAGGCTTGATATGGCCAATGCAAAAAATTAGTCTGTGCTTGATGTAAACATAGGTGGTATCAGTAGGAATTCTTTTTATAGACAAAAGGATAAGCAAATCTCTCAGTTTATATATTCTAGGGAAACATTTATTTGCTGAGTACATGCTGAGCATCTTTCCTGCCTTTTCCCAGAATAGGCTCTTGTCTCCCTGTGGTTAGCCAAACTGAATACATAGTTCATGTAGTTTAAGGATTACTTAATTTAACAAACCTCTTTCCTTTGTACTTTTCATTTATGTTGCTGGCACATCACGCCAATGGCCGGATGTGCATTACTAATACAGTGCTTTTCATTTTGATTTTGCCAGCTTCATCTGAATCATATGTGCAGCGCTGGATTGTTACTGAGCCTGTACACACAGAAGGAAAGTTTCTTTCTTCCTTTCTTGTTAACAAAGAGAGTACTGATGGGAACAGTGCCAAAATAGTTTAGTAGAAGCAGAAATAGGGTAGAATCTGTCATCAACCCCAAAGGTAAATGGCAAGGCACGATCTACACGGCTATGAGTGCCAGAGGCAACAAGTGGGTGAAGGGGTTTTTTTGATCATTTCCATGATGAAGTTTATGAATTAACATCAAAACAATTTGTGTATCAGTAGTTACAGATTGCTATATTAAGGAATCATAGAATCATCGAGGTTGAAAGAGACCTGTAAGATCATCACATTAAACTACTAACTCAATGCTGCCACTGCAATGCCTAAACCACTAAACCACATCACCCAGCGCCAGATCCAGACTCCTCTTAAACACCTCCAAGGATGGTGAAGGAACAAGAAATCTGGGATTATAACAGCAGATAACCTCTTAAGCTTAAAAAAGCTTTATTATCAGAAAAACAATGTACCTGGAGCCTAAGTCTGAATCTCAGATTCATCTTCCTTTATCTTACTCCTTACCTTCAGCTCCTCTGCCCCCGAACAACTAAGTTCTGTATATATCAGGACTTTAACACAGAAAAATGTTTATGACACAACTGTTTGTTACCTCTCTTGTGTATGTGCTGCATACACCTCAAGTGCACTTTCCTGGGTCTATCCATCTATTCTTACCTGGCAAATTCATCCACAGCCTGGACACCGGAGGAGCCATTGTTTATGGTTTGCAGTTCCAGTTCATGGTCACAAATTGGAAGTGAGATTTATTTAGGAATGAGAACAAAGGTTCATCCATCAATATAAAAGCCACAGGGCTTCCATTTATTCAGCTCTTAACTTTCTTACTGAGGTAGGGAATGAGCCAAGAGACAGACACGGTAGCAAAATTATTTACTCAGAGCAACTGG
Source organism: Eulacestoma nigropectus (assembly GCA_013397775.1). Taxonomy (NCBI): domain Eukaryota; kingdom Metazoa; phylum Chordata; class Aves; order Passeriformes; genus Eulacestoma; species Eulacestoma nigropectus. Next base: position 938,975 of record VZTE01000952.1, on the reverse strand, counting down.
AATTAGATTAGCCGTTAGGAGATGTTGACCTGGGAAAACAGCAGGTTTAATGACAGTGCTATGGGAACATGACTAGATTGATAGGGGCATTTGGGAGAAGTAAGAAAAGACTTCTTTTAAAAGGCTGTGAAAGGCATTAGATGAGCAGGAAGATGGTAGCAGGCATTCAGAGTGCATTGTTCTGTAAATTGGGTTTGACAGTAGCCATGTCTTCATACCCTGCTGTCTGGAAAGGTGGATACAGGAAAAGTCTGACAAGTCCATGAACTACATGTGTTCTAGCCATGAACTGGCTTTATACATCACATTTTTGAGGTCTTTCTAAGCAATATTTCTTCCATAAAGGGACTCGCCACATAATCTTTGGGCAAGTTCTGCTGTGAATGTGTCATGCTGGTGATCATATCCTGTGATCAACTCTGAATTCAGGGCAGTTTCAGAATGAGTCTGATCCCTCACAGGCAGTTGCCAGCCCTCACCCTCCAGAAACTTGAGGAAGTTGCTGGGGACGTGCTGCTTATCCATCTCCCTGGTTATCAAGTTGCTCAAGGACACAGGGGTTCAGAGAAGGACTATACATGGACCAGCATTCCTTGGGCACTAGGGAACAAGAAGAGAATATTAATATCAGGAAACCCAATACTGGTTTGCAGTACATCAGCTGCCATGCACCTATGCATGAACTCACTTGATGGCATCCGTTATGCTAATCCTAAAAGTTACAGATATCTGACCTAATTTCATGAGACTGGTCTTCATTACCACTGTCTGACTAAACCTCTGGAGAATGCTATAACCTTCAGGAAAGATAAACCACAGGGATGGGAAAGGGAATGGAAAATGGAGAGCTGCCTGCAGTGAAAGATGAAAGGGAAGATTAAGAGGCCTTCTTCAGTAAAGGGGCAGTATACATCAGAGAATAGCCCTGGTCTGTCTAAGGAAACAAATCCAGGAACACACTCCACAATAGACATTATGGTTGAATAGGAGGAACAGCCCCTGTATGGTGGTTCCCTGCTGTACGAGAAGTAGATGTGAATAACTTTTCAAAAGGAAGAACTATCTTTCAGGTGAATAAAAGAGTAACGAAGTGGTGAGTGTGTTTAAAAAAGACACCCTGACTTGTTATGAAAATTAATATTGAAATCGGATGAAGACTAAAATTTAATAAGAATAACACATTTGTCCTAAAACTTTCTCAGAGGAAGCTCTGATAATCAAACTAAACTTTAATACTTGCTGCTTTTACCAATTGCTTCTGACCAATTTACTTTGAAATTACTGACACCCATCCCACCAGATTTTTATGTCAGCAGAACTCAAGAGGCAAAGTGAAAGTTCTTTATTATTAGACTCAAAGATGTCATGCTACCAGCACTACAGAGGCCATGAAGGTGCAGGGGTATGTGAGAGGCCAAGCTAATACAGAGAGACACGTAGCTTCCTTGGATAGCTGAGAAAAACAGACAAGCTTTACAGTTCACATGCCTTTCCCAGTCAGTGCTCCAACAGTCAAGCTGGTGGTTCAAGCATTTAGTTCATCTTGATGCCTGAAATTGCTAAGCAGAATTCTAGAGCCTGGTTGCTTGCAGCACTGGCTCCCTCCACCTGCTGTTTGCTTTGTCTCCTGCAATGACAAGATAAGCCACCACTGAAGTACATGTGCACATGAGCAGGGGACAAACCTGGCAGCCAGTGTTTGTATTTCATTTCAAAACACATTCAAATCCATGAAAGAAGATCAGTATAAAAGGTGTTGGTACTTATTTTGTAGTATTGCTAGTACAGCAGCTGCTAGACAGTATGTGACATCACTTGAAATGTTCTCAGTCAAAGCTGCTGTTTCTTCTGAGGACTGATTGCTTGGATAAACCTTGTGAGAAGTTTGTGTGTGCAGAATGTATGCAGCATGATCTGGGCAAAAGTACTTGTTTCATAAAAATGCCGTTAGTTTGAACAGAGCTATAAAGTATGGTAAAAGTGTTTTCTTGGAGGTTTCAGGTCAAATAAACTGGCCAGGCTGTTAGCCTTGAAATTAAACCTAAGTGAATAATATATTTTGAGTAATTTGAATGTTCTTTTTCTCTTCACAGGATAACCAAAACATATCCCACCTTCCTCAATTGCTTTTTGGAAGTATTCAGACATTGTGTGATGCAATTGAACTCTAAATTTCATTTGAGCATTTGACATTTATTTCAGTATCCTATTTCATTGTTAATGTCAGGTGTCATATGGATTCCTTATCACTTTCAAACAGGATAAGTATAAAAATGATTTATTGCAAAGAGTTTTGTGCTCTGTGGTTGTAAACCCAACAGCTGTCAGCACTAGCACATTTAATGCAGTATTTTGTTTTTTTGAAAGTTTAAACCACTTCATCCTCACTTTGATATTCATGGATGGCATCAAAAACAAGGGACACAAATCTAAATTTAGCTTGCAATGGGAATTATTGCAGAACTAGTGTCAGTGAACTATTACAGACTTTTTGGTAATATTCCATCTTCCCTGCTGGATTGTTTGATTCAATATTTTGTCCATCTTTAAAAAAAAAAAAAACCACTATACTCTGTGTTCTGTGTGAAAACATCCTTGACAGTTGGAACTTAGATTTTGCACTCTTCCAGCCCTAGCTGCGCTTCTTCCAGGTGCTTCTACAATGGTGACAAATTAGAAAAGCAGGTCCTAACCTGAAGTGAGCAGATTTACCTGGTCTCTTATACCACAAGTTATTTCTTTTGAGTCCTTTAGAGTATTCTTTCTCAGATCTCATGAATTTGTAAGTCTTTAAAATTCCCCCTATCTGTGGATCAGGTGAGGAATTCTATTTTTGCAGTGCTTAATGAGGGTATTGTGTACACAAACTGTCAGAATCTGCCACCGTTTACTTTGCCATTTACCAAAGGCTGTGTCAGAGCAGTGATTGCAAACCCCATTCACTACAAATTGCAACATTAAGTTCTGCACTGTATCACACTTGTGGGGCAAGATCTGCCCTGGCCTACACACTCCACTGGGAGCAAAATTGTGTGTATGTTTTGATTCTTATGGATTTCCCTGAAATGGGATCAACTGCAGAAGAGGACTGACCATCAAGATGTAAATAGCGCAGAGCTGAGCAACCTGCACACAGATAGTAGATATGAAGTGAAGCATTCAGGCTTCTCGTAAGATTGGATGGGTCAGCTTTGCCATAATACACTTGATAAGAACATTGCAGTTCATTGTGGAACAGTAGTACCTAAACTGTACACTCCATAAACTGAGGTGGAATAAGATGAAATAATGACATCTCTACTTCAAGTTATTTTCCGTGTTCAGTACCCATCAAAAATCCCTTTTGGAAAGTGCTTCTCAGAAACCCGGGCCTGAAAAAACACACTTATTTGTGCGTTTTCAATTTGTAAATTGATTTTATAAATCTACTGCAGGAACAGATTTATGTAAGAGCTCCAGTAGGATCTCTTCTTTTCCTGGTTATAGGTGTATGGCTGTTTTCTGAGCTCCCAGGCTCGGCATAGGCAGGGGCCTTGGGACCTACTGTAGGTCACACTGCTGTCAACTCAGAAATGCAAATGGGGGCTATAGCCTCCTAATTTTTCAAAAAATTCTGTGAATGCTTGGGGAATGATAGTGACCTTTAAAGAAAATCTAATATTTTTGTCTAATTTCAAGTCTGGTTTTAGGCAGGACCATTGACTGTGGAGTTTAAATGATCCCTGTGTTTTACAGCTGGCCTTAAAGTGGCTGAGCTGAGGCGTGCAGAGGTTCAAAAAAGTAAAGCAGAAAAGGAAGAAGTTGCAGGACAGCTGCTTGAGAGGACAGGGATGTTAGGGCTCTGGGTAAATTCAGGAAGTAGCTTTCAGAAGAGAAAATAAGTGCAGCTGTTGAATGCACCATGCTGATTTATTCCTGCTCCCTGAAAAAGTAAGATGGCCTTAGATTGCCTTACAGCAACACTGAACCCAAATTAAAATTTCTAAATTTCTATAAAAACTAAATATTTGGAATATAGAGATGGTAGTAGATGTTGATTATTCATCAGAGAAAATGTAGAAATCCCTCTCATAATGTGAGAGGTCTTTAGGAAATCACAAAGCCTTTCAAAAAGGTGCTGATGAAGTTCTGCTTGTTCATGATAGCAGATGCAGCTCTTTAGTCCCTACAGGAGCCAGGACAGGTGGTAGATTTCCTCTAGAGGAAGTTAATACCAAATAGGCTCTCCAGGGACATTACAAGAAGAGCCTTTGGTTTAGGCAGGCAGCTTTCATAAAACCACAGAATCATTAAGGTTGGAAAAGACCTCTTAGATCATCAAGTCTCACCTTTAATTCAGTGTTGCCATGTTCACCACTAAACCATGCCCCAAGGTCCGACACCTACACACTTTTTTGAACACTTCCAGAGCTTATGATTCCACCGTTTCCCCGGGCAGCCTCTTCCACTGTGTGACCACCCTTTCAGTGAAGAAATTTTCCTAATGTCCAACCTCAGCCTCCTCTGGCACACCTTGAGGCCATTTCCTCTTGTCTTGTCACTTGTTACCGAGGAGAAGAGGCTGACCCCCACCTGGCTACACCCTCCTTTCAGGCAGTTGTAGAGAGTGATAAAGTAAACCTTGAACCTCCTTTTCTCCAGGCTAAACAGCCCCAGCTCCTTCAGCTGCTCCTCACAGAACTTGTGCTCCAGACCCCACACCAGCTCTATTGCCCTTCTCTTGGACTTGCTCCAGCACCTCAGTGTCTGTCCTGAAGGGCTTAGAACTGGACGCAGGATTTAAGATGTGGCCTCACCAGTGCTGATTAAAGGGGCTGGTATGGATATGTCTTGTAGTTCTATCCACTGTGAATTCAGCAAAATAATGAACTGAGATTTGGGGTTTTTAATGAGGGTCCAAGGGCTTTTTTGGAGGATGCAATTTCCATTTGTTTTGAGCTGTACAGCAAGGGAAGCTTTGCCTTTGTAAGCCCTGCTCCAACGCATGACAGAAACTCTACAAGCCCAAAGGATGTGACCTTGAATTCCTTCACCTAGGTGCTCTGCCAGTGGGAAGTCTTGCTGCACTGGACTCTGGCCATCACCATCAGTTTGTGGGTGTCATCATTAATTGCTAACCTTAATAAAACCAAAAATACATTTGCACTTTCCTTTTCTTAGAAACCCAGATACAAGAGGCACTGACTTTCATAAAGTGCTTTGGCAGTATTCATTCCCTAGTTTATCCCATCAGATTGGACTACAGCTGTGTGGGACATGCTGTACTTCCTCAAGGGCACTCTTTTACCCAAGCCAACAATATCAAAACCTCATGAGCAGCATGAGACAGGGCTGCACATGCTTTCAGACTGCACAACCATATAACGAGCAAGTGCTGCAGTATCTCTGATTAAAAATGGTACATATAAAGCATTTTCTGATTTTTTTAATGCATTATGGGGTCTCCTTATGAAATGCAGGTTGTCTCTCATAGGCAGAAATCACAGGTAAGAGTGGGTATCAGCAGTGGTTCTGAGCTAGCATCAATACCCAAAGCAGTATAGCTGTGATGACATAAGGTGCCCTAGCAGGTTAATTTATTTCACTTCTGCTGAATTTTATGTTTGTGCTCTGAAGTTTGGAGGCACTGGAATTCATCAGTGAAATATTTGCAAGCATTCAGTAAGAGAAGAAAGTTTACATTTCTTCAACCATACTGAAAGAAACAGACTTTTTTTCTTTTTTATTCAGATGGGAAAAGAGGGCAAGTATGAAGTACCGAGGAAAAGAAAATAAATTTGAATAAGATCATCAAGGTCATTAATTCTGCTTAAATTTATAAGCAACTTGAACTGCTCCATTTTGACAATTATTTGGTTCTTTGTTAGTGTCAGTCCATATATGAAAAAATAGAAAATGGCCAATGCATTTAATATGGACACTGTACTTAAGGCAACAAGGTAACTCTCTCCAGGCAATACCGCAGATCTATTTATCAGCAGTAGTTATCTCAGTAAGATCTTGGCTTACCTAATTGCTGTTAGATGCTGCTGTCTGGAAAGAACACCTTCCCTGTTTAGGCAGCAGTCCTGTAGTCTGAGCAGCCCGAGGAAAATCAAGATTACTGGTTAATCTGCTAATCTTCCACCTTGAAGGCGTCTTCTAGACAAATTCAGGAAGCACAGGTATTTCCAGACAAAAATGGTAAATATTAAACTAGCATCTTTGAGATTATTGCAAGGAATTTATTCTGTGTGATAGACAAACTGAAGAGGCGTTTCAGACTTACAATTCTTGAACACTCTCAATGGAACAGTTCCTGACCTCAGAGAGACAGTAACCCTTTGGGCTCCTGAATTTTTCACATTTACAAGTACTCTTGTCTCACTGTCTCAGTCCTCTACTTTTGTTTGGTTATTATAACATTAAAAGAAAGCAATTTTGGCACTAGAGTGACATTAACAAATTGCTTCTTTAAAAAAGGAATTAGAAATTTTCAATTCAGACTTCACAGCTGTTTAAAAAATGCACAACGACTTGTTAATCAAAAACCTATTTAGTTCCTTTTTAGATGGAAAGATGATAAAATCCATTTGCAGCAGAAAAAGGAAGTGGCAAGCTACAGATTAACTTGCTAGGGATGCGTAACACATTGCAAGTTATACCAGCAGTAAGTGGGAAAATACTGAGCTTTTATATTACATGTTCCAAGAAAAATACAGCGCACAAAGAAAGAGATTAAACGTATAATTGAGTTGACATAATACACTGAATAAATTAACCAAATTTGCAATATACAGTAGAATAAAGAAAATGTAATATGATGCAAGCCAACGATACTGAACAGGGTAAAAGTCTTCATGAAACTGATATATAATTCACTGCACCAATCCAAAATAATGAGTCAATAAACAAAGCAACTGAATAACACTTGTATCAAGCGTGTGAAAGATACTGAATCAAAAGGATCACGGGAATTGAGAAACTGTGCAGAAACAGATTTTGTTCTCAAAATTCTGTGGGAGTGTTGGTTCGGACATGTGTATCAGCTTCACGAACTAACACTAACCAGCAAACTAACTCTATCCCAAAGACTAAACCTTAACCTAAATAACGAACCCGGTCAACTAACCCTGAAACTAAGACTAACCCTAAACATAACAGCTAATCCTGAACCTAAACCTAAACCGAAGACTAAATACTAACCCTTAACCTAACCATAACCCCAAGAACCTAACCCCAACCACAATCCCAACACTAAAATTTATCCTAACCCAAAACCCTAAACCTAACCATAACACTAACCCTAACCCTAACCCTAACCTTGTTCAGTATAGTTGGTACCCATTATATCACATTTTCTTTATTCATGTTACTCGCCGTGGCAATAAAAGGCGTGTCTTTTGATACAGTTTTAATGAGGGTTCTTACAATCTCAGATGGTGAGAAGGGTTTGTGCCCTATATAGTCTTGCTTCAGAAGGGGTGTGGATGAAATGTTCCTAGAATTTAGGAGTAATTCGGTGACTGTTTTTCTTTCCGCCTTATTACACTGTAAATCTTTCAGTAATTACTTTTTCCTGTCCTTACCAAGATTTCAGTTTTTGTCCCCACTTTGTTTATATTTTTACTCCTTGTAGGCTATTTGTCATTTCAACATTTTAATAAAAATATCTGAAAGAAAAATTCCTGGTCAGTGTTGGTATTCATGATTTTCATTCCTTGAAGATGGTCAAAAGGTGTGCCTGTGTTAGACAAGCTATTTTTCCCCCATTCGTTTTAGAGCTACTGTTACAGTAATAACTTTGTCTGTCCAGATCTTCTAGTGTTGAAAAAACTTTATGACCATCCAACTCTTGGTAGCAAGGCACAGTCCTGGAGCACAGAACTTTTATCTCCACCTTCAGCACCTCTATCACCACCAGAACAGACTGTTTCTCCACCTTCAGCACCGACTTTTGTGAACATGGGGAGAAGGTTTAATTGTTCTGTGTCTCTGTTCTCCCACCTTTAATATGGAAAAATCAAACTTTCAACGGTTGTCTTGATATCTGAAATACAGGGATAAAAAATTCTGGAGAGAGACACATTCAATTATAATAAAACTGTACAATTCCAGTGTGTTGGGGAGATTGACTTTTTTAAACATCCTTTAAAAATCTCAATAGTTTTCCAGAGGGAGGCTGTGTGAGTTCTGTGGAAACTGACTATTCAAACTAATTTTATTTTTTCTCTCCTTGTTGATCATTTCTGTACTTTCATTCTTTGTTGACACAGTTCATTGTATTTGGCGTGAAGACTTAACTTTATTGTCAGTACCCTACAGTATAATCTGTAGTGTTGTTGGAAATGATCTAGAGGAAAGACTTTGATTTATACCTTGGTGTGCATTTTAGCAAGATTCAACCATAAAAGATTTCTGAATCTTAAAAAAAAAAAAAATCCCGAGGGCAATATACTTCAATGGAGGGTCCTGGAAATGGCTTATAATTAATGTAGTCCTTAAATCATTATAGGAAGGGCCACTACCAAAATGAGAACATTTTGATATCTCTGTTACATAACTGTTACCTTGTTTACTGCAGAAGAAGCTTGGAGTGAGAAGCGTGGCTGAATGAGTGAGAAGTGCTTTTGCCACAGTCACACAATTAGATTTCAGATCATAGCAGAACCAGATCTAGAATTTCTGGCACAGTGTCTTACAGGCTAGAAAGCTGCTATAAGCTTAAAACCTCCTACCATGATCTGATTTCAGACAGCTGTGTTAGTTTAACACTTCGTTATTTTTTGTTGTGGAATGTGATAAAATAGAGGCAGTTTATTGAATTTTCTCATTACAAGAACTTTGTAACACAGAAAAATGACTCAAATGTAAGTCTTTTCAGATAAAAACAATGTTTTACATATGAAAAACCAGTTACATACTTAAGCCATTGCCTCTTGATTTTTGTCTACTATATTTGCACGTAATATTTGTACTATAATGTCTAAACCTTAGAGTATTCATCTTTGCTAGGATACATATTTGAATAAATATATGAATGTTCGTAACAGAAAGAACTCTGTCTTGACAGAAGATTTTTCTTTTCTCTCATGATTAAATCCAGGAGATAATTTCATATGTCAGAGAAATTTAACAAAAAAAAGTTTACTTTAAAAAGAAAATTCTCTTCTCCCATGAAGAGCCTGAGGCTAAAGTGTTCATCAAGTTTAAAACTCTGGGTCTGGAGCAGGTCAGATTTGGAGTACATTAGGAAGACTGTCAAAGAATGAAAGCAAGCACAATTGCTACTTGTTTAAAGAGTGGTAGCCCTTTGGCTGAAGCCTCTGTGTAGTTCCTGACAGCTCGTGTACAAGAAGACATTTTCTGAATAAACAAATTGCACAACAAAATTACTTATGACTGCTCATAAGTGATTTCTGCTCTGAATGCAAAATGGGTGGGTTTCTTTTTCAAAACAGTTGTGCTATTATTGCAAGCTTTATTGCTTCCTTATTCATTGCTGCTTTTTTTCTCTTCTTGCTGGATTCACATATTTTGAAGTGTTCAATGACCAACATTGAAGCAGAAGATGAATATGTTATCAGCCTAAACAACCCAGAATCAGTAATTTTAAACTTGGCGCTGGGATATGAGCCAGCATTGCATAAGAAACAATGGTGTATCAAGGAAACAAAACCAACAGGTTCTAGAAGTTAAATAGTTAAAATGTAGGGCCCACATATACAGCCGTTCTCCATTAAGGAATTATTTGAACTAAATATACAGGTAAATAGCAAACCACAGTAGACTCAGTAGATCAAGGACAAAATACAGATTTCATCAGGTTAAAATGTCTTATTTACATGAAGATTTTACTGACTCAAATTCGTGCCCCTTGAAAATTTTGGTTGTGTAGGAGAAAGTGGTGGAAATGCTGAACTTTATGTGAACAAAAATTAAGTTTTATAAAATTAAAAAAAAAAAACTGTAGAAAATTTCCTCCATGTAGAAAAAGAGAAATTTTTATACAGATAGATAAGTATTTTACAATTCATCTTCAAGAATCAGGAATGTGTCTTAAAAGTAACAAAGAAACAAAGTGCACATTTATGTACAAATAAAAATCATTATATGGGTATAATATTTCATCTTACTACTACTTAAATTTTTTTTCTAGGCCCAAGGGTTTTCGAAGTAAAATGCAGCAAATCTTAGGAGGAGTTCTTAGTATTTCTTGGAATTTCATTAAATGCTTTCATGTAATTCCCCATTCTCTACAAAAACCCCCAAAAAATCAAAAACAATCAAAACAAAAAAGAATTATGAATTCTAACTAAGAATTAAGAATCCATGATAGGAACAGGAAATACTTTCTAAAGGTCTCAAATAGCAATATTGCAGAAGATTGATTTGCTGGTCACAGAGAATGGGTAATTGGGAGACATCTTCTGTCAGTGGCACAGAAAAAAGTGACCCTCTTACAAATTAGAGAGATTTGTTTATGCTTACTAAAATTATAAGTTAGAGGCAAGAAACATCCTATGTGTTCAACATTATCCACATTCATCTGAAATTCAAACATGCACAGTGTCTTCTACTAAAAATAATAAAAATGTTAGACTTTCACACCTGGCATAGTAAACACTGAGAGATATTGTATAGGGTACAGTGAAATTAAATGCTTTGTGGTGAGTAGAGGCTTTCACATGTAACTACTGGGTTTTGCTGTCCCTTCATCTAAACAATAGAAAAAAACCTGATAAAGTAACATAGAACTTCCAGAAAAATGACGCGAGATTTGATATCAAGCTGCATTTAGCATGATTATTTTGTAATCGTATAGAAGCACCAATGAGTCAGGAGTTGTAAGCAGACATTATTTTCATTTCTGAATTAGAATACCTTCACCTACAGAAAGTAATACCAGTCATCGGTGCAAAATATTGATGTAAACTCCTCGTCCAATGTAATTTGCTAGGTATTTCATGTTCATTGTTAAGAACAAAAGCCTTTCTGCAACATCTAGCAAGTTTCAAATCCTGAATCCTGTTTTAATACTGTCTTTGATGTCAAGTCACTGAGCATCCCTACTTCTATTTATCTATAAACTTAAGTCTTTCTTATTAAATTCTTATTAATTTCTTATTTATTTCTTATTTTTGAGGAACCATTGAGAAAGAATTAGATTAATTTAAAATTGAATGAAATTTAGTAGTAGAAAGTACTAATCTTGTTAATAATGAAGATAACCTCTGTCATATGGATATGCAGTATCTGCTTACAAGAAAACAGAGAAAAAAAAGTGGCATAGGTTAGTTAATTGGACCTGCAAGTTCTGTACTTGTGGCTATGAAGAAAAGACAAACATCATCCCAAGATATATCCAGAGAGGCATCTTCTGGAAAAGATAGCTTGTGGAAGCCTTCATCTAGAAAATTGTGTGCAATTCTACTCATTTTTTAGGTGCATTTGTTCAAATAAAATACAGATGTAAAGGAGGCCTGCAGTGGCAATCAAGGAGATGGAGAGACTGTTAGAAAAAATGAGGGAAAAAAAGCTTGGCTTATACCCTAGCAAAGCGAAGACTGAGAAGAAGTAACAGTTGTTCTCTGTGAATGCATTGGGGTGGTGCATTTTACCAGAATGAGAATACCTATTAAACTTGTCATAAAACACTTAGGCGGGAGATTAGAATAGAATTTCTAACCACCAGAGGTACAAAACTCTAAAAGAGGATCTCAGTAGGAGTAGTGTAGGTAGGCATTGTAACCACTTTTTGATTCCTTCATGAAAAGGACTACATGACATGCACCAGCAAGAGATTGATACGTTTTTGTGCTGTCAGATATGTAAAATTAACATTATAATTCCACCTAAATTTCAGTTATAAAAATTACTTTTTAGTGAGAGACAAGAATATACTTTGAGTAATGGAGGAAAATTTGGGAATGCACATGGTTTTAAGGGGGGAAAAAAGTGAGAAGAACTGCATACAACTTTCTGGGTGAATGCTTTCATAGACTACTTGATATTTTCTAGAAAACATGTCTCTGGATACATCTTGGGATTGTGTATTCAATAGAATTTTTGTTAGTTTCATAGAAACTAATGGTTTGGGGTCAAAGGGACCTTAAAGATCATCTAATTTCAACCCCCCTGCCATGTGCAGGGTCACCTTCCACTAGACCAGGTTGATCAAAGCCTCATCCATCCTGGCCTTGAACGCTTCAAGGAATGGGACATTCACAAGGTCTCTGGGCAATCTGTTCCTGTCTGTCACCACCATTACAGTGAAGAATTTCTTCATAATATTTGATCTAAATCTCTCCTCTTTTAATTTAATTTTAATTTACCCCTTGGTCCTATCCCCTTGTAAAAAGAGGTCTCTTCAGGTCTCTTGTAGGCCCCCTTTAGGTATGAAAGGTTTCCCCAGGCCCTTCTTTTCTCCAAACGGAACAACCAGAACTCTTTCAGACTGTCTCCATAGGAGAGGTACTCCAGCTCCCTGATTATCTCTGTGGCCGCCTCTGGACCTGTTCCAACAGGCCCTCATCTTTCTTGTGCTGAGGGTCCCAGAGCTGGACGCAGCACTCCAGGTGTGGTCTCATCAGAGTGCAGCAGAGAGACAGAATCCCTTTCCTCACCCTGCTGGCCACAATGCTTTGGATGCATCCCAGGATGTGGTTGTCCTTCAGGATTGCAAGATCACATTGCTGGTTCAAGTCCGTCTTATTGTCCTTCAGAAGCCCCAAGTCTTTCCCTGCAGGACTGCTCTCAAGGAATCCTTCTCCCAGTCCGTACTTATGCCTGGGTTTGCCCCAGCTTAGGTGCATCACCTTGTACTTGGAGAACATTTAAAAGTTCTCATGGGCCTACTTCTCAAGTGTGTCCAGCATTCTTGTCCTTTCTTCACAGTCACAAATAATACAAACAAATAATTTCCAATTAGCTAACCTCAACTGGGGTTTCTTCTTTCCTCTTCTTTTTTATTAGCAGACACAGCTTGTTGATTTTGTATGCTTTCCATGAGAAAGAGATTATGATGCAATGAACTGTCTGAAGACTGTGATTATTATAACGCGTGGAGAATATTTTAGAACAACACATTATTGGCTCCATTCATATAACTTGGAATTGTTTTACTTAGAATTTGTCCGGAATTGAATATAAAATAACAAAAAATTAGTTCAATGCCAATATTTGTGTGTAGTGTTTGCGAGTGATTGTATCCATCCTTGTGCATGGATATTAGCTAGTTGACTGGCATTCAGACTAGTCAGCCTGAGCTAATCTTGGTGACCTGTAGGAAGTAATACATATATAAGTATGTATGTAGTGACTCTACCTCTTATTCATTGTTTCTGTTTTTCATAATTTATGTTTAACAAATACTCTAGTGTTGAGGCCAGGCTGCTCTAAAATTATCACATTCCAGTATTGCTGGGGAAAGCTATTCCCATCTTTGGCTTAAAAATGGCTTTGGTCTACTTTGAACACAGACAGGGCTTTTTCCATTTTGAGATAGATTGTTTGCACATATTATGAGCCTTTGAACTTAAATTAATGAAGAACCCGTAACTGGCACAGGATGTAACACCTGACACTTAAAACACTGCATTTTGGCAGCATACAGGCCAAAGTGAATTCTCACAAATGTCCATGTGAGTTTCCAGATGCAGTTGAAGATATGGATTATTTTGCAAGAATGAATTGGAACCTACATACTTCAGTTTTATACCCTCTATCATCCTGCCACAGGTCTGCCCAGTGGAAGCATTTGAGCTGGATCAAGAAAATAGAAAAAAAGAGTAGGTGAAAATAGAAAGAGAAAGAACAAGTAAAGATAAGGTTTTTTCTTTCAGGAACTTTCAGCTTTGAATTTAGTTTTTTCTTTTCTGGTCCTATAGTATCAAAATTTAATTTTCTTGTGTGTTTATGAGAACATTGACCTCTCTATCCAGACTGTGAAAAAAAGCAAAACATAAGAAAATGGCATTTGTAAAAACTGAAAATATTGTTGAATTTTATTTTTATTGTAGAGTTGCTTTGTTGGTATGAGAGAATAGGCGCAACATTTAAATACTGGGTTAAAAATTGAGATACATACTCTGCTTTTATGTGGCAGGTTTTACAACAGAAAAAATATGTGCCTACTTGCATTTTAGTAGGTAATGTGTGACTGAATCCCTGGAGACCCAAACTATCACTTCTGTTCTCCAGAATACAAGATTTCAGTCATAACTTATTTTCCTCAAGATCCTCGCCATCAGTACTAAAAACATCTGTTTATTACACTCAGGATGTGAAAGATATGTATAAAAATCTAATGTCAAGGTTTCTTCTGTTTGTTTTTAATTCCAAAGAAAGGCTCTCATTCTTTCTTGCGTGGGGATTTTGAGGAAGATGACAAATAAATTACAAAGCTCGAGAAAATTGCTTCCAGACAACACTAGAAAAGAACAAAAAGCCACCGAAACCATTTGACTCAGCCTTGGTTTCTTCCAATGTTTTTAAAAAAAAAATCCATCTGGTCTCAGAAACAGAGGATTAGCTTTAGAATGAACTGAGATTGTGATGAATAAAATACAGATTAAATGAAAAAGCTTTGCTTGTGTTCATATGGGTGAAAAATATAGACACCTAATTGTGACCTTCCAATACCTAAAGGGGGCTTACAAGAGAGCTGGAGAGGGACTTTTTACTGTCCCTCTGTCATGTAGTCACAGAACAAAGGGGAGTGTCTCCAAACTGAAAGAGAGCGGGTATAGGTTAGATATTAGGCAGAAATTCTTTATTTTGAGGGGGGTGAGTCACTGGAACAGGTTGCCCAGAGAATCTGTGGATGCTCCACCCCTGGAAGTGTTCAAGGCCAGGTTGGATGGGGCTTTGAGCAGCCTGGTCTAGTGAAAGCTGTCCCAGTCAGTGGCTGGGGAGTTGGAACTAAATGATCTTTAAGGTCTCTTCCAACACAAACTGTTGTATGATCCTACGATTGGAATCAAAGTTGAGGAGTTTGAGTGTTTTTAAAAGTGTTTATAATCAGGTCTTATAAGAAAAAATATGTAGAGAAAAAACCAACATGGTGGTACAGTTTTCTGTATGTGGAGAGCTCTGTTATTCTTTCTCACAATTATCTCTCCATATGTTTTGTGTTGGCAGCTCTGCATTGCAAAACTTACAGATTGCATCAGAGCATCATTAGACCATGTAACAAAACTAACAAAACAACTAATAGGGGAAGGGTTGCACATCTCCTTGCTGCATTACTGTCCCTTGGCTTCCTCCTGTCACGACCTAAAATACTAAATGCATCTAGTTAACAGGTTGCCAACAGTGTCTAGCAGATGGGAGTCAGAACACTCCAGAGATGCTTCAGAACTGTACGGCGTAATGGTAACATGAAGATCTGGTTGGGAGAGTAATCCTGGGAGACAGTGTGAGAGTCTCATACTCCATGCGTGAGGCCCGACATCTGGCTTTCAGGTGAGAGGCTTCTTCGGGAGAGGGTGTTCGTATCAAGAAAGGTATTAGTATGTTCAATATTTCAGGGGTAGCCTCTTGAGAGAATTACATTAACATGTAGTGCAAAAACATTGATACGTTTTAACTAACCATGCTGAACATAGTACAAAATGTATATGTGTGATTAAGTGTCCAACCTGCCCAATCCTCAACATAGCTTCCACCAGAAAGGCATCATTCTTGGAAGCTGGATGCACAATGAAGTGAAAGAGCTTCACCAAGTAGCTGGTCAGGGGTACCACCGGGAATACAACTGCCTAATGCCACTCTCCAATGCTACTGAAATACTGGACCAGCAGCTGTCTAAAACATGCTCTTGCTTATTAATGAAATTGTAAGAAGCTGTCTTACTCTAAACGTGTTCCAGTTTATGAAAGCATTGATTAATCTTGGGGGATTTGACTGTGATTTTCAAGCATAAAATTCAAACTCTTGCCATATTTAAAATAAATGAACTTGCAAATGAAAAATATATGTTCTCTCCTTACTAAGCTACAAAAGCAAATGAAAAATGGAAGGTTTTTCTCTTAGTCAGTTCTTCTCAAACCAAAAATAAGCCCCGAAGAGAAACAGTAGGGTTGGCTCTTTCAAAAGCAAGGGCCTGAGGCAAAGCTAGAGCCCAGTAGTGCTGCTTTCATCTGGTTCAGCTCAAGCAAAGAGATGCACTTCTCAGCTGAGGAATGCAACGCCCTTGCCACCGGGTCAAGTCCTGGGAGGAGAGCGTGGGCAGTGCCCTTTCACTCCACTCTAACAATGCGGTGGAAAAAAAGACATCCACCCATGGACTTGCATGCACGTGCCCGTCACACACGTGCACGAAGAGTATGTGCATGCACACGTTCTTCTCAGTGTTTGCCAAGCCACCTTGCCTGCTTCACTTTCCTCTTGGGTTTTTTTATGTAATCCAGCTAAAGCAGAATTCTCTGAGCTGGAAAGGAAGTATCAATAATGAGACTTTCTGTCTCACTGGAACAACACCTGACAGCTTTGTACGAATTCCTTGTGCTGCTGGGTAGCCACTCCTCCTTCACAAGCACATTCTTCTGGCATTATTTTCATTGTTACAATTTTTTAACCATCCTTCATTGCCATCTGAAGTGAACTGACACAGTTTTGGCAGAAAAAAAAAAACAAGGCAGAAAAATACAGCTCAAGTAAACCTATTTGAACCTTCAAAAATAAAAAACCCCACATTTTTCAGGAGAGCTTTGGATTAGATAAAAAAAAAAGTCACTGAAAGGGTGTTTAGGCATTGGAATAAGTTGTCCAGGGAGGTGGTGAAGTCATTGTCTCTTTAAGTATTCAAGAGGTGCCTGGATGTGGCTTTTGGTGATATGATTTAGGGGTGATTATGGTGGTTCTGGGTTGATGGTTGGACTAGATTTGAAGACCTCTTCCAGACTTGATGTTTGTGTGATACGTAAGAAAGTGTTTTATAGCTTACTGTGTGATCATAGAGACACACATCCTATAAATCAGTGAAGCTGCAATGGGGATATGG
Organism: Eulacestoma nigropectus; assembly: GCA_013397775.1. NCBI lineage: Eukaryota > Metazoa > Chordata > Aves > Passeriformes > Eulacestoma > Eulacestoma nigropectus. Next base: position 921,991 of record VZTE01000952.1, on the reverse strand, counting down.
CAAGAGCAGTGCCAAATGACACTGGGATGCTCTTAATCATGATTCTCATGTAAGCCTATGGTTATTTTTGAGCTGTGTGATTTACCCTGAAAGAATCCTTAAATCAGGTTATCATTTATCTGAGTTCTCTGGAGCGCTCTACTGCAGTGGGGCACTTAGAAACTTGGGCCTACATTTTGCTGAAAAGTCTCATTGCTTTCTGGCCAAGAATTCCTAGGGGGAAACCTTGAAGATGCAGATGGGGACTCTGTTTCTGGTTATGGCAATAATGGCAATAAATCAGCAAATGCAAGGTCAGAAAAAAGATATTTGGATTGAGTGAGTTTGGTACCTGATTCTGTGAAATTTTGTTTCATCAAACAAATACGCACACTTATTTCCTTAGGCAGAAGATTCATATCCTCTCAGCTCCATCTCCTTTATTTCAGCAGCTGTTCTCCCTGCTTGTATGGTCTCAGCAATGCATACTGTATCGTTCATTATTTTGATTCTCTCTAAAGCACAAAAACTTCTCCTTATTTTGGTTTAGTTTTTGTTCAGGAGTCTAATAACCCTTCTGGAAAGCAGCAGAGTACAAAACTGATGCTTTGTGACTGTGCTTTGTATAGTCACTCTTTGGAGGTTGCACCAGACTGGCTGTACTAGAATGCAAGTGCTCATTCCCACCACAGCTCACTAGAGCTGGAAGTAAGCTGCTGGTCATGCTTTCCCTTTGCCACTCAGTGTATGCTTTGATATCAGCACAGCAGCCATTTTGACTAAAGGAGGGATGGTGTCAAGATCACCAGCCTTCTCAAGAGGATATTGCTGTAGACTTCTAGGATCTCCTGCTAATTGCTATTAAAGCACGTTTCTGAAGCTCTCACTTTCTTCTTGGCTGTTTTTGACCAGTGCTCACTGAGTCCAAGTGAATGGATATTCACATCTAAATAGCAGTGTTGAGGACAGAGTGTATACCATTCCAAAACAAAGAGTCATACACAGGCCATTAATTTTGTTAGGATGCCGGAGAGGTCTATATATTTTTAGAAGTAGTGAGTATTTAGGTTTTGCATATAATCACTGGCTTATTTCACAAGACATGAGAGCAAAAAACCAAGCTGCTTTTTGTGTCATCACATTATAGCAGCCAGCACAGCAATTCCTACCTTCTGATAAAATGAACCCTGTAGGTATTCTTTCACTTCCAACTTGCATTTGACAAATTCTTTAAACCAGACAGTGTCACTAAGTCATCTTTTTTGACTTCCTGCCAAAGACATACTATTTCATCCTCTAACTCCAGTAACAAGATGGTGTTATGGTAAAGCATATGTTCTTAAAGAGACACTCAGATATAATTTGAAGACATGAAGAGAGCAATTCTGTTACTTTCTGTTGTAAGTTTTTGCAAAATGATCCAGTAAAATTAAATATTTGGTTTTTTAAATATCTATAAAATTCTGGCCTGGGCTCAAACCTCATTATGACAAGTTTGACAGGCAAGTAGTACAAAAAGACTGGATGGATTGCCGAGTGGCGCAATTAATCAAAGAAGTGCTAATGCCTTTCTTTTGGTTAGACTCTTATCCAAATAGACTCTGAGTTCTCTTGCAGCTGTCGTGCTGGGCTTACTTATTTCTGTTGATTTAGCCCACAAATTCAGGTTTTAGTAATTCATGATTTTGTTGCCAAATTGCATGGTGTTATAGCACGTTTTGTCCAGAGTTACAGATTACATTTTGGGTAAACCAAACTGTAGTATGGAAATAATTTTCTGTAGCTGTACTTACGCAGCTGGGTCTTCAGAACCTGATAGTTGAAAGAATTCAGTAAAATAGATATAGATGGTTGTGTTTCTGGTAAATAAAAGCTAGTGAGTTGAGTGCACAGTTCAACCGGACAGTGCCAATCATAACACTTAAAACACTTTCAAGTTCTTCGGGATAGAATGTGCTTGTGTTTGGATGGAGTATAAGTGGAAAAAAAGAGGAAATGAAACAAAGCAGCAACGTATATTCGCTTACTTTTCAACACCCATATGTTGTACACTACAAGCGTTTTTGCCTCTTCTCCACAACAATCACTGTATTTTGAATATATAGTCAGTCACAACCCCCTCATCTGCTGTTCATGTTTCTCAGGTCTGACTTCATTGCTTCACTGTATGTGAGTTATTTCATGACTGTTACATTTTTTGCAAAGGAAGGTAAGACTGCAGTGAAAAGACAAGTTTATAGGAATGGAAATTGGTAGAAATTTCTTTATACATTTAAAAAATACTGTGAAGATTTTCTTAGACAAAAAAAATTTATATACAGTAACTGGCAATTGCAACGAAAAACTAAAAAAAAAAGCAGTTTTGCTCTTTTAGCTCTTATCAGGAACTTGGAGGTCTTCCAGCTTTGCCTTTGAGCATTTGTTGTTTTAAGTATTGTCCCCAAATGATTGAACAAACCTGTTTCAAGACCTCTTTTTAGTTTTGAAAAACCTAGATTTTGAAACCTCTGAACGTTTGCTTCAAAAATGAAATCAAGTTTCTGTGTGGTTTATTGTGAAAGAAAAATTTTGCCAAATGCCTCCTATTTTTCTCAGTCAGTTACTTAATGTGGATTTTGATCTGTGCCATGGGCTACCCTCAATCTTCTCCTTGCTTTGAATTTTTAAAAGAAGAATGGATTTAGTTGTGTGGTAATGCATGCTGAGTGGGAAGTATTTACTGATGGAAATCTGAACTAGCAAAGCTTTAAATCTTATTGGAGCAAGAATATAGCCAACAACATTTACATTAAGAAAGAATTTTTAAAATGCAAGTATCATTTTTAGTACAGACTAGCACCTAAAAGTCTAACTTGTGCTAAAAGTTAGGCTTAGACGGACACATTTTGGAAGTCAAATTGGAAACGTTCGGTAAGGCTCCTTAGCTGAAACATGCAAAGGAAGGCAATTCTCTGTTGAGTGTTTTCTACATGCGTATTCATGTTATGATGTGTTTTTATACTGCAGGTGCTTAAGTCAGACCCTGTTTTGCCTTAGATATGCCTGGAAGGTGCTGTTCTTCCCGCACATGCCTATGTCCCTTGCATCATCTAAGCTACTCAGCTAAATCAGAACACAGACTGCGGAGAGAAATATTTTTGACAAAACAAAACTCTTTCTATATTATGTCTTTTTGCCAAAATAAAATGCTTTTTATATTATTTCATTCACCCATTTTGGGGTGGAGTTCTTTTGTTTTGTTCTGTTTCCTGCTAATTTTTCCAGCTCTGTAAAACAATATGAAGGTTGCACTCAGCTCTGACCCCACAGTACCTTCTGTGCCTTTTCTGCTTATGGTAACCTGAAATATCCATCTATGTTACCTCCAGATTTCTATCATGACCTTGCCAGTTTCTGCAGCTAGTTTCATCTTTCATCATTACCTTCTTTTAGCAAGTGTGTTTTAGCCATAGACTAACATTTAGGTTTTGAACAGAAATTGCTGTTCTTTTAATTTCTGGATACAAACAGAGCGTGATCTGTACATGCGTAAGAATTTCTTGGCTAGACATGTTTTTCTTTTGAATGTAGATAGGCAATAGGCTTTCAAACTGTCCAGAGGCTTTGGCACTCAAGCTGACTACTAATCCATCTTTTTTGTTAGTTCTGGAGAAGACTGATGACCTCAGCTCTGAGGGCATCAGGTCTTCTAAGCTGACTTAGAAAAATATTCTTACACCTTCATTCTCCTATTTTCCAGGTAGATAAGAGGGCAGTTCACTTTCACCAGGAGCACCTGCAGGAGAAGCTTGGACAGAGCTCTGAAGAAGAATGCAGAAGAACCACAGTCATTGAAAGTAAGTTTTCTTTCTCCTTCTATACTCATCCATATGCATTAACACTGTGGGTGATCCCTTGCACTTCAGATACTTGCTAATTATCTAAAGGTAAAGCTCCTGTTATAGCTTCTTCTGAAAGACAGGGTGGGGGGACAGGAGTCAAAACATCCATTATTGTGGAGATCCAGAAACTATTCCTACGCATTAACAATGCCAGAGGAGAGATGAGAAAGGGGGGCTAAGGTTCTGTTCTGAGTAAAGGGAGAAAATAACTCACAAAAGTCTCTGATGAACTCTAGCAGTGTGGGAACTGCTCAGGTCTTCAAACTAGTTCTAATCCATACTGAAAACAGCAGAAAGGATGGGCATGAAGTGGTATGAGCTGAAGCTGTTCCTTGAGTAGGAATCTTTTACATAATCCCTCAAGGCTCATAGTGTAATACTGCTAGGTACAATTTATAACTCGTTTTTTTTGTTTCCTTCACTTTTGTAAGTTTCCAGTCCTGAAATCAAGAACTTTAGCTTTTGCTTTCCTTGATTAAACTAGTTTTTGCTTCGAAGCTTGTGTGGTGAAAAGCCTGACTCTGGACAAAAATTCAAGGAAAACCGGTTCTCTAGAGAGTAACTAATCCAGTAAAACTGTTTGTACAGTCAACAGCCTCCCTCCTGCAATAATCTGAGATATGACTTTCAGCAGGGTATAAGGACAAGTTTGAAAGTGCAATGAGAAAGTATTCGGGTTTAGTGGCAGAAAGACGATATATAGCTGCAGGTACACCTCAGATCATCAATGCGGTATTTTTTAAAATTAAAGCAACATGTTGTTGAAAATTTCTCCCCAAATCTTCATGAAGTTTTGAAAGCAACCTATTAAATCTCATGCTTTTGGAAAACAGAAGTAAACTTTAGAATCAGGCAATGTTGATTAATTACCAGAAAGATTATGTTGTCAATCTTCTGAAAAATGCACTGGTAACAAGCTCTGATCTTGTTTTTCAATTGTTGAGTAATTTGTTTTCCTTCACAGGTCCAGTATAATCTCATTACCACTATTCCTAAAATAATTTTCCATCAGGAATGCGAAATAGCTGAATTCCAATTTTTCTTAGGTCCTATGGTCCTTTAAGACAGAACTTAGCATATGGCTGTGAGTGCATTACTACTCTGATCAGGATTTGCTACTATATTCTTATTAGGAGGAAAGACTATGCTAGACTGAGGCCACAAGTGATCTGATTCCAATGACCACCAAATTAGAGGTCAACTTGAAGAGCAGGGATCAAATTTCTTTCCTTATAGTCTACTTCAGAAATCTGTGAAACTGTTGTGCATGTTTGTTAACATCTGTTGCACAGGATTTTTTAATCCACTTGATAAAACAGATCAAATGTCCCACTTTGTTCTCTTGCTTGACACAAGCAGATTAATTTAAATTCAGCAAATCACACTGGAAATCCTTAATTTAGTAGTTTTGTCTATGGTCTGATTGAAACAAAAAAATTGAGTGGTTGGTGAAAGTTAAAAACAGCTAATAAAAAACTATCAACCTTTTGTAATTCCACCTTTTTCTCCTAGGAAATGAACATTCGGTATTTTTTAAGTTTAGGCAGAATAGAATGCTTGTAAACCTAATTTCTTGATCATGCACAGATACTAAATATTGGGCAGCTGAGAAATTCTGATGGAGAATATTTGATTTTCGAGAACTCTCTCCAAGATCCAGTCAGCCACTACAACATTGCTATTTGTGAAACTGAATATGGTTTTGAGCACTGTACAGATGAGTTAGTTCTAACTCAGATTTCAAGCCTTTTGGTGGTAGCCAGTCATCCACAGAGTCTCTGATGACCTGCTGTTTGATCCAGCTGCCCTTTGAACTGCTTGGTGTCATCATTTCGTATTCCTCTAAACATAGTCCTAAAAGAAGCTTAATAACAAATGTGTTAGCAGAACACTGTGGATATTTGTGTCCTGATATTCCAGCCTGGGATTACTTGATACTTACGCCTCTCTGCTGTCTCATCACTGAATTTGCTAAAATCTAGAAGCAGAACCACTCTGCTACCTTCCTGTCATACTTTTATGTAAGCTACGAAAATCTCCAAACTCTAATATTACTTATGACATTAGCACAAAAGCAAGCGCCAATGGAGAAGATGGCTCAGGAAATAGGGAACATCAGGATATTGGATAAAGAAAGCACGAAAAAATCAACCCCAACCAGTATTTCTTGCAGGATGAGAGTCCTTTCTCCAAATTCTACCAAAATCAGCAGCTGCCAATGACTTTGTGCGTTGAAATAAAGACTGAAGCCTTCTCTACATTCTTAGGAATGGTTCTCTCATCTGTTTCCTCCAGAGCTCAGCTTTGAATCTGTAGGCAATGCTGCAGGCAAGTAGCTTGGTCCTCTCAGGAGTATCCCAGTCTCTACTCATGCTCCTTACTCTTTCTCTTGTTGTCTTTTCTGCTCTGCGTTTAAAAAGTTCTGCAGGGCTGAGCCTGCTCTTGAGAAAACAAGCAATTCCCCCTTCCTTCTCCTTTCCAGAAGTTTCAATTTTTCTTAGAGTACAGCAGCCGGAGTGAGGTAAACATAAAGCCTTCTTCTTGGTTACCACCAATGCAACCTCTTTAAGATAACAGAAAATATACACTAGATTCATGCAACAAGCTGGAAACAATCTATTATTTGTAGCCATAAAACTATAGGAGCAAAGAGTTTCAAAGTTAGACACTTTTTAGTAACAACTTGGATTTAAGGAGACCTTATTACACTATATAGAAGTTGAGCTTTGTCCATTATCATTTCACCAGTTCCAGGAAATATTGCTTTGTGCCTTTCAGCATCTAAAACACATATTTTTATATTTAAATACATTTTTCTTGGGTTTCACAGTATACAGAGCTTATTATTAAATAAAAGACATTCCATTTAGGTTTCTTACAACAACACGGGTCCTCAACAAAGTGTTGTGGGTTGTATGAGCTTTTTTCTCATGGGTTGTGGTAAACCTGTGTTTTGTTGTGGTCAGCTCCTTGAACACAGAACTAGCAATATGCATCTGAACAATTTCTAATTATTTTTAATCACCTGAGGATTATAAAGCCTGAGGATTTCCTATTCCTGCCATTGGACAAATAACATACCAGGGAAATTGTTCTTCCGGTGTTTGTCTGTAAATTCTTTGATTCAGATTCTGTCATTTTGAATGTGCTTCTACTGTATCTGGCTCCTGCCTTCATTAGGGTATGTAAACATCAAGAATTAATATAGTTGAAGTGTCTTATCCTGCAAATGCAGAATTTCGTAGAAGGAGTCTGATTTATTTTGTTTGCAAATCTGGATTTTAGGGAGCAGAAAGTAATGTCTGTTTTTCCCAAACATGGGAAGCAGGAAAGTGTGGACATATGTTGTTACTAATTTTTACTTTAGTAGCCAATTTTAAGAAAATTTGTGTTTCCTGTGGTTAGGCAGAATCTTGTGTACCTCTACAAAGAAGTGAATAAATTGAACTGATTGCATTTATTTCTGTAATGACTATATTAATATGACTGCTACTACATTCTAATATGAAATAAGTACTCACAAAATCTTCTAGACCAGCAGTTTTGTAATTCCACAGGGCCAATAATTTTTGGAATTAAATGCAAAACTAATTTCTCTGACTTAACTTCTCCTCAGTAAGTATTTTAACAAAGATCTCAATTTAACTACAAAACTGATGAGAAAACATTGGCGGCATTTTTGCTTGGTTGGTTTTGGTTTTTGGTGGTTTTTTTTTGTTGTTGTTGTTTTTTGTTGTTTTTTGCTTGTTTGGTTTTTTTTTTGTGGCAAAAAACCAGCCCTCTCAAATATATCCAGTATATATTACTGCAGAAATCTGTACACTTGCAGCACTGAAACCTGCAACTCCTTGTTATATAAATGTACTTAACATTGCTTTCCAAAATCAGTTCCTGGTCTCCTTAGCAACACAGGCTGCAAAGAGCTCACCACCCTGGTGTTCCGCTGTATGTATGAGCTTCCAATTCAACTGGAAGAGCTTTGGTTTAGGATTCAGAACTTCCCTTTGACCACTTCAAGCAACTAGTGAGGGAGACTCTTCTTTTGCATATGGTCTCATAAAAGCTATAATTACAATGTTTATCATTGAAGTATATAAGCAATGAACCAAGAGGACTTTCTGAGAAAAAAAATTTTCATGGCAGAACACTGAACAACTTATTCCGTTCCCCTGCACCATGACCATAAAACAAACTAAAATATTTTAATACTGAAACTAAATTCCTTAACATAACTCCCCTTAATAACTTATAAGGATGCAAAAATGCATAAAAGATTTGTACTGTGTCTTTCCCAAAGCTTCTAGAAGCTAAACATTTTTCTTCTGTTGTAAGGCAGGAATGTGAGAAGTCTTACTACAGACACACCTGTCTGTGTCACTGTTGTGAGGTGCTGTAAGACCTCACAACAGTGACACAGCTTTGTCACTAGAGAATATAAAACTAAGAGTTAGTATTATTGTGCCTGGCTTTGGCCAGTGAAGATTTAAATTGGTTCTGGAAATGAAAATCTCCTTTTAAATCATTCCTCCCCCAGTGACTTCTAATTAGCCTGAGGTTTTGTTTGGTTTTTTGGTCTTGTTTTTAAACTTAATTTTTGTGCTAGTTCTGTACGCACACAAGGTAACAGTAATTTTGTTTAGTTAAGACCGAGATTGTTTCATTTCAGCAGTTGTCACCAGACTCCACTGCATTCCATGATGTCAACAAATTGACGAGGAAATCACTGATGAAGGCAACGTCACATGCATTTCAAATATTATATTACACAAATAAAATTATATTACACAAAGACTCATTAGACATGAGTCTTGTAGGTCAGGTGGCTTTAAGCTGCACACCCCAGGATCCTGTCTTTGCCTCCAAAACACGCTGGTGGGAAAAATGATACAGGCAAGAGGTCATTCTGTACTTCTACAGAAATTCCTTTTTCTTATGCTTTTAAATGCACAGGGAATAATCTCTCTATTAAAGTGAGGCCAACTACATGAAGATCGGCAAAGGTTCAGCTGAAGGGAAAGAAAAATATGTTCTTGTACCAGGAGATTTTGCTGCCTGAACAAGTGGGGAACAGCTTTGTGGCTCATTTGCTGGAAAGCCTTGGGACCTGGAAGAATGGGTAAGCATCTGTCAAACAGACATACACAAATCACGAATTTCTCTCAGCAACGCAAGTCAGGATGGTTTTTGTTTTCCTTCAGGGCTTTTAATTATAGGAAAAAGACTTAAAGGTCTGTGATCGAAGCCTTCAAATGGAGAAGTTACACTGCCCGACTGTGCTAGTGATGCCAGGTTACGCATCTTCCCGCCCAAGGTCTGGGAGCCTGTTATGTTTGTACTGTCTGTACCCTGGCTTTTCAGCAGCAAAACATGGCTGGGTCTAACACGGCTTTTTTAGCATTTCTGCTCCAGAGCAGCGTAAAATCATCATCCCCAGAAAAAACCCAAAATGTTTAATTAGATTTTCCCACCACATCCAGTTGGATCCAAGGGACTTGCTGAACATTTTGCTGCCTGCAGGTACTACAAGAGAAGGACTTCTCCAGTCCCTAACAAACTCTTGCCAGGAGGGGTTTACTCATGTTACTGCAATGCTTTGTAAGATCAAATTTAATCTGACAAAAATCAGCTGCAAGAGAACAACAATGCCAGTTTCTGATGAAAATTTAAATGACTGGATTGTATGCTGGGTATTATTTTAAGCAAAAATATATTTTGTGTGCATCTTGTGGCTAAATTCGGTTGTCTTATAGCAAAAGTGCAGCTTAAATAAAAGCAAATGATTTTACAAATGGACTTTTTAGCCATGTCACTTACAGGATATATAGTACCTCAGACCTAGAAGTGCACATATAATTTTTCATTCTTAATCTGTAAGTAAATCAGAGTTAGTGAGAATATCTCAAATTGAAACAAGTAAGGTCTTGGATTCTCATTTTTCTTCTGTTCATCAGAATGAATTCAGAATAGGAAAAGTGGTTTGCGGATTTGTCATTGCAAACTAAATAGAAAACAGAAGCAAGAAATACAGGAAGACTTTCTGTGTGCTGTTTGTTTCCTGTCTCTTTTACCAGCTTTTGACCTGAAAGTAGTTTCCAGTGAGAAGCTCTACAGGTAAAAAACATGGAGAAGTTTTGTAATGCAGCAAGATAAATGTTAAATCAGCATTGATAAATGTTAAACCATCATATTGATTACTTTTTGACAGTTACAGTGCATTAAAGAGACCTGCTCATTTTCATTTAATATTTTGTGTTTGAATGAGTGATCGTTTCATTACCACCTAGCTGCCTGAAGTGAGGCAAGTCCTGATTTAACTGTCCTTTGCTTATGCTAAATACTACTTATGAATAGTTATTTAGCTCAGTAGTAAGTGGTACCCTGATGTATTATTCTGCAAAATAATTTATTAATTAAAGATTATTCAAGCAATCCAAATTGACTTTGTGTGTTCAGCCTGTTTATGAATTAATTTAATTTGCACCTTATGTTCATAGATGGGCTGGTTTCAATAACAAAAAGCAGAAAAGCACCTGACATTATTTTGGAGAGGTTAACATAGGCAATAGGTTCAGACAAATCCTTACCTACGGCTAACCATACTGAAAAAACTACCTGAATTTGAGAGCACCCTTAAACCATGTATAAAAATTATTAGGTTTTCCTCCACAGAAATAAAATCTGCACTGTAAATGCATATGCACAGGGAATTAGAGACACTTTGCCACGTGAAACTTCACCTGTGGCATTTCCTAACTTTTGGGTACTTAATTGTGCTGTCTTAATGTTTTCTTAACTTGGTGTTTTTACTTTTTTTGAATGGAATGTTTATTTGTGCTGGAGACAGATAATGATCAAACATCTGTGCATGTACAGGCCAACTGCTTGCAGGCTTCACCAAGAGAGGAACACCCCATGTTTGGGTCCAGAAACGCCAGCTCCTAGTCAACCACAGATTACTTTTCCATAAATAGGCTATAAGATATTTTCCCTCCAGTAGAGGGCAGTGGAATGGTAGGTGTACAAATATAAAACAGAATTTTAATATAATTTAGGAGAGAAAATTCAAATATTCATTTAAAAAAAATTGAAATGAGATAGGCAATAAGCAAGAGAGGTCATTTGCATTCCCCTTCAGGTATAATGTGATTTTGCTTCGGTTTTACTCCAAGAAATACAGAGGAGACCTTTTGATTAACAATGGTATGCCATTATGAAAAACATTCTAGTGCTTAAGAATTAACAAAATGTGAATTTCTGAACTAGAAAAAAATATATTCTGAATGCCTTTATTACAAAAAGTCTCATTTAAAGTACATTTTTCACAAGCACTTTTTCTCTGAGGGAAAGATTAGGTGAGTATTTCTGTCAAAAGAATAAAACCCATTGAGATACCCACAACACTACTGGTTTTGATAAAAAAAATATGCAGACACACAAAGGACCTGTGTCTTTAGCTATTTATTGTGAGATAAGGTGTTGTTCAGATTTCTGACCTTTGCAAAGCTGAAAATGCTCCCAAATTGTTAGGGCTCTGTGGTAGGTTGGAAATCACATGGCTTGTGGCTGCAATTGCATGGTTAGGAATAAGTAAGGCTCAAGGCCTTTATTGATAGCTATGAATTACCTTTTTTCCCTGCATTTTCATGTATCTACTCTGAGGGTTTGATGCTCAACATCTGAACCTTAGCAGCTTTGGTGGCATATGGCAAGTGCTAAATGAACATGCCTCTTGCTGTGTAGACTGAACTTCTTTTCTCTTAGAGCTTCCTCTAGAAATCTGGTTAATGAAATTGCTCCTTCTTATAGCTACCTTCATTTAAAGCAAAAGCACAGCAGAATTTTCCGTTCAATTGAAAACAAAATTCAAATAAAGCAATGCCACAACTAACAGCAGTTTTTGACAAGAATGCTTGAAAAGAAAAGAAATGTAGTTGTTGTCTGTATCTTCATTTTCTGGTCTCTTTTTTCAAGTGCCTGATTTAATGTCCATTTTTCTGTAAATCTAGACTCTACTTTTCTTAAACTCTTTTTATTGACTAAATTTAATCCTGGTGGTTTGTGCAGTAAAATTCTGTAGATAATACGGTCATCTTGAAACAAAAGAAACTGAAGAAGGAAGAGAGGTAGCAAAAAATGAGAACCTTCAATCTGAAGTAAAAAGAAATATTGGCATGATATTGAACTGCCTGTTTTTTTCCTTAGGTTAGTATCTTGCAGAATAACTGCATTCCACATCCTCATGAGCCGAACCAGTTGCTAGGTCAGGGTGATACACAGCATTGGTCTATCCCTAAAGTCGAATAACTCCGAAGACTAATTGCTAAATATTCCAAAGACTGCTTTCTAAATATGCTATGATGTGATCTCATGCTATAATTTCTTCTAGAATTAACTCCCATGATACTGTTTTTTGTGGGTTTGCATGGTTGTCTCTTGCATTTTTAAAAAGTACATGAGGGTTTTTTACTTTTTCATATTTTCTAACCTTTTCTATTTCATTTGCATTTGTGTGAAAGAGATTGATGGCAGTAAATAATCAGGGTTAGGAGAAAGATAGTGAGTTCTAGATGTGAATGTAAAATGCTAGCTGTGTGTAAGTCGGATTCTGAGCTTAACTCCTGAAATGCGCTTCAGGTTTGAGATATTACTGGTAAGCAAAGAATCAAATTTCCAATTCCATCTATTTACTTTATATAAACATCCTGGTTGCAAATTAACCACGAAAATGTTGGATGAAATCATGTCCTTCATCTAAATCTACAGTGAATCTACAGCCAGAAGAAGTATGTTGTTCTTTACCGATACATCTCAAAAGTCCTGATGAGCTTCCAGTCTGTTTTGTTTTGCTTGCCTTATAGTTCCAGCCATCCATAAGCATTGCCCTTTGATGTATATCAGTACTTTCTACTAAAGTAGCTCTGGAGCAATAGATTGAGCCTCCTATTAAATGAATTAATCTGCTCTTAACTTCCAGAATTATAAATAACATGAGGAATGTCAAGGCAACCTTGGGAGTTAGCCAAGTCTTGGAACAGCTGCTATGACCTTGCATGTCAGCATCTTAGCTTTTATTAGTGTTTGATTTGTGCACAACATGGATTTTCTTGGGTTTCACATCAATTTAATTTTATTTCTTGTTTGCTACATATTAGGAGAATTTTAAAAATAGCAAATATTTATAGGCTGCATAAGATTTCCTAGAAGGTTTCCTTGGTAGGTCTCTTGACTCCTCGTAATCCATAGTAAAGAAAATGTCATCAATTTGCCCTGGTACAAGGTAATCACTGTGGCTGTATTGTAAGATTTTGTGACCTAAAGCCACTGTCCTCACTATAAAATTTTATCTTCTGTGACCTACCACACAGGACACGGGCCAGAAAAGAAGCTTGGCTTATATAGAGAGCTGTGAATAATGGAAGTTTTGTAGGAACAAATTCTCTTCCCACTGCAGAAGGACATTAAAGTGTTCTTTAATTAATGTCTAATTTTAAACTTGCAGTTAGTCAGTGTGAGAACAATAGACCTACCTGTGTTGATTTCCTTAACATGTCAAAGCTGTACAGACTTCAACAGACATATAATCAAGTTTCTACAGTTCAGTAGTTACTGGATAAAAGCTAACTTATGTCCTCAATGAAAGACTGAATTCAACTTTTCTTTTGTAGTTCACTAAGGTTTACTGAATACCTCTTGTTAGGTATGCATTCACTGACGTTGCCGCTAGACTTTCCTAAACACTGAAGCATCACCAAGATGCTTCTCCCAGTATCTCTACTGGGCTCGATTATTCCAAGCAGTAGAACGCATACTGCCTTATTTTTATAGATCTTGAGGTTTTTCTGAACTAGAGCATAAAATTTTGAGGCAAGTATATTAGTAGTATTTAGAAAACCCACAGCTAAGAAGTATATAGTATTATTTTGTCTTTGATTTATAACATTGTTGGTCTAATTCCCATCACTTCTATACTATATTAACTTTTTTACCTGCTCTGTTCACTTTATGGTTACAACATAGGTACTTGTGCTGGAAACAAACATCTAGCTGTTACCTAAGGACTAGAAATACTGCCCGATCAGCAAATGCGTGCATGTCAACAGCAATATGGATTCAAGGTGACATCCAGAGAAATTCAAGAAGATATTCAAGAGAAGGCATTGGTTTCAATGTCAAAACTCTGTCTTGTAAAGAGGTTTGGTTTTTTCTCCAGTTACTTTAGATATCAATACCTGCTTCACATACATTCAGTCTAGACCTCTGCTTCTACCATACTTGCCAAAATTCACAGTCTGAGTCACAAGTTCAGATTTCCAAATCCTAATAAGTATTCTTAAATAATTAACCTATCCGTGCCAAGAATTTATGGACACAAAGAAACCTGTTTTATAATAAATTTCCCTCTTATGACTGCTGAAGGACTCATGAAGAAAGAAAAGCCGTAATTAAACATGACTGACATGCCTACAACATGGTAGATCCTAAAGCAGGATCTATAAAACAAATTTCTATGTACTGTTGTTTAAAGATCCATTAGCCTTTGAAAATTTAGCCACGCGATGATTCTGCTGTCGTTTCCTGGGAGTGCAGTGATGCTATTTACCAAAGTATTCCCTGACACTTTGTGCATAAGCTAAAGAATCTGCTTATGTTTTGAGTTATACACATGTGGCTTAGCTTTACCTTTGTGTTTTTCATATTGTCACAGGTCCAATTAATGAAAGGGAAAATGCTGCTTATATTATTTTCGATATATTACACTTCTATTTTAGCTCAGATGGGAACAAGAAGAAATACTATGTTCTGTAAACTTTTAATTTTATGCAAATACACTGAAGTTTAAACTGTAGGAGACTTCATTATAAGGCACCGTTTCCCAGTACTTTCACAGCATTTTCTCTTCTCAGGCTCTGCCTGAAGGTGAATTTGTGTAAAATCCATTCAGCTACACATGGAGTTCTCAAAATGCAAAAGGCATGTTTCCTTCAGTGAGGGAAGTTTTCCTTTGGTTTTCTTTCTGTCACTCCTTCTCCCATCCCTTATTTCTTCAACACACATGTTCAGGGAGTAGCTTGAAATGTTTGTGTGTCTTATATACAATATTTACCGAGAAATATGTTTTCAACTGTGTGAAAGGAAAAAGGTGGAAAACCTTGGAAGTTACCAAGCGTAAGTATGTATCAAATGATGTTCACATCACTGTGGGCAAGCAACCAAAATAAGATGTATTTTCCTTGAGTGTTTGTACTAGTAAAACTTAAATGCACAAATGTTTGCCTGAAGGTATGCTTAAAAAATGCATTACTATGAATGAAGTAAATGTACTTAACATTGCAGGCTGTTCTTTTAGGCTGTTCCCCAAAGAGTATGTAACTCTTTGTTTGCACTTGGCTTCCAGCAATAGTACTTCTCAAGGAAGATGCCAAGATAGACATAAGACTGAGTGGCAAATATTTTTACAGGTTGTCCTAGCATCTTGGCCGCATTCAAATCCAGATACCTGAGTTTTCCTCCTGTAAAAAACAATATTCCTGAAGACGCTTGACACCTCTCTGGGACTAGGGTACAACTGGGGCATACACAAAGATCTGAGACCTTCTCAGCTGTGCAGCTCAGGCTACACTCACTAAACTCAGGCTTCCAAATATATCTCAGCACACTCGGCTTCCCAAAGCTGTACAAGGCTTTCCCAGCCCCCAATGAGGTGTGCATTGCTTTGCATTGTAGGTGGTTTTTCAGATGTAAGTAAAGAAAGACTGAGGTTTGATCTGATCAGAAAGATAGCACTTTATGCTAGTATTACACATACTTGTCTGAAATGGTCATGTCAGGCAGCAGTTTATTCATTTAATCTAGCTATTTTTTTTTTCCCTACATGTTTTGGTATTGCCACCTAGTTCAGCAGAAGGACAGTATTTGACCATAGAGCAGCCGTGCAAAGGCAAAAATGACAAAGAGAAAAAAAAGGAAAGCAGGTCAGCAGAGTTACATTTTCACATGCCTTTTCCCTGTTAAGATGAGAAGCTGCATTTCAGCCACTGTTTTCTGTGTGAGAGCACAGACAGGGTGCAGAGGTTCAGTGCCAGCACATCAACAAATGGAGCAAAATATGTGGAACAGTAAGAGTCAAGCCCCGGAAGTGCAATTAATTGTGTGTGCTGTTGCTGCACACTCTGGAGAGGTGATGAAGTTCATTCTTTTTCAGCTGGGCACTTTCAATAGCACAGCTAATTCAGCACGAGCACAGCAGCTGGACCTGAAGCAGCATTAGTGCAGCATCGTGGCCCACTAGAGTAATTGAACAGCAAACTAGGTTATTTGCCCACTTACTTTTCCTCATATTAAATGGGGTATAATGAGCAATTGCTTATGGTCTGTTTTGAAAAAATGACTTGTTTGTTCAGCACTTTGAAATCACAAATCAATATATGCTGCAAGTGTGATGTGCCACCTACAGCCTCGTTCAACAGAGAGCAGCACTGGAGAGTGAAAAAGGTGCCTCTCCCTAACTCTTATGTGCTGCCTTCTGCAGAACATGGTGATGGGCATGATTCTTTGGTCTTAGTTTGAGAACAATTATGTCCAAAGTGGCTTATTCACCACCTTGGACAAAGGGACCAAAGCCTAAATGAGGCAAGAGGAAGACAGACATTATGGTTGCCTGGATCGCTTTGACTTTCATAGACATAACAATTCAGTTAGAAATCAGGTGACACAAGAATTTTCTTTGGCACTCCAACATCCTTTCCAGGCACATCAAGCTGATTTTTTCAGACAAAGCTCTGAAAAGAAAACTAGTATCTTTATGGAGCTATTTCTGAGGGTTTCTTCCAATGCTGGCTTTTGAATTCAAGGCTGAGAACTCCTGGTGAGATCCATTTCTCTAGTTCACGTTGATGGACCAAATAAGATGGTGTATTCCCTGAAATGGCTTAGAGAAGCTTCCAGGGCTCCCTGAAGGGTTTTCTTGAAATTTTTCAGAGGTGCAGTGTTTCTGACCTCTTTTCAACACCACACTACTCCCTATTTCTAGTGGTCTCCTTTTCCTGCACTCCAGAGATCTTCCAAGAGATGCTCTGGAAACAGGGAAGATTGTAGGATTGTAGCTGATTCTGAGAGGCTGCAAAGAAAAGAGCTGAATTAGGCTCCCTGGATTTACAACTTTCCAGAACTGTTTAACTGTTCATACCACTGTACAATATTCTGTCAAAAAACTGGCAAACCCTAATGATTTTGTGTATCAGTACTTTTTTTTTAATATAGTGACAAGAAGCTGTAGTTAGATCTCCATTTTCAAGATTAACTCTGTCCTTTTGTTTTCTGCCTGTTCCATAACCACAACTCTCCAGCTCAAGGATTTAAAACCAGTCTTTACAGCGAATCGAGAGCATATACTGATCCATAGGATTTTGTAATTATAATTCTGATCTACAGGGGGTTTTTCTCTCTGACTTGTAATAATGTAGCTGCATGGAGAGACGGTGACTGAGACAGAAATTCACTTACGTTCAGTCCACCACACCTTGTCCAAAATACATGGATGACTGTTACAATACTGCAGTTATCCACAACAGAGACAGAAAGAGGGAGAAAAAGTGTGTGCTTTTTCTAAACTTGTAATTAATATTAGGTATTTTACTTCAAAAAATTCCTTGTGAGTTCAGTAGACACGCTTTTAATTATAGTTTATTTTAGCTTCATCTTCTTTACTGTGCTGACCTACACTAAGGGGGAATCAGCAATCCTCACAGCAAAATGGAAGGAATAAGGAGAGACTGGTTATGCAGGAACAGCTGCTTGTTTTCAGCAGCATCAGTTGAGAGTTTTTCACATTCTCCTTCTCCGCCTCTCCCCAAATGTTCAGCCTGCTGTGTGCAAGCTGGGTGTTTACAGTTCAGGACTATGGAGGAGGAGGAAATATTTTGCCTATTGTTCAGTGACGTCAATGGCTTCGCTCCCAGTCACTTGAGGGACGCTGGTGCTTAGCAAATGTCAGTACACTGCTGCTACTGCATGTGCCTTACAGTCTGCTTGCAGGGATTTAAGGTCTCTCCTTCAAGATAGATCCAGTTGGCAGACGAGGCGGGTGTGAAAGGCAAGGAGCAGTAGCCATGGAAAGCTGGTCTGCTGCTTTTTGTATGCGGAAGCCTTACGTGCTAGTTTCTTGTTCTGGCATTAATATGGCATATTTATTAGCATTAAATACAGAATTTAGCTTAAAACTGTCTTTTATTCTGCACCAAGGTCTTTCCTTTCACATTCTTTTCCTCTGTATTGAGAGGAATTTTTGAATCTTGTTGTATAGCAAGGATCTAAAAACTCCTCACAGAATTCACTGACAATTTTATAATTAATCATGATAAATAGTTAACTCAAAATCTGACTATATTCAGTGTTTTTCTGATCCATTCTCACATCTATTTTGTTACCAGATATTGAAAACTGAATGGGAAATTTATTTTGCTGAAGATTTTTTAAGCTCAGGGTAGATTTTTTTTGAATGCATATTTTGTGAATGTGTGCTACAGTTGATGTTCCTAATGGGGCTGCAATTGGAAAGCTTCAATCACTTTATTTTCATTAAAATATATTTGAAATTATTTTTGGCAAACTTTGCTGCCCATATTTGTGATTTAAAAAATTGGTATCTGCAGCCGTTGTGCATGTGTACAGGAAAATGGGGTTTTAGAAAACATAGAAATTGTTCCATGTTGTCAGTGTTCTATGTTAAGTTTTTGTAGCTGAAATTGAAAACCTTGGTTTTTGAAGAGAAAATTCATTATATGTCTGAACACAGATGTGATTATGAATGGGACCAAAAGACCCGCTTACTAATTATCTTGATGTGAGACCCTGGATTTGTTTCATATTAATGAAATAAGCACCATGAAAATTTCAAGCATTTTGAGGGTTCAACAAAGGTTATAGCATAGCGTAGCACTATACTGATACCTTAAGAATAAAATGGAGAACATAAATAGATGCTGCCATTTTGTAGGGAAAAATGAGAAAGCTAAGAGCAAACACCAGTAAACACAGAGTCTAGCATTGCTCTTGACTTAGCTGCAGATCATCCATTGCTGACAGGTATATGCAGTCACAAAAAAGATGCCAAACTTAGTCTGGCTTTCTGTGCTGAGAAATAACTTTAGATGTTTTGAGGTGATACGTACTTAAATCTGCACGCTTTACTTTTTAAGTTGCTCATATACATGAATCATTCACTGGTTAACAGACAAAGATCTTACTCCATAATGATTCCACACAATTTTTCTTGTCGATGACCGAGGAATGTATGCATGGCTTTTTTTAAATACACATTAAATTATAGGAGGAAATATTTTCTGGAAAAAAATATATACGTGCTTTATTTGTTTGCTTGCGAAATCTTAATCCTCACTCTAGATTTTCTCAGATCACGGGTGTTTTAGTTTTGTTTCATTTATATATATTGTGGTTTAAAAGCAGCAAACAACTGCAGAATGTGACCCAATAGACAACTGTTGTGATTCTGATCTGCCAAGCCACCCAGACCAGAACACTTCTTCAAGAGAAGGATAATCAAAAATACATAGGATTTTTTTTTTTTCCTGATATACTGTGCTGGGTTTGGTTAAGGTGATAAATACCCAGGAAGATTTCCAAGTGTTCTAAAAAATCTGTTTCAAATCAGTGTTGAATGTTGGCTTCAACATCCAAATAGACAGAAAGGAAAGCCTGTTATCATTTCACTGCTTTTATTCCAATCACTCTATAATCTTTTAAAAGGAAAACAGCTGTTACAGGCAGATTTGTCACCACCACATCTCTTTCAAAGAGAAGATACCGAATTCAGTGTGTAGATTATTCCTGGTGAAGGATGTTTGGTATATCTTCCACAAAGTATTAACAATATATCTGTGAATCCTTCATCATCTTTCGTACCAAAGGCAATAAATACTGAATTCTGCTTTATCTGTTGATTGCAGAATGCCCTGGCACTTCACTTGAGAAGTCTTTTTTATTATATTAACTCAAAAAAAAAAACCTTTTTGTAGAGCAAAGGCTCACCTTTCTTATTTTCTATGTAGTCATTTTACCTCATGGGTAGAACTTCTGAATTTGAATTGCAACTGAGTTACTGTTACCATAGTCCCCCAGTAATGGTTTTGCGGCTTTTCAAGAAGTTTCAGGAGCAGTTCATCACCTAAAAAGAAGGAATATGAAGGTTATAAGACATAATCTATAGCAGGACATGTAATATTTAGTTTTCTCTAGAGACTTTTGCCTAGGTGCACGCATATATGTGAATATCAAATTAATGTAAAATGTACTATATCAAAGTAACATAAAATATTCTTGTGATAGATATAGTTAAAATTATCTTATTCTTACAGGCAGGGACTATAAGTCTCAAAAGACCAAAGCCCAAACTATGCTTGGCACTTAGAAATCTTTTCATAAAGGAGATGTTCAAAAACACATCTAAAATTATTTGTATAGATAAGAAAGGGGTGAATGCTGAAATACTCTTCACTCAGCTTTATTTTATAGTACCCCACTAACCTGTAAACAAACACCTTCTTGTCTTTCACATTCTAAAGGGGTTTCTAAATCAGGCTTACACTTTCTCTACTTGTCTTATAGGGTTTTTTCCTAACAGCATCAAATAGCTGTTTGCCAGCTTTCAGCTGTAGCGGGGGAAGATCTGTCATCACCCATAGGAAGACAATGAATTGCATCTAGCCAGAAAATAAAGTGAGCACTTTCTTCACATAATAAAATAGTTCTTGACAGAGCTAGTTTTTCAAACAGACAACACAGAAAGAAGAATATGTCATGAATTCCATCGTTGTAACATTCTCCTGCATACCAGGTATAAGAGTTTTTGGAAGCAAAATCTATTGCAAGTTTTCTGAAGAAAAAAAAATTAAGGTATTACATCACTTTCTGCTTCAGTGGTGATGGGTAGAAACAGAAATTAAGAGAGATAGCTTCGTTTCCTCCTTCCTTCACTCCCTCTCTCTGCCTCCTTCAACTCCTTCCCTTTCCTTCTACCTTCCCTCCCCTTCCAGCAAGACACTTGTCTAAAGCTGTTCCTCTTTGTACTGTGGCTCCTTAATTTTAAACTCCTGCAAAATAATTAAGAAAATCTTCTTTAAGTTAACATATAATGGCTAGGTCCATCAGTTGTTAGGATGATGTTCTTATTGTTAGAAAAATCATTTTGGAGTACATGAAAAGTATGAAACATGAAAATTTCATCTGCTGACAACATGATTGAGTCAGGTGGTTGCTTTGTTTCCTGTGATTGTAACCTATGTTTTGGAGAAAATCCGAGTTTGTGATTTTATATTCTCTACAGTATTATATCCACCTCTTGACCTTCTGTAATGGCTTGGGCTTTGCTCTTCAGACCCCTTGAGAACTCCTTTAGGATAGTTGTTTCTGACATTTTTTTGGGAGCTCCGCTATGCCACATGTAGTGATGGTTCACAAGCCAGACTTACCAAGAAAACAGAGAGGCATTCTGAGATGGGCATTTATCTCACTTGGGCTCAGAGCGAAGACAAGCTTTGTCTTTTGGGCATAAAACTTATTTTTATACGATTTTTTCAGTAAGAGAGCAGTCGCTAAGGAGTAAGCAGCTAGCTGTTTTCATGAAAATGAAACTGAAATGAAATAAAAACATAGTGAACCTCTTCAAATAAAGAAGAAAAGTACAGTCCTTGTGGGGAGCAATAATGACACTACTTACCATCATAGATGATTCCTAAATAAACATTATCATAGGATATTAACATTAAATATATTTATAATAGTGTCTCAGATCTTCTGGGAGTCCTATATATTTTGCAGACTATTTCTCAGTCACAACTGCAATGCAGTGGGTGGAACATTACAGCTTTCTGCATCCAAAAAAGTACACAGAATCTTTCAGGAGAGTGCTGTGTGCAAGAAGGACAAAAAACTAAGCTAGCAATCAAATTGGAAGCTGGCAAGGAAATACAGAGGGGGGAGGGAAGAATATATGCTTTTTAATTTCTAAACAATGAAATGTAGTTTCATTTCTCCTCTACAAGATCACAGCATGTCAGCATGACATGCAAGTCTTACGTCAGCATGTTAGCCAGGGCATCTTCAACTAGCTGCATATTTGAAAAGAAATGGGAAACAGATAAAAGGAGACTGGAGGAGGGGAAATTTGGCATGCTGTTAATCCACGTAAAAGTTTGGGAGAATGGTGCATGTTGGAAAGTACCTCCTCCCCTTTCCAGGAGAGCATGGGGAATGGGTTAAACACCAGATGCAACACAGAGTTGAGAAACTAATGCCTGGAGAGAATGGTGTCACTTGATACTTGGAGAGGCAACTGGTCTGGAAGGGAGAGAGCAGGGAGGAATAAGACACAACACAACATTCAAGAGAAAATCTGTTGAGAATCTGGGTCTAGTGCTTGGCAAGAAGAGCTGCTTAGAGCTTGGCAGGTAGGAATCTTGTTCCTCAGGTAGGGAAGTCTATCACAAGAAAAGGTGTCATTCCAGACCTGACTTCAGAATTGTCCACTAACACAGAAATGGATATTTGTGTCCAGGCTCAGTCTGGTTTGAATAGCGAGCCCACTGCCAGTGTGATGAAAATTCAACTTTGGAGGGACAAAACATTATCCTAATTTTGGGGCTGGTTGTGACTCTGCTCTATCATTTTCAGCAATCAATGTCAGGCTGCAATGCTGAGCTATTTGGAGATGCTGAAAACCCAAGAACCAGAATGAAGCCATGCTGAAGAGTGGAGATCCATATAATCCCAAAGCTGAGGCACCTTTTTCACTCACTCTCCCAAGGCTATGCACGAGACTAAAGGGGTAGCTCTCAGGATTGCACCGGGAATTGTGAGGTAGTTGTGCATCTATGCCAGATCTAGCATGTTAACCTGGGCTGAGTGGATCTCTACTGATCATCATTTAACCTCTTTCCATAATAAGATAGATTGTATAGCTCTCATGATCATAGGATCAACATTTTATGTCAGCCCCCTTACCTACCATTCTATACTTAATTCAGAAACTATCCATAGGAGAGAGGAACCTTAAACTGCCAAGTGCTGTAAGCTCAATGTATCCCATGTAATTTACAGCCATTTTTAATTTCTTTTCCTTTACAGAAGATTTTTATCAATTTTCTGTTTCCTGTAAGCAGTTTTATAGCATTTACTACTGTAGAAGTAGTACTAGAAGCAATAATATTTGTGTTATATCAGTCTCCAGAAATTCCACTGGTGGTTTTGATATGTGTAAATACAGAAAAACTCTGACGTGATCTTTGCCCTGAGCAATTTACATACTGAATCTTGTTGCAGCTATATTGTGTTTCATCTATTCTCCTCCAAATCAGAGTGCTTAATAGTGAGTAAAGGAGTAATCCTGTACATACAACAGAATTCCTGTAGTGCATAACTCTCTTTTTCAGCTCTTTTTCTCCAGGTCATTTAGTGTCTGCAGTTGAATTACATTGCTTTTTCACTCCATGCCAAGAACAGGTAGGATTCTCTTGCCACATATAACAAGATCAACACAGAAAAGCTTTTTTTTTTTTTTTTCCTCCGTGTAAAAGCTCTTTTCCCTGAATGGTGAATGAACAAAATTCTTACACTTAAAAACACTTTTAATTTCTTACCTGTACACAAGACAAGCTGTTTTATCTCACTAGCCTAACACGGGGATTGCCATAGGAATACTTTGTTCTATTTTCTTTGGCAGTTACTGTCTTTGAATATTGCCTTATTTTCCTATGGAAGGGTGGCTAGGTGTAATTGACCCCCAAAACGGCAATGCTGTAACAGAACACTGTTTCATACCTTTTTTTAATGCAGGTTTTTTACATGGGAAGCAAGGCTGGGGTAAATAAGCCTGTCAGGCCTGCACAGAGGATTAGCATGGTTGTCACAGGGTAGACAAGATAGTTGAACTATGTCAACATGAGCAGTACCTCAGTCCTGCTGCCTCCTAAATTGCCACATAATCAATATTCTCTCAGTCCTCTCTTCCTTTTCTGATGGCCATTTAAGGCAGCACTGTCTGCTCAGCTAAGATGTCTGCTGCTTCCCTTTGATGCCTTTAACAAGGAGCATCAGGATCATTTTCTCTGGGTAATTGAACTCTTATCTTACTGTATCTACTTGTGGTGAGTGTGTGAATGACACAGTTTTTCTGTGCCTCCCACCACTATTTGTGGTTGAAGAAAGGGAAAGAATGAGACAGGGTAAAGATGAAATTTCACAGACCTGTAATGAGTACAGGACAGTGTTGCCATTTCACCTCATTTCTCTTGCTGCTCAAAGAGGAAGCACGGGTGAAAGATGCTGGCAGGCAATAGTCCATCCAAGTCCATCTGCATGCAGGAATTTCTTGCAATAGAATATGTTCTTTGGAACAGTGACCAAATATATAAACTGAAGACAGGATGGGTGCTATTTAAAGAAAGGATGAAAAGATGGGAGGAACAGATACTAAGGATGGAGGGCAACATAGGGAAGCAAGCAGCTGCTCTGAGTTGAGGCTCAGCAAAGGAGCAAAATAGACTGGGTTTATGAGATGCTTATTTTGCAAATAAATTCTTTTAGTTAAACTTAAAAACGAGGAAGGATGTATTGAAGACCGGTCACAACTTCGCAAACCTTTGAGTGCCATTAATGGCAATGCCGTAACTGTTGGGCTGAAAAGGGTGGGCTCAGTGTCCTCATGGACCTGATAAACAGGTTTGGACAAACAGAGGCAAAACCCGAGAACGAACGAGAGCCAAGGAACATTGGCTGGGTGAATATGATCTCTCTCACTGAGTAAATGCTCAGAGACATCTAACAAATTAACTTAAACAGCGTGTTTGTAGATGGAATAAAACCAGCATTCTCTTAGTTTATTGTCTTCCTGTAAATACTTTGTTTTCAATTTTAGACATTAAGCATGTTCAAGCAATGCTAAACAATAAGACTGCCAAATTTCCATGTTTACCTCTTTTATACTTCCTAAGACCAGAGCGAAAGAGCACAATCCAGCAGGCATGGTGGTTAAGTGCAGTGGACAGGTGCTGTGAACCAACCTCAAGCTGTAACGTAACTACAAAATTCTGGGTCTGGGAGAGGCATAAAGCTGAAGAGAAGAGAGGTTCTTGTAGCACCACTGGCCAAAGTAGACAGGAAAAGCTACATCTGTGTCAGATGACCTTAATTAATGAGTTCTATTGCTGTTACATTTTAAAAAGGACCGTGTACTTAAATTTTTTCTGAATGCCCATCCAAAAACCAACGTGTTCTTGGTGGTACCCTGCAGTAGGACTTGTTTCTGAGAACATCCTGAACACCTAGGGAGCTTGATTTGACTCTGAGTTTAATGTAGATTATCTTAGGAAAATAAAAAATACTTAAGGATGTTGAATAAAATTAAGGTTCCCTGCACTGTTTCAGCTGGATATGTTTCTCTGTATTTTCGATTTTACTGGTGTGTAGGTGGTATGTAGGCTTTCCGACACCATTAATTTAATGACTTTCGCCAATCCTACACATGCACAGATTACATTTCCAAAACTATTTCAAAAATTATTTCTACATGTACGTGCTAATAGTGATTTTTTGAAGTTTCTTTCTCTGCGCGTAGACTACAGCTATAGCTTTATTATTTATAGCCTTTATTACAGACCTTTTTTGACAGCAAGAGTTTGAAGGAAGTATGACTGGACAACACTTTGCCTTGTTAGGCATGTACCAATTTGTTTGGTTGCTATGACAAATGCTCCAAAGCCACAAGTGATGCTGAGCTCTCATAGGACAAACGATGCAGGGCAACATAGAATGAAATTAAGTGTTCATTAGTCTTCAGTGTCTTTCCAAGGCAGCCTATCCTTACTTTGCCTGTTTTCTCCATTCTCTAAGGTTTCTTCATCTGACCACTGTGGAACAAAACTGGAAAATGTCTAGTGTGTAACAAAGAACGAGCCAATATAAATTTAAGTTAATGCATAAAACCAGGTGTACTATCCTTTCCCTCCCCACAACCTGCTGTTTTTCCTTTCCAGTACTGCTGGAAGAATTTTTTTTTTGTCTGAGACCCTTTTTGGGGCATTCCCATTTCAATCTATTGATTGTATCTCTTCTAACAGTCAATTGAGTCAACTTTTACAGACAGTTAACAATTTTCTTAAGCACTAAGAAATTTTAGAAAGAGACTGAAAACCAACTTATATATTCATAGTCTCAGTAAACACAAGTTTATTATATTAATAGAAGGTGGAGAAAAAATCCAGTAGCTTCACTTAGAAAGAAAGTGTCCCATGATTTTAAATGAAAGTAAGTTGAGCAAAATTGGCTTTCCAGGAGGCGAAGTTAAGCATGCATAAGAAATCCTTCACAGCGAGCAGACATTCATAGCATGTAAAGAGCATGGTGCTAAGGAAAACAAACCAAAAAACCCAACAAATCATCAGGTCTACAGGGTTTGAATATTCCAAAACTCACAGACTGAGTTGGCAGTTGGTAATTCAAGAGTGGAACATCATATGGTGTTAACTATTAGGGCTGAAGGGCTTTGGTAGCAACGTGTGTGGGAAGCCTGCAGAGCCTGCCTGCAATGTGCCTAACAACCAAAACTCTTTTGTGTTACATTCACCCACAAATTGAGAGTATATGCAATATTTATTCTAGTATAGTTTTTGGCATAGGTTGCACCTCTAACACTTTGAACAATTTAAGCAAGCCTGGGGATCTTATCGAGGGCAGTAAATTAGAACATTTTGTTTGTAGAAAAAGGATTTGCTGTACCCCACTGCAAAAGCCAAGCCAAAGTTGAACTATGCCCTTTAAAAAACAAAATAAAACATTTTTATAGGATAAACTGTCTCCATCTAGAAAACAGTTAAATAATGATCTTATTGACAGCAGCTGAACAAACTTGCCATAGAAAAATGTGTTATTTTCAACACATTTGGATTAAGGATTTTTTCCCTGTTTTGTTTTATATAAATATATTTCTATAATGTATACAGACCCTCACTGGCATCTGAAAAAACGAACACAAATCTGGGAAAGATTTTATAATGATTTCAAGTTTTTCAAAAGTTTACTTTTACAAAATCCTGAGGTACATATGAACTTTTCTGTCCTTTTACAATAATATATGTATGGAGGTACAGACTATATTTTAGACTGTGAAAATAAAAAAAGATATTTCCATGACTGAAATCTTGCAGTTTGGGTGGACATGGCCACTTGAAACTGCTGACAACAAGCACTGCAAGCTGCATAAATCCTCAGTGAGGCTTTTAAAACAAACAAGGAAATTAAGTTCAGCCTACTTCTGAGTATAATTTACTGAGGCCTTTTGGCACTATCCCAGAAATAACTTTTTTCTCCTCTGTTTTCTGTCCAACCAGTGGCCTATCTTCTCTCTACTGTAATTTACATTACCCCCATTCTTTGGTGTCTTGATTTTTATGAAGCTTCTGTGAGACAAATACATTCATAATCTCATTATAAGAAAACAGAAGCATTGTAGATCCAGGGTACTTGCTGAGTTTTCACAATATGGTTTGTAGTAGATTGGCAAGTTCACTCAGCATCAGCCAAATCCCAAATGGAGTAAGTCAAACATTGCATCATTGAGGGTAACTTAATGAAAAAGCCTTGTTTTTTTCAGGAATGCACAAGATCTTCTTATGCAAAACCTTGTTTGATAGAAGTTACAATGATTTTGTAGTAAAACAAAACAAAATCTAAAAAAAATAGAGAGAATACACAACTTGAAACTATAGCTCAAACATAAATCAGCCTTTTGTAGTATAAATTGGTCAGCCGTAATGTTGAAATTCAGAGCAAAACCTGGGCAAGTAGAGTCTTGAGTGGATCCCAAGGCAGATCAAATTTTCAGCATTTATTCCTGGCAAGGAGGCCTTCTCAAGTGGAAGCAGACACCCAACAGATGTAGTCTTTAATATTTTTATCCTGACCTAAGGCTGTGTTAAGCTTATGTTCCGTGAAGGAAAAGTTTATAAGAGTAATATAAGAGAAAAAAAAAAAGTAATATAAGAGAAGTTTTGTGTTCCATTTAAGGAACCAATGTCTACAAAATTTAATTTTTATCTCTACTTCATGTTGCTCTAGATGTTAATATAAATATTGCTATTTTCTGCATTTGCTTTCTTAAACACCTGGTGATAACCTGGGGCAGAAATTGGGGTGTGGGGTTTGGAGGGGGTGTGCTCTATGTAAAACTCAGCTAGAGTCCTCATTTTATGCAGATTTTACTTCCTCTTTTAAATTAATTTCAGTCAGAAGAGGAAAATGGCAGTGTTTCTCTCCAATAATATGGAATTCAGGCTGAGCATTTAAAATGTATTTGGATTTATTACACTATATTTGATTTATTTGGTTGAATGGCAACTTCACACAGGAAAACCAGCAGGACATCACGTAGCAGAAAACTGTGGTAGTTTCTTCTGAATCTGGTTTATACTACTACCATCCAGCCATAGGGAAACCTAGGCAGAATAAGAAAAGAAAACTGGAGAAATTGCTAGCAGCAAATTAATTCCTGGTCTTACTTTGCATGTGTCAAACAAGAGTACCACAGAGAAAAAAATAATTCACATGTATTAATTTAGTTGTTCTTTTTCTGTATTTTCAAACATTTGTAAAACATTGTTTGTCTCTATGTTGTTACTATGATTAAACATGTTAATTAAAAATATTTTTAAAGTGCATAGTAAGGAGTGACAGACAGATGCAAACTGCTGGAGTTAGTATCTATTATTAAACTGATGTTCTCTGAGATTTTTAATTGTTTGAATCATTTATTGTCAGTAGTTTATTTAGACAAGACAGCAGCAACTTATAGCAACTTGAAGTACTCAAGCCAGCCTGGTGGGATGTAGCTTGAAGACCAGTGGCAGCTCAGCTGTGGCACTACAGCACTCTGCACAGGATAATTTATCTTGTTCTTGGCTGCTTTTTTCGTTGCCATCTTCTGTGTTGGTACAGATTATGTTTTAATGTTCTTGTTAGTCATAATTATTCACCAAATAATTTATGCAAATAAATTTCAGTTTTTAGATAGCTTTTTCTGTGCTCACTTAGATGAAATACACTGTCACTCACTGAGTCACATTATTGTTTTTGTCCTCTGAGTCGATACATGACATTGCTACAAGAAAGCCTTAATAAATAATGAATAATAAGACAAAATGCAACCAACGCTCACTTGTGTAAACTTTTGAATTAGTTTTGGGACTCCCAACTTTTCTATGAATAAAATACCGAGCCTCTGAATAGTACCACGGTATAAATAAATGATGAATGCTGAAAAGCAACAAAATATTCTGTTTCAGTGGAACCTTGTCATGTTAATGGTAAAATTCCCACTGACTTCACTGAATTCAGGCTTTTAATGTTATTCATAATACATTCACTAAGGCTTTTTTGTATCATTCTGCCAATTTATTGACATCATGATTCGTTGGATTTTTAATGTTTGATGCTATAGGACTGTCCTGGTTCTGGCCAAGACAGGGTAAATTTTTTGCAGTAACCAGGAGGAGGCATGGCCAGGACACAGAGGTGATTCTATAACACCTGACTTCATTGCTGGGGATGGGGAAAAGAGAGTCTTTTCCAGAAAGGAGGGATTCTTGCTTGTTGAGAAAACATGGCAGAGGGAGCCATCCAATATTGTCTATTACCAGGTTGGCTTTTTTCTCTTTGGATCCTTTCTTCTCTTCTACCCTCTGTCATCAGTATTGTTGCTGTTACTGTTCTTATTTCATTGCTATTTCCAGTAAATTATTCTTACTTCAGCCTGTGAGCTCTATCTTTTATAACTCCAATTCTCCTCTCCAGACACCCTCAGGAGGGAAGGGGGAGCAAGCAGCAGCATGGGAGCACTACACCAAAGAATATAATTCCTAAACTGAGGCAAGTACACTCACTTTAGCTGTACTATTTTCACTTATAATGAAAATTAAGAATATGCTAAGAGTCCTTATTTCTCTAAAAATTACAATTGTTAACAACAAACAGGACTGGATCTTCTGAAAGGCAATCTGGAGTTCTGGTTTTGTGGGTTTGTTTGCTTGCTTAGTTGTCTTTTATTTGCTATAATGACAAAATCTCAAGGTAAAGATCTAACCTGAGACTGTTTCAAAAACCCAGCAGAGCCCTGTGAGGAATGCTCAGCTGCTTTTTTATGCATTATTGACGACATGGGATTAACCCAGCTCAACATTAATTATCAGAGCTAGAAAAAATACCTCTTCTATTTGTATCCCATTTGAGTTGTAAAATCATAGGCCAAAGTGAGAACCCTTTTTTTAGCAATGTAAGATAAATAACCAAAGCACTAGGCCTTAACTTGAATTTAAGCTAAATC
This sequence comes from Eulacestoma nigropectus, assembly GCA_013397775.1. Classification (NCBI taxonomy): domain Eukaryota; kingdom Metazoa; phylum Chordata; class Aves; order Passeriformes; genus Eulacestoma; species Eulacestoma nigropectus. The sequence goes on along the minus strand of VZTE01000952.1, from coordinate 891,745 downwards.
AAAATCCTAGGGCTTTCCTATCGTCATTGAAAGACCAAGGATGAAAAACTGTCTCCTCAACACCTAAGGCATTTTTTCCAAGTTCTTTCAGGTGATGCTCTTAGTCCCATGGTTTAGTTTTAGGTAGTCCTGTATGGAACAGGGACTTGTACTCAATGATCCTCATGGGTCCCTTCCAGCTCAAGATACATTCTATGATTCTATGACTTCAGATGCCTAAACTGGCATTTTAGCTCCTCAACTCACTGTCAGATCTGCCCCTAATGTCTAAATTATAACACAACAGTAGGTTCTCAACCTGAGATTGCAATCTGCTTAACATGCTGGCTTGACAACAGGTCAAGAAGACGTAACTTCTGTAAGAAGCTTGGGAAAAGAGAGGATAGCTGAAAAAGTCCTTAGGCAATTTGATTTCAGCATGACTTGTTGATTATATTCAAATAAGCAAGAAATGGACTCATTATTAGTGTAATATCGTAACAGATAAGCAAGGAAGTTACAAAAGACAACAAATATTCTTAAACAAAGAGTGCTTGGAAAGTGTTTGGAAAGTCTCTGATGTTACAAGTCTTTGCTTATTAATGTAAGTAATTGATCCAAATTAAGTATGAAAATAATTATTTTAAGTCACACATTAGGAACAAAAAGTGAAACTACAGACAGTATTTCATTTGCAAAGCCTTCCCAATGGATGAAAAGTACTGCAGCAAGGCTTACTCACTGTCCAAAATGCAGTTTGAGAGAAATAGACTGACAAGTACATGAAATTAGAATCTTCTTAAGTCAGTTTGACACAGATCTACCAGATCAGTCTAGACCAAAGCAAGTCCTCTTCTCTCCAGCTCTGTAGACATCCCTGAAGTGAGTCTGGCTCCTGCTGAGTCTGTGGTGCAGAAATGGCACTCACAGCTTGAAGAGGTTCCCTTAGGAGTTGAGGCCAAAAGTGCCTTGGGAGCCACTGTGACATCCAGAGTGAAGCAACTTGCCTGGGCACAGGTTTGACTCCATGGGCTGTGAGTCGGGTGTAACTGATTTTTAATTGTATAACCCACATTTCAGGCACCTGAAAAACCTTGAAGACCTTGAAGATCACACTGTCCAGGTCAAACCTGGGAGTCTGGAACATTTTTTTTCATCAATCTGAACTCTTAGCAATAGTGATGCAATAACTACTTTTCTTTAGGGAAAATATCTATCAAGAGATCATTTTAATGAGGGAGTTTGAGAAGAGTGTTACCGCTTTTGGGGGATGTGATCTAATCTTCTTACTGGGTTGCTAATAGACTAAGGAGAGGACAAAGAAAGTAACTAGAAAAGTTGTGATTGATTAAATGTGGTAAATGTTTCTTGCTCTAAATTGTGAACCCACTCCATGTAAACTTACGGTGCTTTATAAGTTAGCCCAGTTTATTCCCATTTGCCCTGCAGAATTCCTTAATACTTTATCTTTTTATCTTTGTAGTGCTTTGTCCAGCCCACTTTTCTTAACTGTACATGATATACTATGAAACAGATATAGAGAGTGCTCCAGTAGAGAGTGCTCCAGTGTAAAATAAATGAGGTTCAACATGATATTGAGCAGACACCTCTTTTCCTTAAATGTAAGCTTCATTTTCTCCTTTTATCTCTGAACAATTCCTCTTGTTGATGGGCTCTATGTCCTTCTATTGCCTTTATTAAATAATGCTTCCAAAGAGTTTGCACTCAGCCTTATCATCTGCCCTAAGTCCTGTATCATTGCTGTCTTTGTCTATAGCTTCTAAGTTCTTGTCATAGCAGACTTTGTAGTGTTCTCAACATCTAGAAAGCTTTTGATTTCAGCAATATAAATCCAGGATAACTTCACTAACAGTATGAGTAGCATAAATTCTCACCCAAGAGCAGGTTAGCCTGATGCACACAACAGTCTGGAAGACTGATAGGACTGAAGAGATGCATCAGGTACTGTGCAGCTTCCTGTCTCATCCTGTTATGTGTGCCGTGAAATTTTACAGGGGTGGTGGCATTTGCATTTATGTGTTGCATGTAAAAGCTGTATGATTTCTTTCCAAAGGGTGAAGATGGACTGTAGACACACGCACACATGTTTTCTTATTTGGAAATTTGCTGTCTGGATATGTAATTTGACTAGTGTTTTTCTATTGCAGCAAACTTGGAAGGAGAGAAAAGTATTTGCTTGGTTTTTAGAGCAAAAACATTCATTGACTTTGTCCAATAATATCCTGTGTTAGCCTAAGTCTTCTTTTAGCTTTTTGTACTGAATCACATGCTTTTCTGTCTCTCTCACCCCAGAGCCCAATGACATCAGCAGAATTGTTCTGGATTTACAGCAGTATAACTGAGAACAGAACTTGGATCTGTATCTAGCTCATTAGGACTTTCATTGTAACAAACTTCTAAGCTCATAAATAATCACTCTTCTGCAAATCCTCACCACTCTGCTTATTGAAGTATTCAGAACTATACTTAAAGCAAAATTAACAGAGTATTACTAATTTTAAATACAGCTTATTTATTTAAACTGTGCGGAGTTATACAGATACTTAAAATAAAGCACTGTTTAAGTAGCCCAGTGTATTAGATCACTTGACTTTGCATGTGTGTTTATTTTAAAGGAGTTTTGAGTATTAATACTACTAAAGTTATTGCAAAATAAGATCCTCAACACTTCTATCTATTCTTCAGAAATATCTTTACATATTTCATTGTATCTTTGACTCCAGTACCTAGCACATGAAATCAAGCTGGAGATTTTTAGTAAGATCGGTTTCATTTCATCTGTTGATTATTCTAGATAATCTGTTCACTTATGATTAACAGTGACACATAAATCTGAAGTCACACTACCCTCATTCATTTTTATATTAATTTCTGGTTATGATTATTAGTTGTTGGTTATGATTCTTAACAGTTATATTTCATGTTTCTCTTATTTGTGGCAAGTTGTTTTTTCGTTCTCTAAATTTTATTGTATTTTCTTCTTTGCATCTGTGCGCTTCTAATTATTCTTCTCCTATATATTATTTATCTGTCCTTGTAATAGTCACTGTGGTTGAGTGTCCACTGTAAGATTTGTTTGCCTTATTTTCTGTGTTACCAAACTCACTTGTGTCTTATTTTTATACTCATCTTATTTTAATGTCCCTTATCAATTTCAATCATCCTTATTTGAATACAAAAATTGCCCTGCTGAGCCAGATCGATGATCCATCTATCCTAATACTCCAATGGCAGTTGGAGATAACGCTTAGGGAGAACACGCAAACCTGGTGCCTTTCATACACCCACTCCCCTTCTACTCCACCGTTACTCCAGTTGTTGTATTAGAGATGTCAGAGGACAGAACTTTGCCTCTTCCTGATACTGTTTACAGACCAGTTTTTCCATGAATATGTCTAATCCTTTCTTATATCTTCTGAAAACCTCTGCCACTCGATTATGTGGCATCTTGTAATAAACCTTACTTACTCCTCGATCTTGTAAGAAAAGCAGAAAGCATAATACATCTGTGATTTACTGTTGGTCTCAATCTTGCCGATTTGATTAAAGTCCCTACTCCACTTTAAGCAAGATCTCAAAGAGGAACAAGTAATATTTGGTCATTATACATGAAATTTATCCTGACAACGGAGATAAACGATGATATCAAAAATGTTTGATTTCACAAAAGCAGAAAAATAATGAGTCTGGAGAGTGATTATGTGAATATGGGATTCTAAATAATACCAGCATGACTAGCTAAAGTACATTATTAATAATAATAATTTTTTCTTGTTTCAAGACCTGCTCCAGTGTGAAGTCCTCAATCTTACTAGATTATTAACCGGTAATTTTTTAAATAATTGGCATATGTTTATTCCTTCTCCCCCAAAAATCATCCAGCCTTTAAACTCATGTAAATGATTCAAATAGCAAAAGGAATCCAAATTTCACAGCACCCAGAACAGGAAAAGGAAAAACTATTGTGTATGTTTCTGACATTTAACTTCACTTCTGCAGTCCTCCCAGCACAGATTTTGACATCATATGCTCATTTAATCTGGTGTTATGTCAAAACGAATCAGAATTTCATGGCGATACAATCCTGTCCCTTCTTGATACTTCATCAATGTGACTTTATTTACAAAGCCCGGCATTTACACTTCACAAACCAGTTTTACAGGCACTCTGTGATTCCGCATGCACTCTTAATCATTACTGTTACACTTTGTTTGGTGTATGTTGTAAACATAGCAGCATATCAAGCCCTTGGTAATTGTGTAGCCCGTCATTTTTTCTTTTTTTTTGCAAACTGACACTTGAAGTTTTTTGCCATACAGCCTTTTTAATAGGCTTGGAAATGTATCCTTAAAATTTTCAATTATAACTAATATAAGATCTTTGCTCCATGTTCTTTGGCCACTGTTCTGAAGCTAGAATTGCATTAATTTAATAACTAATTCAATATAAGGTAGAGCATTAAAGTCAAGCAAGATAAATCCAACAACAACAAAAAAAAAGAGCCGTAGTCAGAGGGGAGTAGCATGAATTCAAGTATTGCAGAAATTTCTATAGAAGAATTTGTACTTCCTGAGTCACAACAACTACTGTAATGAAAATGAACTGCAGAATCTTCTTCCAATATTTGAAGTAATTTATTTTTATTATTTGTTTTTTTAAGCATCACTTCACAGTACATGATTCACATGTATTCTGGCAGTCAGTCCTCAGAGTTAATAGGATGTTCCAGAATCTGAGCCCATTCAAAAAAGGACAGTTTGGTAGATGTGGCTCAAGGGTCTATCTAAGATGAACAGTTCATAGGAGTGGATCATTAGATTAATCTCTTCTTTGTCTTTGAAGTACCATTATCATTAATGACACTGTAAGAGAAGTCTGAAGAGAGACAATAAATAACAAAGTTATCCAGTACATGCATTTTTCATCCAGTTTTTCATCAGAAATAAATGTTTCAATGTTACACTGACAAAATATCACTTTCAAAGTACTTTCTGACTTCCAAGAAGAGCAGCTTCTGTCTTTCCTTCCCTGAAGTGTTTACTAAGTGTTCGGACGGTGTGGACCAATACCCAATTCCTAGAATAGCCAGACCATCTTCTGTTTCCAGTTTTAGAATAAAGAGGTAGGGACAGGAGCAGTGACTCAATTCTGTGCTATCGATGGCAGAAAAGGAAAAAGACAAAGAAGTTTTAAGGGAGATGGCATTATTTTCACCAGCTAGGAAGGGAGTCTGATCCTTTCAAATCACAGCTCACTGCTGATGGAATGGAAATGTTCAACCTTTTCATTACTATTGTTGATGGCAATTTTCACCTGTCTCTGTTCATGTCAGAGCAGAGAAGAGGATAATCAGAAAAGGCTGGTCACAGGCTGCAAGAGGCCCTTGCAGTCACCCGGAAAGAGGCTCTAGAAATTGTCTTGGAATGCTACAGAACCTCAATAGGGTAGGAAGAAAAACGTAGCCAGCATTTAACAGAGTGAAAAAACTAATTCAGGCAAAAAGACTAACATCATCCTGGAGAAAAGTGAAAATGCCAATAAAAAAATCAATTAGAAGAGACTTATATAAATGATACTAATTTATATAAAATTGTATAACATTTATAAAAGTAGAATCTGTACAACAGGACTTGTCAAATTATGTCTTTTAATTAGCTTTTTAGTTTTACTCACAATGCTGTTAATGCTGTTAACACAGTAGGTTTCTGTGAAATATCAAGACTTGAATAGAATTTTTTGCTAACAGCTTAAGATGATACAAAATTAATGTTTTACATGTTAAGTGCATTAAAGCTGACTAATAGGCGTGTGTTAAAACTGAGTCAGAAAACCTGTACTTTGCATACACCAAGTAAAAAAATTCTGATTCAAAAACCACATGAATCTGAAGAGCAAAAAGACCTCATTTCAAAATCACCAGAGATATGTGGCCTGGAGATTCTGCTTTTGATTATTTGTCTATAACAGTACAACAGGCGCTCTTCCAGTCGGGTCAGGGGTATCCAAAACATAACTCTAAAACCATGCAGCTCTGCATAAAGGACAAAAAATTAATGACCATGTTTTAGTTAATGCACATAACGAAATTGCAAAATTTCATTATTAAATGCTACAAAATTGTTTGCTACAGTCCTAATATTGCTCATCCCAGGGTTTTCCTGTTTCAGAGAAAGGAGACACTACAGTTACTGCTTAAGATGACAGCTAAATACATGTAATGAAAATATCTGAAAATTACTTTGTTTCATAGACCTCTTGAACTTCACTGAATTCCTATTACAGGTAAATGAATATATTGTATGTTTTTAATGAGATATGATTAAGTAAGTTAAAGAAATGAGACTGAAGTAAAAAATCTCCTCATAAAAGTCCTTTACTGTCAGTGATCTACTGAAGGGATACATTTTTCTCAAACCACAGCGTAAACAGAAGGCACTCCAGAAGTTAATTCTAAGAAGTACAAGCTAGACAAGAACAAGTTTGGTCTTGGAACATTTGCAAATCATCCTTTTTCAGTAGAAGGAAAATTCTGCAACTGCCTTTTAGAAGTAACAGAAATCCTAATAAATAGTAGGAAATACACAAGCAAAATGAGTTTTAAGATGTCTGTGTGCCAGGGCATTGGCACAGGTGATTTGGTATTCCACCATGAGATTGACTTACACAGCATAATATCCAAAAAGATTCATGCATTACACAGCACAAAATGCAGCAAATACTGTCATTTAGCCAGTGATGGTGATGAAGCCAAAGGTAAATCATGTCAGCTCTAAACTAGGCTTTGCATGGTGCCTGGCTTTGCAGTAAGTCTGTGTTTGTAAAGCAATAAGATTGTTCTGGTATTAATGCTTGGCAGTGGCAGTAACTTTATGTATCACATTATGTATTTCCTTTTTCCTACATGTGCAGTTGATTCCAGTGCTCTGAATCTCCCTTATCCTTTAGCTAAGCCAGACTCTTGCTTTAACTCAGTCTTTGACAAGAGCACATTTTGAAATTTGGGTCTGTCTTCTTTAGAAGAAATTAGAGTAAAAAAGAAAAAAAAAAAATCTTCTTTTACTGTATATTGTTAAATGCTTCTCTCAAAAGAGCAATTCTCAGAGCACATTGCGTGAATCTTCCTATTGTACTTCCCATCTGTTTTTACATGCTTTCTGTAAGAAAACAGTTTAAGAGTGCTGATATGTTAAAATACTACTTACATGAGGCAACAGTCTTGCAATGAATGGGGCTGTTCACGCCTCAAACTATGGTTTCTTTTTTAATCTCTCTGCGTGTTCGGAAACTAGCTATGTTGGATACACTCAGATCACACTGGAAGTATTTAATTTGAAAACCCAAGAGGTACAAACTAAACCCTTACCTTTCCTCCAGGAAGCAAAGCAGAGCTCTGATGCCCAGTCAAGTTACTTACATCGAGACTTCATCTGGTAGACAGGCAATGGAGGAATGCTCAGATGTAATCAGAGACGTTTACTCGAGTTACAAGCTCCTGTTAGTATTGCTAATTCTGCTCTTAAATAAACAAGGTTAATTTTCAGAAATTCAGAAATCAGTTTGTTTCTCCATCAGAAAGACTTAACACTACTGACAATATTTATAGCAGACTTGCCAGACTGAACTGAAAGGTAAAACCAGTACTGGGATACACTTGCTGTTTATGTTGGAAAACCTTACCTGGTGAGACTGACACATGAAAAGGTGCAAACTTCATGTTGAAGATGTGATGTTTTAAACTAGCTAGAGTTATTCTGAAATATTTGTCAGAATACATTTGAAACTAATACAAAGCAGATGAAAAATGCTTCAAAAATAGAATAGTACTGTACTTTTACTGAGAGTTTGCTGTCTTAAGCATGTATGATTCGGCCTTCAGCTTGGAACAAATAATTAATTCTTCTGTGAAAATCTCTTTTTAAATATAAACATAGAACAAATAAAGTTTGTTTAAGCCTGAATCTGTGTCTGAAGTGATACACATGACATGGAACATCATATTAGAGCTAATAGAATACCTTTCAAAATAACAATTAACATAATATGTATTGCCAAAATATTATATCCTTTCTCAATAACATTTTTTTGCAGTACTAAGTAATGGAAAAAATGTATTTTGACTGTAAAAGGGTATAAGAAGAATAAGGCAGGCTTTTTGATTAATAAGGGGTTATCGAGCACTTGATGACTGAAAGTTTTTGGAATTTCCACGGTTATTAGAAGAAGCAATAATGTTAGAATTTGGTTTTCCTCAGAGAAATAGTGGTGTCTAGCATTATGATACAATGGGAGTACAGGGAAAAGGTTTAGGGGGGGAAAAGTGGTATTATGCAGTCAGAAAGTAGCCTTATTATTTCTCCTATGAGACCACATGTCCAGAGTGTTGATATCTGAATAGAAGGATTCAAAACAAGGAATTAAGTCAGATAAGTAATAACTTCATGCTTCACAAGTTGCAACTTATGCTACACGAAAGCACGTTATAAAAATCAGCCTACGGAAATTTTGTTTTAAAAATTGTTCATGGCAGATTAGCAGATTAATATGATATAAGGATGCATTAAGCCATATAAAGAAGTCCAACAATTCCTTGTATGTGCACTTCTATATACAGTTTTATATTCTGACTAGACCCCAGGTTTCTCAGTCTCTGTGCTAAGTAATATATATGTGTGTTCCATTTAGTTAATTAACATACAAATCACCTAGGTTAAAGTCAGAATTAAGAGTACTGTCCCACTTACATGATGATTTCCCAAATATCTGACAAAAAACTAAAGTACATGATCAAGAAAATCAAGTTTAATTGAAGATGATCTATTTTGTTTCATTTAATATGAAAATAGGAAATATAAGGAAAACTTTTTGGTCAGAAACAGCTGCTCTAGATAAGGCTGAAGGACCATCCATCTAAACTAGCATTTTGAAATCAGGTGACACAAAATTCTCCATCACTTGAGCAGTAGTATACATTTTGCCCAGTTAAAATCTTTTTGTTAAGAAAACAAACCCCAATACCTAGTAGCACATGTGTCACAATCCTTCTAGTATCAAGTTCCTCACAACTTAAAACTAATATCTACCAATTTGATCAAGCCTTAAATTTACAAGTTTGTAAACCCTTCACTCCAAACCACCCCTGAAACCACTTCATTAAATAGCTGCCATTCTGGTTACCTTCCATTCTTCAGGCACCAAGCAGCTCTAAGCAAGAGGTTACACATCACCACCTGGATCTTGTGATTTGACAGAATAAACATTAACAATTTGTTCTGTAATCTCCTTTAATGAATTTTCAGTTTGCATCAGATGATTTGATGTGCCTACCATATAAAAGCCATGCAGCATGAGGGGTTACTCAAGCTCCTTCAGAATGAACTCAGGAGCAGAAATTTACTTAAGCTTTTTTTGTTGTTGTTTCAATGCCTTTATTTTCTTTGAGCGTTTTAGGAAGCTTAACAAAAAGTAATTTTATTTTAAATGGATGTCTTTTACAAGTTGGTTTTCAAACTGCTTTTTCACTTGATCATCTCTCAGCTGAATATGATATAGTTGCTCCCAAAAGTATACAGGTATGTGGTCTCTTCAGCAAATAGTATTCTTACCTAAAGCTGCTTAGGTATTTATTAACATATAGTATTTAAACATTAGTTTTATATATGCTAACAATCTCATGCATTGTCAACAAGAGGAAATTTTTCTAGTACATATGCCCATTTACAAAACATCAGAAAAATTTTAAAAATTAATTGTGATGATACAAAGAACAGTTATATGGCTCTTGCTATTTCAGTCTCTTTAGAAAATAAAGCCTGGCTGAAAAAACCCCTTAATTTATGAGGCAGAGCACTTGAGTTTCAATAGATTTTTTGACTGCCCAAGGTTATTTTTTCTGTGCAGACAGAATATTATTCAGAAATACTTTCCTAACCAGTGGCCAGGCAGGATGCATCTTGTCTGACCTTGTATCACAGCATGGCTGGGGACCAGTATGAGGCCACTAAAAATTCTCATCATCAAAAACCTGTCAGGAAGACAAGACTTCTTCCTTTTCTTGGTTATTCCTTTGTTTTGTGATTTAGGTTTTTGGTTTTTTTAAGAACAAAGCTGAGCTAGTTCCTCTTCCCTAGAACTTTTCCATTGCTGCTTTCCCAAAGAATAAGGATGGACCATCCATGTTTGAGGTCGTGGGCATTAACAAATAAGTTATACTTTAATCACTCTTGCATGTAAGAAAAAAAATCAGTTTTCCTCTGTCCAAAATTCTAGTAATCTGTGGCACAGAAAGTATATGTATATCCAAGGTATATCCAGACAATGAGCCAGCATATCTGTAGGACTTTAGGACATGTGAAGTTTGGGAAGAGGAGCATCACTAATGTTCTCCCAATTTTAAGTCCCACATAAAGACTTTTTAAATTATGCATGGCTAGGAAATATTAATCTTGGAATAGTGAAGGCCAATGCTATGTCACTTCAAAACAGGCATAAAGCATAAACCATCTTCTTACTCTTTGGTTTTCTCCATAGATAGAGAGCCTCCTCATTTTTCAGAACAACACATTTCTAGAGATGTTAAACTTTTAACTGTAAAGAAGGAAATAAATATTTTCTTCCTGAAATTATAGTCTGCAAAGAAGGGGGAAGAGCACTGCTATCAGCAGATGTTGTGATGGCTGCCCTCAACAGAGAGTAGACTTTGTTGGCCTTGCTCAAAGTGCAAGCATAGTGCTATCCTGGGGCCTCAGTCTCAAACCATAATCTTTACATGTTGAATGTAAAGGTGGTTTCTCATTCACAGAGTTACATTTTAGCACTGTTCTCATGACTTACTAAGAACTGCTGCACATCAGGACAACAGAAGTTCAAGTAGCACTTGTCCATCACTTCTCTCTGACCTAGAGTGTTTCGTTAAGAAAACACATCTAATACTTATATGAAGACTCTAGGTAATAGATAACTGTATATGTGCCTTGTTAACTATCTATTCCATATCTAGATTGGCAAATTATTACAGATAACCACAAAATTTAATTTTCTCTCCAAATTGAATTGCAACCCAGGTAGTCTATATAGGGAAGACAGGGCTTTTTCAGCCATACCTTTGAGACCTGTAATAATTCTTGTACAATTAGTCTGAATTATTTTCTATTTATGAGCCTTTCATTTCAGTTGAAGGCTGAAAGGCTTTGGGAAATGCAAAATAAAAAGACAATCATAGAATGATTTGGGTTAGAAGACCTTAAAGACCATTTCCAGCCGCTCTGCCATGGGCAGTGATACTTTCTGCTGGGCCAGTTTACTGAAAGCCCCTGAAAAATTTGTGCCTATTCAGTTACATTAGGTGGTCTAGAACCTGTTCTTCAGTCCAAGAGATTAAATGTGATCTCAGAGTATTTGAGTAAATTACAGTGCTTTGAACAATATATGATACTTCAATCACTTAAAGTAATTTGAATTCCCATTCATCCAGTGGTGCTATTGGTGAAATTGTTGAAAATTGATAATTTTTTTTTAATTTCCCTTGAAGTAGTTTTTTCCCAGTCTCCCCACAGATTCCAATTTGACACAACATTTATACTGTATTTAGGAAAAAGCCTTGTGCTCAGATATTTGGGGGGACTGGTGGTGTTAATTTTCACTTGTTTTGACTTTGTAGCAGTATTTCATAGACAGATGGATTTCTGATTTCAGTAATTATTTGTGGAATGTATCACTTTGTGTCTGTGTGTGGCTAACAACATAATTTCCTGAACAGAACACACGTCTGTATGTCTCACCTTGTCCACTGTCTCAGATAAATCACTGGAGCGCTGTGCCTCTTTCTCACTCTGTAAATCACAAAGACAGTAAGAGAGACAGGGTTCATATACAAGCACCTCTGAATGGCTCCAAATAAATGCAGTATATAAAAGCTTGATACAACATGTATTGGGGAAAAGAGCATAGACACGTATAAAAACAGGGATCTAAAACAGGACTATGGTAATCAAAACACTGCAGAGCATCTCAAATTTAGGTATTATCTATGAACATCCATGAGTTCCTAGTTGAAATTGATTTCTTTCTATAAAAAAGTTGCAACTGGCACTTCTGACTTAAGAATCCATCCCTGTGTAGCTCTCTCTGAAATATTCTAGTTGTTTTTCACTAGGAGCTTTGCTGATTTAATCAAAATGGATTAAGTAGTTCTCATTGTAAAGATCAGCTTGGTTCAGCATCTGATAAATCTAATTTCTACATAAGAGCATGTCTCATCATTCTGAGCCATAACCTGATGAATTACAGGCTTACTAGGTGGCTTAGGCTGTGAGATAAAGAAAGGAAAATTTTTCCTCATAATTTTCCTTAGAGATGGGATAAAATCACAAGGTTTGCAGCTGTATTCTACAAGCTATGTTCGGAGCTGCTAATTACAAGGCAGGATCCTTCTGGTGCTGTGGGGATATTCACAAATGCAACTCTAAATTAAAAACACTTGTGTAAAAAACTCTAGTGGTGATCCAGGGCTGATTGCTGTATGTTGGGGCAGCTGGTGCATTAGATATAAATGGAAGGATTTATTCACTTTGCCTTGAGGGGAGTTGGTGAGATTATTTTCCTACCAGAGTTTTTTTTTTCAGTTTTACTGTTTGGCTTAGTTATGCATTTTAAGGATTGGCCAGCACTTAAGCAATGCCAGTCTGCCCTGCCTGGTGAGTGATATGTATGGTATTGTGTTCAGAGAGTGTTATAAGCAAAGGCAGCAAGCTTTCTGCTGCCACATTAGAAAAAAAAGTGATTTAAATTCTCAGTTATGGTCTTCCTGTTTCATTGCAAATGACTACTTGGAATGTTCATAGAAAGCAGGTTTCTTTCTCTGATATATCAATAACTGCCATGATGGTTGCCTCAGGTATAAGGTTTATGAGAAGACTGCCCTGTGCTCTCTGCTTTGCTCACCTGTGCAAGGGAGGAATTGGTTTTGCATTAGGTGAAGTTATTAAATCAAACCAGATACATTAAAAGGAAGCAACAAAAAGAAAATTTGTGCTTATCTGGCTTGTTGATTGATCTACTTGAAGTTGTATTCCTCATATGTACTTTTGTTAATAAAGGTACCTGATTCAGGTACAAATCACAGTGGAAAAAAAATCTGTTTCCAGTTAGATTGAAAATCTTACCTTTAGTGTGGTATATAGTAAAAAAATGGAGTTCAGTGTATATATTAATTTGCAAGTCCATCTCAGAAATTTGATTGCATTTCTTGGACAAAACCAGCTGATCTAATCAGGTGGTGGGGGCAGGGAAAGGAAAAAGAAAAACAAAAAACAAACAAAAAAGAAAACCAAACAAAAGCAAACAAAAAAATCCTCAGGAAGGAAGGTCAGTTGTCTGCACTCTTCTTCCTGGGTCTATAGTCCGCCAAGTGTGAATCATGGTACCCATGAAGTTGAGTGCATTACAGTTCAAAATTAAGTTGCTGTTGGGCAAACCAAGCACTAGCTTGGTACTAACAAACTTCTGCTCTGCGTTCATTTAAGACTTAATTCAAAACTGGAAAGTTTCAACATGTAACAGTACAGAAGGTGTAATATGAGCGTTTGATATGAGCTCTGTAGTCATATACAGAGAAGGGAGCAAGAAAGGACACCATTCCACTATCTGTGTTTCTTCCCTTACAAAACATGTTTGGCATCTGCATCTTGCAGTTTCCCCTGGCAACTCTCTACTATCACAGAATAGAATGTCCCAAGGCTACACTCCATTACACTGCACCATCTTTTCCTTTTTTTCTTGCTCGACAAGCTTTAATGAAGCCCATCAAATTTGCACAAGTGCCCTATTTACTGTACAGAGATTACGTCAAAAGAAGCGATGTTGGCTTCCTATTAATGCTTGAAGATTGGCAAACGATCACGAAAGTCGATTGCTGTTCAGTTTGCTGAGTGATGGCATGTATTGCTGCCTTGCCTAATTACAGCAAATCAGATGTTTCCTGTGGTGGAAAACAATACTAACAAATTACTAACTCTGTGTGTTTTAAGGAGAATAGTATATCTTGAGAATCAATCGAAGCAGAGCATTGGGACATGAAATTCTGTAGATGTTTTATCATCAGTTTATTTTAATGTGTATTTATGGATAGGTGAACTAGAATTCAGGAGAAATATTAAATCTTTTAAACATACATGACTGATCAACTGTAGAGTAGTAGCTTTTCTCAACTGATTCACAGCTGAACTGTATTCAGAGCAAAAATTTTACTGTTGGGTTTTTTTCACAAGCTTTTTCCCCAAAATCTTCTGTTGAGTTACAAGAATAAAGGAACTTGTGGTAAACAGGGAGGTAAGCATTATTATGCAGAATAATCTACAAATAATTTTCAGGGTGCACAGAGATTAAAGGAATTGTAATTACCACAAGAAAAACAACAGGAATTTACCTCTGAGATTTTAGTTCTCACATTGAAGGCAGTAAGGATACAGCTGGCTTTGTGCATGTGCATATTCTCTCTATTTTTCAGTCAGTAGTTCCCCAGGACATGTTTTTACACTGAGGGATTATTAGAACATCATGGTAACTCCTACACACAGTCTTTGCCTAACTTCTGCATGTAATTTCAATGCCTGTAGCTTTACATTGAACAAAACCAGTTGGTGTGACAGCCTTTGCTCTTTGTAAAGGATGACACTGATTTCCTTCACTTTTCACTTAACTAGGAGGAAGGCTAGATCAATCAATCAAATTTGCAGTGTAATATTAAAGAAAACAGTTGTTATTTAAGCCTTACTTACAGTATAGAATTCAGCCTGAAGAAATATCTCCTGACAAAATTTTAACTGGAAAACGTAATGCTTTTTATTTTCTTAAGCCTGAGCTGAATTGAGTAAGTGAAATAAAAATTATGTTCTTGCTTGAGAAAATTGCCTGTTAAATCATGACATTGCCCACACACCTCTGATTTTGCTCTTGCAGCTCAGGGAAGGAAAAAGACTTCCATGAAGAAAGCTTCAAGGAAGTTTCTTCAAGACATATGCCAGCAGCAAATCATTGCTACATGTGAATGTAGTGAATACTGTTTTCAGGATTTATCAGAACACATATCTACTCCTGTTGGAGGTTTCCAGGCAGATGCTGGCCCTGGCCTCTCTGGAAATTTCAGTTGGATGCAGTAGCACACGAGCTGAGGAGAATCTCTGTACACTGACTTTGGCACTGTACTTAGCTTTTGTTGGGCTCTGCTGATCAGAAACTGTTGAGGAGCTGCAGGAGGAGAGAGAGCTTCAGGCTTGATTGGAAGAAATGGAAAAGAATTCTTTTTGAGCCTAGGGGAAAGAGCAAGTAACATTTTGTTGGAGCATGTGAAGGAAGATCCCTCTAACTGCTGAGCACCTTCATTTATAGCCAAATTGATGCAAAGTCCCTGGAAGGACTGAGAGATATAATGTTCGTATCCATTCAGAGGAATTTGTAGTAAAAAAATCAGATCTCTTCAGTTTATTTTGTTCCCATCAGTTTCCCTTTTTGTCATCTTGCTCATGATCAAGTTCTGTGTGTTTGAATTCAAACATCTGTGCTTTACTCTAAAACCAAATTGCTATGATTCTCTACAAATTTCATACATAAATAATATCAGTGCTACCAAAATGGAAAAATTCAGAAACATCTTCCTGGCTGCTCTTGTTTAAGGCAGTTGTGACGTAAATGACACAGACCTGCTGTCTTTTCACTCTCTCACATTTCCTTCCTTTGCACTCCCCTTTAACATTTTCTCCCATCTCTTTCCCTGCCCTCCGTCCAGAGAAGTTAGTCTCATATCCTGTTCTCTGAATGTTGTTCATTTGCATGACCTTTACTACTCTTGATTACTATAATTAGTATTTTTAGTAATTATCATCATCCTGTTCTATTTTTCCATAGCAATACCAACTCTAATGTGTTTCAGATTTATAAAACATATGTTATATTAGCAAAAGCTTAAATACTACCTCTCTTTCCCAGTAATGCTTGTACACATCTAATAAATAGTAGCTTTCTCCAGTCCTGAATAAATTTACTGTTGGCCTTACGGAAGTGTCTCAACTGAGCCAAGGGTGTAAGCCAAAGCTAAGTGTGTCTTGCCATCAAAGTAGTTCCCATTTCCATTGAACTGATGTGCAAGGAATTTTTCTGTGCCTTGCACACTTTCATGAGCACTTCTGCTTTACTTTATAGATATTGTTAGTTAAATCTTCAACAGCAAAAAAATTAATAGTTTTGAATGTGGATGCCTATCACACTTTCAAACACTTTCTAACTAGTAATGGTCAAAGAAATCCCTGTCCTCTCAGATCACATTTCAATAAGAGAATGCAGCAGGGAAGCGCAAGAAGAAAATTCTGCTTGTTACTGGTGCTTTGTGAGTCATGGACCAGGATTTACAGTGATAGGTGCTAAGCAAACACAAGCGAAATACGTGACCCGCTTTTTGAGACAGGAAACAGTTTAATGTTGTTGTTGGTAGTGCTAGTGGGATATACTTTTTGATTTTAAACTACTTTTCAGTATTTTAGTACACTATAGACAAAAAATTTTATCTCAGTTATAGCTATTTGCTACTACTAGTACTACTGAGTGTAGTTGCTGCTGGATCCAACTGTTCTTTTCTGGAATGCAATGTGAATGTGAATTCACAGCATTAAGCATTGTCTGCAAGAACTTCAAATGAGCCACCAATTCCCCGGCTGAATCCTGCCTCTGGGGAGCACAATGGCTCCTGATGAGCTGCAGCTTGTGCCATCATTCAGAAAAACAGCCAGGGACTCTATTATAGATAGCTGT
Source organism: Eulacestoma nigropectus (assembly GCA_013397775.1). NCBI lineage: Eukaryota > Metazoa > Chordata > Aves > Passeriformes > Eulacestoma > Eulacestoma nigropectus. Next base: position 874,945 of record VZTE01000952.1, on the reverse strand, counting down.
GTGGTACAGTTCAAAGTTCTAAGTGGCTTTATGACTTACCACAGTAAGGCGTAAAGTCCCACTTCAAGTGTTCCATATAGAGCATGTCTACCTGGATGCATTTCTGTGAAGCTCATGTCTGAGCTGGCTCATTCAGCAGCAGCACAAAGTATGGGCAAAGCCATCATGGGCAGCCTGAATCTGCCTGGATTGACACGACCTAGCACACACCACAGCATTTCCTTTCCAAGCTTGTGAAGAAACTTATAAATTCCTCTAGATTTGTGTCAGGGAGAACCAGAAAGCATTGTTTCTGTTGGAGAGGGAGACAGCAAACATCATGTTTGGCAAATTTCTGTTTTGGAAACCTTGCCTTGTCTCTTCTTAAGAGACCTTCAGAAACTATTTGTATTTCAGGTAGTGGAGAATAGCTCTACTTTCAGAGCTATACAGAAACCAGAGAGACCTGACTGCTTACATTTTTCTCACAATACTTTGCTTTTTCTCCTGTAATTCCTTTCTACCCAAACTCATTTCCTATGGAGCTCTGGATCTGAAGGTAGATATGCAAAGTTGGGCAGACAAGTGCAATCAGCAGGCTCCTAAAGTCTTGGGAGATGTCCCACCATTTGTTCTACAATGCATGGGCAGCCTGGGAAAGCACCAGAGCATCCAAAGAGACAACCAAGCTGTGTTATGATTTGATATATCCTGCAGGGGTAGGGGAAAAGCCGCATGGTGGGGTCTTCCTGTAGTCATGTAGTGGACAAATCCAAGTCCTAGGCAGAATGCAACCCAAGCCAAGTTTTATTTTCTCTGCTTAATGCTTGCTCTTATTTCTCCTCTCCTTTGTCCATTTACTACAAAAACTTTTAACCTCCTGCAGCAGCAACTGTACAAGAGTTTCATTTTACACCATGGAACTAAAAAGTTCAAGTACAATACATGAGCCCAAGTTCTGATACAGGGATAGTGGCAAGCCTCAGATGAGCCCTTTTGCTCCTATAACTCTTCAGGGAGGTAGAGATGAATGACATGCAACAAACCTCAGAATCCAGCGTTGTTTCTTGGACACATGCTTATTATTTATAGTGCTGTATCGAAGTTCATCCAGGCAAGTCTCTTGGGCTTTTCATGTTTGGGCAGAAGATTCTTTCTCAGGAGATTTCTAGTGCTTCCACCCCCAGTCAGAGTGGAAAATCTTTCTCATAACTTTACAGTCCCAATGAACAGTAAACAAAACCTGTCTGGTTTTCACGCTGTGAGTAAAATATAAGTCCCTGAGTCCAAATTCCCATTTTTTATATCAACCAAATCTTTATCTGTCTTCCCTAATGTCCGTGTTTCACCCAGTACCATTTCTACTCCTTAATACTAGTTCAGATAATAATTGTAATTGCTTGTTGCCTCTATCCATGTTTATATGGCAATTACAAATATGTGTAAGACAGCAGTGAAAACAGAAGATGCAGATAAAGACATTCTCATACAAGTATAACAGCATCTTGTATTAAAGAATTGCTCCTTCATTTGATTCCCAATGTTTTTAAAGAAAGTTTAATTTTAAACAAATTCTCCTTAAACCTGTGCTGACTTTGCAAGAAATTATCCTGCTGTCCTCTGACCCTGAAATTCCAGGGAGGGAATGGTATGATGGCGTAGCTGACTGAAAGAAAGTCACAAAGTTCACAAAGTCTCCTTGTGAAAGGAGACTTTCACAAAATGATATTTCCACAGGGTGACTAACCAATGTAAAAAGGAATAGGTACTTTCCTCCACACTTACAATATTGACCTTTCTTTGGAGTATGATAAAAGTTCATTTGAACTTTATAATGGTAAATAATGACATTTTGTAGAAGAGTAAGAAGTATATGGTTGTATGTATTTGTGTGTCTGTGAGTATACAGAGCTGCAGTCCAAAGAGGATTTTGTGTGTAGGCAGAAAAGTCTAAATTGGGATTTCAGAAATAAAAATCATTGTTCATGTTTAGAGATCAACCAGATTGATTAGAGCAATGTGTTTCATAGTCCTGATCAGACAACAGGTATCTCAGTTTGTGAGAATGGTCTGCAATGCTGCTGCTGTTTAACAAGGCATTGGCTGTCACGTCTCCTGATCCTCAGTGTGTAGCTGAGTTAATCTCTGAGCATCACTGAGCTCATCTTCTCCTCTGTGTTAGTGCAGGCCCATGTTTGCTTTTGTCCTTAATCTGGGTCATGTTTAGTCTGTTTATGTATCTCATGGGTGTGACATTTTGCCTTTAGGATTAAAAGCTAAGCACTTTGGAAAGATTTAGGACCAGGTAAAATTTCATTTCTCTTCTCACGATGCTTGTTGTTGATAATATTTTCTCTCTCGTCTGCTCATTTTTGTTCTTTAGTGGTTTCCATTTATGTCATGTTTGCCCTTATTAGAGATTGGTTTGTTTCAAGGCACTTAATGATTTTAGTTATCACAGAAAAATATCCTAGACAGAGGGCAATTGCACTTCAGTGTGAGTGGCTGAGCTCCATTGAGCATTACAGCTGCAATTCCTAGTATTTTGATTCTGTGTTATCTCTTTACTACACAATGACCTGGAGTTTCAGGTATGAACCAACTGCAGAAGCACACGATATGTAGCCACGCCTGACAACTGCAACAACAGAAATTAATTTTAATAGTCTTTATTTAGCTATTATTTTAATATTTATTGGGTTTTGGAAGATGGATTAAATCCCCTAACTTAGCTTGGCCTTGGTTCCTAATGGCTATTGCTGGGTAGTAGTTGTAAAAACATATTTCCATGTGTTTAGCAAACCTTGTGACTCTGAAAGTGACATTCAGACAGAATGACCATAAAAGACAGCCACACTTTATGTATCTTAGCATCGCAAGCATCTGGGAACGGGATTGCATATTTTAAAAGTGCAAAGCAGGGACACCAAGTGCCTGGTTTACAGGCTGAATCTAGAGAGCTTACAGGGAAAGAGTCTTGCTCATAAAACGGAAGTGTGTATGCAGGAGGAGGGTGGGTCAGATGCAGCAACAGGGAACATTAATGGAAGTCCTGCTTGATGCCATTAAAAAGTCATCTTAAATTGCTCTAAAGGAGAAACCTGGACTCCAAAATCTAGGAGACCTTGGTAGCTATGGCCTATCTTTAATGTAGTCAAGCGGCTAAATGCCAGCACGACTTTGTAATTACTGCTGTATAAATACAGGCCTCTGATGCAAGTAAACAAATATTCATGTTGTCAGATCCATATGTTACTGTTGTAATTGTTATTCTCCCCATCCGGGACCACATTTTTGTCCTCAGAAGTTTTACTGAATGCATAATGAGTCCTCCAAAAAATATATCTGTAATTTCTTACATTTAATGTCACTAGACCTCAAGTCACTGGATTTTACTTTTCCAATGTCCTACAAGAATTACCAACTGATAACATTTCTACATTAAAAAAATTGGAAAGGATGGATCCTAAGATTTATAGCATTTTATAGGAAAGGAACCATCTTTTTGGATCATCATTTACATTTGTTTGCAAGTCTGGAGTATATGTATACACAGGATAGCATAAAACGAAATTAAAATCTAAGATTTAGGTAAAATAATCTGCCTACAAATGACACATTGAAACAAGTGTTTGCATATGCAATATTATATGCATTTTCCCATAATTTTCTGTAACCTAGGTTCTTATGCACCCTGAGTTTTAAATCAACAGAATATACTGATGGATGGAATAGATGAAGTCAGATTGCCAGAGGAGACGTTTCTCCTGGAAGTCACTGTCCTCACAACAAGAGCAATTGAATTGTACATGAAGCAGCTCCAAAAAGCACATCAGTGTAGATAGGAGGCATCCTCCAAGTGATATGTAGGCTGAGGAATGTAGGGAATAATGGCTTCTATCACCCAAGTCCATCTATTGCCTAGAAACACAGTGGAAAGCCATAGTCTTGGTTAAGGTCTGTGAAGATGTGGATCAGAGATGTTTGGAATTAGAGAACTGAAAAAGGAGGAAGAAAGCAGCTGACAGAAAAATCAATGGTTTGTCATCTGTCAATGTCGTTGCCAAGGCGAGTTGTCTCAAAATGTTACTGTATTCTGTAATTTACAAAATTACAGCTGCTTGGCACAACATCAAAGCAACCTGTATTTGTCCTTAATGAGTCTGCCTTCATAAGACAAGCTGAGCATTTACATGCTTTGTGTCTTACTTAACTATTTAGCCCTTTCATCCAGATTCTGAATATACGTGAAAATGTGAAGATTAGCATCTTGAAGTATCTCTACACTGTTAACACTGAATATATTCTCCCTAAGTATATAATGATAAACTTTAGTAGGTGTAATCCATTGAAATAAACGGTGAAATACCACTGACTTCATTCGAAGGCTTTATCCTTTACATATCTTCGATAAATCTCCACTGCTTTCCTGACTTACCTACCTTATCTAGTGCTCACATCTTTAGCATTTGAGTGAATTTATACTAGTTTCAATTTCCTCTTTAAAAAAGTTTCTAATTAAAGGCTCAAGCTGCATAGAAAACCACTGCAAATCATCATCATTCTCTGAAAGCAACCGATCTATTTCTGCATAAATGTCATTGATTTTACATTACTACATATGCATTAACTTTGCAGACTCTTTTACATGTGTGTGATGGTAATTAGGGATGTTTTTGTATGAGATGCTAAGGAAATAAAGTTTTGACCCCAACAGTGTCCTCCTTCTGTGGAAGTTACATTTTGGCTTGAATTTCAAACATAGCACCAAGATTTAAATAAGAGGTAAAAAAAGATGCAAAAAATTAAGACTCAAACCTTGCAGTCTGGAAGAGATTAACTTTGAGGTCTGCTGAGAATTTGACTCCTGTTTGTAAGTGAACTTATCCCTTTTGCTTGGCTTGGAGCGTTTTTCTCTTCCATCTGATTATACTAGTTTTATCATTGACCAATTTCAAGTAATGAAATAAAACTATGAAATGCTTGAAGACTTCAGGAAGTTAAGGTTACTACTCAACCTGTGCAGTTACTGTGCTGGGGAGGGCACCAGCAAGGGCACTGTATGCTTACTCTTCTATCACTCTTTCTGATAAGTACATAAACCTTATGTACTTGAACAGTAATTGTGCTCATTTCTGTCTATTAAAGACTAAACTCATTATGAAATAACTACAAGTGTTTGGACTACACAAAATGTTTGAAGAGAGCTCATGCAATGCTTGTAGACTGTTCGGGAATCTCAAAACACAGGGGTGATGCATGCTGTGGAATGAGGAGGTGAGGGGGAAGAAAATAGGGGGACAGCTGTAGAACTGGCCAAAGCATCATCCATGTGCAAGTACTTGTTGCTGAGCAAAACCAAGTTATTTTCATTTACATTTCTCAATATACTTTTCATCCTCAAGGCCTATACCTGCTGGATCACACTACCATGTTTCAATTCAATAGGATAAGAAAGTTAATCGTTATTAGCTTCATATGAAAGCTAAAATTCTCATTGATTAAATAATCCTTTTTAGAATATGTTGGCCTCGGCTTCACTTCAAGTAATGCCTATTTCACAGAAAATAAAATGGAAATAAGTAAAATCTTCAAATTCTAAAAATCTTAGTAAAATGCCTAATTAGTAAAATTATTTGAAAGTCATAAAAATAGTTCTCCTTCACCTAAAATGTTATAGGTGTCAGAAAAAACCCCCAGAAAAATCAAGAACGAAGCTCTTATTAGTTCATATACGTTGAAATGAAAACCTAGGATTTGCTTACCTTATTCCTCAGTATCTTTTACGAAAGCATCTACGTGTGTGTTTATCTGTCAAAAATAGTGATGCAGTACAAATTCTTAAATATTAAAATGAGGTTTTGAATTGGAACCTACCATATGATTATTTTTCCTATTTTTTCTTGTTTGTTGACCATAGAGTATAAGATAGTCAATTGAATAAACAAGGATTTTTTTTCTTGCAATACTTTTTTACTTTTACAGTCTCACTGGTTGATATACTAACCTTTCTGGCACTGCTTGTAACCCTTTGATACAGAATTGCATCTGGTTTGTTTTTCTATTGTTTCAAATTCCTCTGTTGCACGTAAAATCATTGCTTTTGGTTTATTTCTTCTTTTTCAACTGTTTGGAACACAGAGCACCTCATAGAAATAATCTATTGGCTGAAAAGCAGATAAACAAAAAAAGTTGCTTGCACAAATTAGAGTTGGATGAATTTGCAGAAGTATCAGTAACAGTGATATTAAAAAGATAAAGTTTTGGATTTGCTGATCTTGCTGCTCTTTAAGACTTCACATTTTCTCTGAACATGTTTGATTTTGAGGCGGAAGTCGTACCACCCACCTATGAGTGATAGAGTGAAGACAAAAGTACTCAACATTGGCCAAAATAAAAGCTTGTTCTCTTTCAGGTAAGGAAAAAATATTTAAAATTTTCACCTTCCTGTTCTCAGTTTTCTGGGTTTGAAATCAAACGTCAAATATTATTGTATTGGGTCTGACAAAACAAAATGTTTTTTGCGTACGATCTGATCCCTAAAACACATATGAGTCATTGACAGCAATGTTTTCTCACTCTTCTTTTTCAGTGCCTGGGAACTGGGTGTCAGCTTCTTTGTCCCATGTGGAGAAGTCCTTTGTGCCTGTATATAGCATTTGTGGTAGCTGCATGAACTACACCTTTGCTAGGATGGCTCACGCCGACTTTGGGGACTTTACACTGCTCCGTCATCAGGAGACCCGGCTCTGAGGGCAGGCTGGGCTGTTGTCCTCTTCAATAGTAATCCAACTGACACCCTTTGGAAGTAATTTAAATGCTGAAAAACAGGAACCAGACTATGACTGGGCCCAAAATAAGTTCATAACATTCATGTATGCAGGTTTTTTTAATTAATTCAAGGGTCACATCTGCTGAAAATCAAGGTTCACACAACATTCTAGATCACTGCCTCAAGGTAATGGGCATTGAAGCTCTCATCCTGATGCATTCATCATCCTATATAATGCTTGTTGAGCTCATCCATTGCTGTTTACATGAACTATCTAGTCCATAGATAAAAAACTATTTGTATTCTCTTTTGATTAAAAAAAATTCATTTTCTTAGGGATATCTCCCATCACTTAAATCTATGAATAAGTATATAGAAGTAAGTGGAGATGTTTTCTAAAAATCTACTCATATTACATAACTCCAAATGTTCCTAGGTTAAACGAAACCAAGTCAAAGTTCTGCAAGTTTTCTCCTTTTTTATAGATTTTAATATAATGATAATATAAATTTTACAGAACAGTAATGTGATGTATTAATCTTTTACAGAACACAGAAGTAGCCTTGCATCTAATTGCTTCCTCCCCAGCCTTGATAGAAAAATTATTGCCAGAGGTACAAAGGTAGTTCATACCTAATTCACCTACTGTAACTTAGGGTCTTTCATGCCTACTGTGTAAATTTCCTTCTTTCTTCAGTACTCCACCTGCCTAAATCCTGAATGTACCAGTGCATGGGCACCTAAAGCTCTCTATGTGCCCAGATTTTCTTTTCTTCCCTGTGAAAGAGGAGGCTGTTCACGCATCCACAGTGCTGACTGTCTGCCCAAATGCCCTTGTCTTCTCCATTGCCAGGGAAATGTGTAGTCTCACAAATGGCCTGGGAACTCACTCAGAAAGCTGGGCTCAGATCACAGCTGTTGTCCACTACCACTTCCAGACTGAGATACCTGAACTATACTTGAGATGGAGAATTGTTATGAGGGAGGGACCTTTTTCCTATACATATATCCTTGGCTTTGCACTATCCATGCAGAAACAGAAAGCTCAAAGGAACAGAATGACATAAAGAAAGACTCTTCTTTTTTAACTCAACAGTTCATGGGAAGAAGATTGGGAAGTCTGATAGGGCACAGGGGACAGAATATTCCCTGAATTTCTAGCTCATATAGGAAAAGAGGTCTGGTAGGTAGCATCAAGGCTGGAAAGCCAGACAGAATGTTGCATGCATAATTTTGTGAAAGCTGGAGAGCATTATATTTTGGTAGACACCTTTCTTGGGAGCAGTGTAATCTTCTTATGACAGCACTTGGAAGCACAGAAGTCCAAACCATGTACCAGCACAGCAGCTTTTAGGTCAAATAAATAAGGACTAAAGTCACGTCAGCAATCTGTGTCCTCCTTTGAGGAGCACCTCACTCTGAGCAACATCATGCACCTACCTCCCTCCACACTTGTCTGAGTCACATGGCCCTGGGTCATTTCAGACAACCCTGAGCAGGTATCAGCCTACAGCAGCTTCTTACAGTTCACGCAGGCTCTCTGTAAACACACTAAAAATATCACACAGATCCCAGGAGAAGAAAAGAACTGTAAGGGAGTCTGTTCCATGAACTACGCACCAAGGATGCTTCCAGCCATCTACTGCATCTATAACAAGACTAATCTGAAGGCATTGTTTTGTAAATAAACAGGCACAGAACATTCACATCTAGTCACGATGAGCAATTTCACATAATTCAGCCTGGAGAAATTTTCCTTTAGAAGTTTCCCAACAGCAATTACAAGGTAACATACGAACTCACCTCCAAGAGTAGTGTATCTGTATTTATGCAGTGGGATAAGCATAAACTTCCTTGAAACTATACTTTGGCTGTCAACGCTTTCCTTCCTCTCTTTTCATGAATGCAGGCCACTGTCACTTTGCACTACTTGTCCACCTTTATAATCTCCTGACAAAGAAATCTGCAACAGACTTGACAAAGGACAGCTTTCATCACAGAGTTTTCAGCATCCTCAGATTTACATGTTTATGCCCTAAAGAAAAGTAGAAATATTTTGGGGAATTACTGTAGCTTCTACAACCTTCCACTTCAGAGTAATTTTGAGGAAAGAGGAGGAAAGTGGAAAGAGAGTCAGGCATGAACTCATTCATCAGTGGTGGCAGCTTGAAAATGATGCCTCATTTTCCACTACTTATTCCCAGCTTCCATTCAGATGTCACTGACAGCAATACGAAGACCAATATCTGGTCCAGTTCTGGAGCCCTTCCTAAAGATGTCCGGGGTAGAAATAAAGCAATTGGAAGAAAGTGGAAGGTATCTTAGGAAGGAGCTATCTTTTTTGGCTGTCCATGCACAGTGACTGCCATTCTGTCATGTGCAAACACAGATTTTACTGGCACTGAGATGAATTTAATTTTTTAAGTTTCAGGGATTATGACTGGGTATAAGGAGTGTGGTTTGGGTGAGGGCAATTAAGCAGCCTCTCTAATATCCAACTTCGATTCCAAAGACCACAATGGAAGGATTGCAGATTTGTGAGGAGGAATACCATTCCACAGCAAGAGAGAATGTCTTAGTGTGCCACCTATACTGAGAAAGGAGAATAGCTAAAACGAAATATTAAAGCACCTCCAGTGCTGAATCAGGACTGTAAAAGAAAGCCAGATAAATTATTTCATCAAGTAGGATTGCTCAAAAGAGCAGGCTCATATATTTGAGGGATTCCCATACATACTCTGATGCTTATTCCAGAGAGAAGGAACCACAGTGTCTGAGTCCAGCTCAGCTCTTTTTTTAAGAGCTGCATGATTAAAATCTCCCATTGTGGCCAAGTTCTGTGCTTTGGACAATCCTGCTAATTGCTAACAAAAAGAGTTATCTACTTTATCTGCCTGGATCTGCAGCAGATTCCCCAACAATGCCTATATCCTTGTCCTTTGTGATATTGCTCCAACTTTCAAGGCATGTTTCCTGCTGCATTCTGAACATCTCAGTGAGATATGAGGCATAATCTCCTCTACCTTTTTTCCTCTTGTTATTTCCTCCTCTTGCTCCTGAACAAGCTGTGCTCTTTGGCATTAGTAGTCCAGTCACATACTCACATGACTCTACCAAGTTTCTGTTATGTCAATTAAGCTATAATTTTGATCTTGCTTTAAGTGTTCTGCCTCCATTATATTTATTTAGATACAGTTTACATCAGTCTAGGCTGCGCATCAGTTGTTTTGTTTTGTTTTTTTCTTCCTCCAATGACATTTTTTTAAAGAATCGGAGTTCTCATTTTTTCAGCTTTTTTGTTTAGGCCAGTGTGGGTCCCAGTTATCTGGACATGCACGTCACCATCCTGACAGGATATTTTAGTGTCTATCAAATCAGATTAGCATCTGTGCTGAAGTTTCTTCTTTGCTAGGTGGAGTCCATTTTTTCTCATCAGTCCTTCCCACTCCATCATGGAAATGCATGGTTATGCTGAGGTAACCAAGATCATTCCCACCCTTACCTGCATGTACTCACGCAGGCATTAAGATTCTCTTTGTCTAAGTAAAAACTGCAACCAGAAATGCTTCCAAGCCCCTCTATCTTTTCACCAAAGAAGCCTCTACATCACAAAACCCACAGTGACCACTCACCGTCATAGGGCCACTTGGTTCCAGGAGGTTGAAGTAACCTTTAATTTATTTAGGAGAGAGACAAGACCTAAGACTTTGTGCAAAACTGGAATGTACCTGGATCCTAATTGATGAAATGCAATGTAATGTTGTTAATGAGACTGATCCTAAGATGCAAAACCAAGAAAACAATGAGACTGAAATAGACATTTGAAAATCTCCTTCTCTTACATCTGTACTCCACAGTAGGATCACCTGTATCAAAACTGTTAATGAATTATAGTTGACTAAATATACTTTTAAAAACAGCCAGTAACAAGACACTGCAGACTATCATAGCTCATCTATTTCAGTACTTCACTCTTCTACCTTTAGTTTTTCCTGAGTAAAAAAACTTTTCCTCTGCTGCTGTTTACTTGTTCTAGGTGCAATTAATATGGAGAAGAATTTAATCCCTCTTTCTTTGCAAATTGTCTGGATCTCTTCTAGTAAAATAAACAGAGCCAGAACACATCTCAAAACAGTGGACCTTGATTATCTACTATGTCATGTTTCTAGAACAGACCTTCATAGATTTTGGACACTGCCCTGATTGCTTTCTAAACACAGTCTGAGACTTACAATCAGCTTAAATGCAGCTATGTTGCCATAAAGAGTGAAAAAGTTTAAAGGCCAGATAATGTCTGCAGGCCAAAAATAAACTTTATCTAGTACTGTTTATTTTCTTTCAGAGAAATATACTCTTCATATAGTTAAGAATACTTATCAACTCTCCTTTCTTTGGACTAAACAATATCAATCTCAGTCTTTCTTCACGCACTCCAGATCACTCCCACTGAAATCCATTTAATTTTCAGCTGACATTCCCAAAACTGGTTCCCTAAGTGCAATTCCCAAAATGCCTTACTCAGCTGCCCCAATGCTGAGTGAAGATGAACATGATGATTTTCTGTGCACTACACATAATATTTCTGTCTGTGCATTTCAAATTGCTTCATACAGTTCATTAAGTATAGTCAGTGAACTTAATGTGCTCTGATTTTGTAAATCTCTAACTTATTAAACACCTTTTGATACATTATTCCAGCATTTACATCCCCACAACCTTTAGCATTTGTTTGTGAAGATGATTGCATTAGCAGTGATGGCACAGGCAGATGTTTCAGTAAGCAAAAATCATTAAGTATTTTGGGCTCTCTGGAGCTGCATTTTGGTAGAATTATTTGGTGGTCATGGGGAAGTTCCTATGACTTCTACTGTGTTTGTACATGTTCTGTGAAGCACTGTGAGATTTCTTTCTCAGGAGATTTCTTCCTATCCATTTTCAAAAGCACTTCTCTGTGTTTTAAAATTAAATGCAAGACTGTTAAGACTTTTTAGGAATCAACTATGCCGCACAGACCGAGCTCTTTGAAAGGCTTCCCTAGAAGAATAAATCGATAAAATTAGAATGATGCAGATAATGAAATACTGTTGTCAACTGACCTCCAATCAGTTATCTTATGCTGTTTTGGCCTTTGTTGCCCATGATAATTGACCTTGATGAATGTTATTTGTTTCTTGAATCTTCAGTGGCATGGTTTCTCCACTGGCAATGGTGTGGTTATACTGAAAGCCAGGCTCTACCTTCCTCTTGCCTTTTGATGTGGACTTTGGCACGAAATAAAAGGCTGTCTGGTGGTCCACAGCAGAATTCACAGGCGAGCACAGCTGGGCTGTGATCTGCTGGTGGGAGGAATGGTTGTTTGCCCAGATCAGACCTCAAGGGTGACTGCATCCGTGACTCGGATGGAGTAATGAAAGAAGTTTGCTAATCTGCAGTGTGGCTCCTGCTGACTGATAAAAGGATGTGTACAGTAGTCTCAGTCTTATCTCTTTAGGCAGGTTTACACTGGTCTGACACTGCTGAATTTAGACAAGCAGTTCCTGATTTACTGTTGGTCAAGGGCAGAATCAGGTCTGATTTTGCACCACAACACATAGAGGTAACCCAGCTCTCGCTGGAAAACATTTTGTGTATATTTAAGAATACTTCAATATATGTAAGCATATTTATAGCCTTTCCCCATGTTGTGAGAATATTTTGGATCTTTCTGGTACCTCTGGATATAAAATCTTTCTGAGCTGAATCCAGGACAGATTAATCATGACTCCGGTTTCTTTCGCGTAGGGTAGCCTGCCCAAATCACTGCCCCATTCTTCCCATAGCAGTCGTTTAAAATTAATAGCACATGCAGAGGAAAAACTAAACCCTTTGACGTCACTCCCGAAATGAGGAAACATAAACAGAAAAGGCTTCTCGCCGGCGCTGGCAGCACGGCCGGGGATTGGTCTGCGCTCCGCGCCCGTGGCACTGACAGCACCTCCCAGCCCGCCCGGCCTGCGCTGGCTGACACAGGCAGCCAGACTGCAGCAGCCTCAGCGCTACCCCAGCCCTCACCCTGGCACACAAGTGCGCTCTCTTCCCGAGCCTTTTTCCTTCTTAAGGTGGTTTTATTGGCTGGGTTGGGGGACTTGGGGAGGTTTTCTTTTCTTTTCTTTTCTTTTTTTCTTTTTCTTCTTTTTTTTTTTAATTCCTTTTTTTTTAGTTATTATTATTTTTGTTTGCTGTCGTTACTTATTTCTATTCCCAATCCTGGATGCAGTTACTGGATTCTGCAGTACAAGTCTTCATGAACAAGCTGCACCGCTTAGAGATTTCACGGCATTCAAAGGTCACAGAACTGCCACTATGGTTAAATGTCTTGTTTAATGGTTGAGGTATGTACAGCAAATCTAAAAGAGGCAGCATGATTATTTTTTCAAGGGAAACTAAAATTGTGAGGGGGAGAGGGAGATAATACTATTGTTTAGTGGAAAAGATTTTTACTGGTGATTGTTACTACAGCAACCGGTTTTTGAATTTCCTCCTCTTTTCTCTTTATTCAAACTAGATGAAAATTTTGACTTATGTTGATTTAACCATTTGATGGTTACAGAAGATTGCAGAAAGAAGCTCTTGTGGTAGTCCTTTCTGACCCCACTGGGTAAAGTGTGATTGATTTTTCTGTATGTTTTCCTATTGCTCTGTGGCAGGAGAGGAGACCTGGGACTTGGCCGGCTTAGATGAAGGGACAAGAAAACAGAAACTTGTTCCTATCCTGAGGGGGCTGTGAGTTTGTCTGAGAGTTAGAGCAGAGGGAGGAAGAGTTGGGAATAAACAGGTCAAGCAGAAAAGAATATCGGCCTGATTTTTAGAAGTACATGTACTGCTTCTTTTTTTTTTTTACTACATGCTTAGATTGCTTTACTTGGTTTGGGTTCAGAAGTTCAAAATTAAGAAGCAGCCTGAGCTTTGACTGAGAAACAAATCCTCACTGGGAGGGGGGAGAGCTGGTCATCTTATATCAACACCAGTTTTCACATGGCTTTTGCTACTTAAACAGAGAAAAGTGGGAATTTGCTCAGGAGTTGGAGTGAAGTAGCCTGGCATCTCTTTGATGGCATATAGCTTTGATTCATATTTGAGCCGGTGATCTGCCTTGAATGAGTGCTGCAGCATTACAGTGGGCAGTGTGTGCTGCAGTAAATGAAAGCATCTGCTACCATAAAACTAACATTGTTTTCAAGAGTGTGATTCTAAATTATAAGAGGAAGAGCCACTTGTCGGAGCTTACGTGTGTGTGTGTGTGTGTGTGAGTGGTCTTAAAAATAACTCTAGCCAACACAGGAGATTTCTGTTGTTAATTGGATTAATATACAGATATGTTCAATGACCAACAGTTCTTCATATTTTTCCTGTTTGTGGAATGAGACTTTTTATAGCTCTGTTTGAAATACTGCTGTAGAAATAAATCCTCTGCAATATTAAAATATTTCAGTTTAACTTTAAAAATGACACCTGAAAAAAACAAATTTCTCTAACAAGGAACAGAACATGAGCACACCTAGCTCCTAGAGTGCACCCCACAGGGTTAAAAAAATTAACTACACTAGGCTGAAGCATGCTAGCTTAAGGACTGCAAAAATATTAGCTCTGAAATGCAGAGGATGTGCTATGTGCTGTGAATGGACAATTGCTATTCTGCAGTGCCTAGTGGGAAAACAAGGACTTTGTGTATTGCAAATGCATAACTGCAGCTCCTCCATTTCCTTTGCTGTATCTTCACTGATGACTGCTGAAACAAAGAGGTTTGTCACAGATAAGCTCTTTAGTGCCCCATCTCTTTGGAGATGCTTGAAGATATTTTCTCCTATCATCCAACAACTCAAAGTCAAGCTTAGTTGGACGAACTGTTATTCTATAATCTCCATGTCATTCTCCCCTCCTCAGCCCTTCCCAGATTCCTACTATGTGAACTGCCAGCTGTTTTCAAAAACTAAAGTACTGCTTCTCTAGCCTTAAGTTTAGAAAGGCTAATATACTGTTGGTTAGATGGTTAATTTGTAAATTTAACTAAGTGTGTGTCTCAGTCTGTAGAGACTGTAACCTGTTCTGTAAGGAAAAACACGGTAACTATATGAATATATTCAAGTTTCCAAAACACAATATGTAAGATACTGGCTTATAATAATTTCTGAGAATTAAATTATTCACTTCTTTTAATAAACAGTTTTTAGAGAAGCTTTGTTTTTGAGCTCTGTACCTATGTGTTGGTGCATCTGTGTTCTGTAGCAACTACTAGTGGTGGTACTAATAGAAAGTATGGTAAGTGGACTTCAGCTGAGGAAATGAGTTTTACTGCATTTGTAAGAAAAATTCATCTGTAATGTTTCCTCTGAACAATCTCAATTCAGCATCTAGAAAAAATACAATTCAAGGTTGGCCTCTCTGCAGTGGATGAAACACTTACGGACATTTGCACTCACATTGTCTCCAAAAAATTACATATTGCAGAAGTTTCATGGGCTATGAATGTCTGCTTCTTCTGAGTTTATTTCCATAGGGTGGACAGGACTTGTCACCAGTGAAGTTCCAGTGATTCCATCAGAGCAAGGCACACTGCTGAGCCTAATCCAATATACTGCAGATCACTTTTATAAATTGTAAAATGTTTAATTGGGTAAAACAGTGCATGAATATATCATTATAGCAGCAGCTCCCTTTCCTCCCTGTTTATGTCCTTTTCCCTTCTGGAACTGAGCTCTCTGCTTGCCCTTACCAGACCTCTAGGTAGGTCATCGTTAGCAGACTGATTTTCCAGTGTCTTCATTGCAACTATGAAGAACTGAGACTTTTGATAATATGTAATTCCTTTTCACTCATCACAGGGTTCTACCAATACCTAAATCATATTTTAATGAGAAATAGTCTGAAAATTGGTATTCTATGACACATATATGATTTTCTTGTAATTTTTCAGTCTCAGGCAAAAAACTGCTCTTGTATTGGTAATTTCCTTTCTAGGAGCAATATGAAGCAAAAATGCCAGCTACTAATCAAGCCATTACTGTCAAAAGAATAAAACCTGACACCTCTCTATTTAATCATAAGAAATATTTATGACTTAATCTCTCCTCAAATCAAGGTAGATATATGGCCAAAAGCTCTTGATGAGAATGGTTCTGGTTTCTGGCCTAACAGAAAAACAAGTCATTTGGTGCAGCCAGGAAGATATCCCATGTAAATAGGAATTCTTAGCTACTCAGTATTGTTTGTCATCACATTGTTACTCCATTTTCATGCCTGGAATTATTACAGCATTCCATGTGCTTGTCGCAGGGTGAAAGTGAAAGGGACAGCTGGGGTCCTACCAGCTGCCAGAACAAAATTAAGTCTTTTGTAATGAAATGATGGTTCAGTATTCCTCCTCTCACATCCATATTGGGTAGAAGATATTAGAACTATAAAATTAACTTTTCTTTTTCCTCAGCCAGCAAGCTGGCTTATCCTTGTAGGGACATCAGCTCTTACACTTCCAGAGAAACATTGGCTTTACCTCTAGTGTGAAATTTGCACTTTTCAGTCACAAGCTTCAGGGTGTAGAATTGATGTTATTTAGAGTTTATAGCCTGACTACACTGGGACACAGATGCAACCTAAGTGTACAAAAGTAGTTCAGAAGTTCTGATGCTTTTTCTTTCTCTGGCCACCACAAGGCGCATCAACTTTGGCACCTAAAGATGAATAATGCTGAGAAGATGGGTCACAATGCCAGGTAACACATATGCAATCAGATGAGGACTGCTAGTAACCTTTTGTGTTTCACAGTAAATGAGTGGAATCCAAATAACATGCTTTCTGACAGCAGTAGGAGTTTTTCAGATCTGAAGTATTAGCTTTGTATAAATACTAGAGAGATAGAATTAATTTGTCGTATTTAAGACAATTTATTTAACTAATTAATAGAATTGAAAATGCAAAGTCAACTTCTGCAAGATTTTTTTGCAAAAAGAATTATTCTGTATCATCCTAGAAACTGTGGATAACTGTTACATTTAATTTTTACTATTTTTCTTACTACAGTGACGTTCCAAAAAAATTGCATTAAAAACAATTTTTGAAGCTCTGAACCCTGTCATTTCTGTTATCCTGTAACCGACTGTGGGATTCAGAAGATATATTGCAAGTGGTCATGTCTGGGCTAGTGATAGCTATCTGTTTTAAAGCCTCCAGTTTTAAAGTAGAAAATTAACAAATCAGAGCCAGATCAGATAGAAGAGAGTTTATTTCCAGAAGCCAGATTTCAGTGACAAAACCGTAAGTGAAAAGTTTGTGACAGAGACAATTCTCAAAAACCAGCAGTCATGTGAATTAAGCATTTCTTTTGCACACATTGAGTAGTGTGATGTCATCAGTCCATTGATGCAGTAATTTTGGTATACATTTGTCACTTGTTCTGTTTTTTGAGAAGCGCAGAGTCTAGGGCTATCATTTAGTTATGTAAACAGTGTCAAACGAGAGAAATTAAACTAATGAAAGGGTCCTATTGGGTTGTATTTGTTTATTCTCTTCTTCCTCCCAGTAGGAGCTGTGAGTGAGGATGGATAAGAACTCAGTTTAGCTACTTATTTAAGTCTCACAGTCTTGTGGTGGCATACGATATTCTTCTCCTAACTTTCTGTTCAGCCAAATAAGATATCCAGGTTGCCTGGATGGATAAACATAGCTGATGACCTCTTCCTCTTAAATGGTGGGCATGAACAGTTAGAATTCTTCCAGTCACGCGCAGACACAAATTTGCTACATTTTACCTAAAGAAGAATTGCCCTCAGACACAAGCAGCAAGATTTACTTCTCTTCGAATAGGTTATTTTTTAAAAAGTAGAAACAAATATTTAGAAGGAAACAGTTGCAGAGGCTTTTTTTTTCTGAAGCTGGTAGGTTTGTACTAGTCACCCACAAAAATTTCTGGTATGAGAAAACTTATCAACTAATATCTCACTGTGGTGTGTTCTAATGCTGGCAGTGTAAGGTTTTGAAAAGAAGACCACAGAATCTCCTGTCAAATTAAGTTTAGCTAACTGTCATGGTGGCATAAAAACAGACTTGTGGGGCAACTGCTGTCAGGACCTGTATAGAATTTCCTGCATGGTTGTTCACAGCAGGCTCTATGATACTAACCCATCTGTACATAGGAAAGATGTTTTGAACAGGATGATCATTACCTTTCAAAGAATAAAGGGGAAGGTAGGCATGTTGTGGCTGAATATGCAGCAACTCAAGAATGGCTTAGAGAAATACACATTTGTAAAAATGAAATTAAGAAATACCAACTTAACTAGAAAACTCCCAGAGGATGGTACTGATCTACTGCGTGATCAGTTCTGCTCCCACTGGCTATTGCCCTTTATTATCCTGAAAGAAAGGATATGTACAATAATGTTCTTATCCTTGTCTTTCCCCCTACCCAGCTTAGCACACTTCCTACAGGGCATATAAAGACTGGCTAAGCTCTGGGGTTTGTCCTAATGCGAGGTGGCAGAGTTACCATCAAGCATGCAAGGACTCATTCCTTGGACAGAGAGATGTGGATCCCCAGGTGGTTGCTGGGCTTTGCAAACTAGCACATATTGACATGAAACGCCTCAGTATTTTCTCAAAAATTCAGCTGTCATCCAAAGGGTGTAGGTATTTTCCCCATTATGTATGGTGATCTGGGTATAGATTGACAACTGGGACCTCTGCTTACATAGCCCCAGAGGACATAATCTGCTTCGTATTTCTGTAGAGGAGCACGTATGCAGCTGCACACTGAAGTACACTAAAGATGGGCAACACCTGACATTTGGTTTTGCCTTTTGCTCAACTTACCACTTGGCTTTAAACCTCTGAGAAGGTTAGACAGAATGAGGGCTTGGTGCGTACCAGGCTGCTGGGATGGAGAAGACCTCAAATAGACATTCAGAGATGAAAACAGATGCATGACACCTTCATGGAGAAAGCACACTTCTGGCTTCGTGTTAACTGAAAACGATGTTGAAACAGGCTATTTTCTAGGGCCCTTTCTGTTACAAATATTACTTGGAATATTACTTGGCTCTGTATTAATTATGCAGAGTCATTTTTGTTTTACACACTGCCATAATATCTGAGTATCCATTAATAACAATGTTCAAGTAGCATCAGAATAGCCATCATAAATGTAATTAGGCAGTGTATCTCCAGCTTAATCAATATGGTCATTAGAAGACTGTAGGACAGCCAGGAAAACAATAATTAGTCCTGATTAATAAAGAAGAACTTGCACACATCAGTGAAGGAGAGAGAGGAGCTTTGCATGTTCAAGGCTTGGGAGGACAGCGAGTTGCTTTCTGCTTTAGCAGATCTGAGAACACTTACTAAAAAACGCTCTTGAAAATGCTCTTATAATACTAAATAAAATTCTCTCATTAAAAAAATTACGATTTTCCTGAAAAAACTGTAAGTATCAGCTAGAAATATACAACTGGAATGTATTTTTTCATCAAGCAAATTCCTCCAGTGCGCAGTTGGTTTGTTTTTCTAGAACTGCTTTGAAAAGCAGAACAACTAAAAGAGAAAAACAAGACTGAAAATGAAGTGCTGTATGAGAGTGTAAAATGTCATGATTCCACTGAGTTTAATAAGACTCCATCCATTTATACCTGTGAAAGATCAGACACACTGAGCTTTCCGGACTAAAACGCAGTGCTTCTCTTCAATGGTTAGATCAAATTTTAGGTTCATTAACCTTGTGTCATATCTGTTACATACCAGTTATCCACAGTTTCCTCAGCACTGTGGTACCACAGAGCTGCTTTTGTGGTTCCGCAGAAGCTGTGATGCATTCTTTTCCTTCCATCACATTCTAACTCACCCCCCCTTCTTTCCTTCCTTTTCTCACAGAAAAGAAATGTTTACCAGATTTTATTTGAAATCACAACCCCTCAGTTAACTTTTAGCTTATGTGCTAGCATCTGCAAAACTGTATGTATTTGTAGTACAGAAGGGGCTGATGTTGCTCATTTTCAGCAAAGACCATGATCTGTTTTAAGGACACAGCTATGTAAGTAATATTTTTAAAAGCTGAGGAATAACAGGGGAATAGTAATTTTGCTTAGGAACTAACATGTACTGTGCTGTATCACAAGAAATTTTTCATATAGTAGGATTGTAACATCCTGTCTCTTTGAACCATGAAACTATAACTATAACAATCCTGTCCACTACCAAAGTATAACCTCTGTAATAGTATGGTAACAAACACCAGTGCAACATGAGAACATTGAATGAAGTTCATCCTATATATCATCATCAAAGCTGATAGAAATGGCTAGGCTTTCAAAAAAGCTAAAATTGACTTTAGTCTCTAAATGAAATGGCTGGATCTGAAAAATTGCTGTGTGTTAGAAGTTGCATGGCAAATGTTTTCCCTTTCTACCTTAGACAGACAGAAGTAGCCTGTTGTTAGTGCTTTCAAGAATGTGTGGGAGAAAAAGATTCAAGTTCCTTCTTAGCTTCTGTCAGCTTTCCTGAGGTGGATTACCACTGCAGTGTTCCCTACGGGTTGAGCTCTGTCTTAATGGAGCCTGGCAGAGACAAGCCACAGTCCACTGCCCCACCTTTAGCCCCAGTGCGGAACTCGAGCTTCTAAATGGCTGAAGGGGCACTAAAGGTGGTTTCAGGCACATCTTCCCCTGCAGCTCCAGGATTTCTGTCCTGAACCCAAGAAAATTTTCCAATGGGTATTTTTTTCAAATAAGCACCTCCTTCTGAACAACTTTTGTACCAATGAATAGTTGTTTTTAAACATAAAGCTCAGGTATATTTTAAAGGAGGGGGAAAAATCTCACTGATACTGCAGAACGTTCACCTTGCTTGTGAGGACTGAGGGGTAGAGAGACATTGTTTGGTTTGGGTGCCTGCTTGTGGGCAGAGGTGAGTGACAGATGGTTGGACTACATGATCTACATGGTCTCTTCTAACTTTGATGATTCTGTGAAGTTCTGGCTCCCATCCAGTGACCATTTTGAAATGTCTGCTTAATTTTTTTTTTTATAGTACCAGAATTGAAACCTCAGAGGTCACTGAAACCTTTAATTTCCAAATCTTTCAGCAATCCTCTTCTCACTCTCCTCCCAATAGACGTAGTTCTACTTCTGCTTCTTATTTTCAAAATAAGTGTGGGAAAAAATCAGGAATCCATGCTTTGTTTATAGGATACCTATAGTGCTGAATAGATTATTTCTGCATGAAGATTTGCTTTTAGAGTTCACTTTTTTTTTTTTACTGTGAAACACATTTGCTTTAAAAAGAGGCTTTCATATGCACTACAGGTATCTCTCAAATTCAGCTCTTTAGGGCTTCTCTACCAGAGCAAAGGAGTGTGGGATTCTGCTTGGGATTTTTTGCTTAAACACCATATCAAACATTGTTTCAAATCCAATAATATGACAAAGGGAGGATTATAATGTTTAAATATGTCAGCTGATCAGAAAGTATCTTGGGGGTCAATCTCACAGTTATCTGGACCACCTAAATAAGCCCCTGCAGCTTGGTCTCATTACCTTAGAATTTTTAAATCGGTATTCACAGTTTTGGAGCATCATTTGGATAATAATTTTTTAAAATTTTAATCTTGTTTACTACTAATGTGAACCAACTGGAGCTGACTTCTGCTATTTTCTAAGTATTAGTGAAAACTCTTTCACATTTCATGAAAGAATAAAGCTAAAAGCATTTAATGTCAATTTGTGCTTGACATTGCACCTTTTGATGAGAGCTGATGAAAATTAGTTTGCCAATAAGCAAACCAATTTCTAAAACATCCCAAAAGGTCCTGGTGTTTAAAATGTAGAAAACAATTAGCAGAAAGGTCTCAGTGCTTTCTACCCACCCTTTAATTGTCATCTATTGACAATACTTCAACAGTTGAACTTCTTCAGCTCTGATTTTAAGAGAATTCCAGAAGCCTCTGAGCTAATTCTTCAATTTCTAGAGACATTTTCTGAAATAGTATATTAAAATGGCATTTCTCCTTTTTGAATCTGCTTCTCTTATTTTCTCCTGAGAACACTTGTCTTAAAATTATGTTTTCACCACTCTGATTTATAGGTTCTGGCATGGGAAATAATGCTCTTTCTCCTAGTAGCAGACAGAAAATTAGTCACAATCTGATGTTAACAACTTCTTCATTACCTAAACTGTTTTACACTTTATTAAGTTCAACGCAAGCAAATCTAATGTCTTTGAACCAGGGAGTTCTTGCCCATGTTGCAAGTATATAAGACATTAATTAATAAATGAAGTCACAATAGTAAGTCAGCCTCTGTGGCAAACTGGAATCTGAATTGTGATACCACAGAGTTCTGCAGAGAAGTGCCACTTGAGTGCAGCAGAGAGAAAAAATTGGTTTAGCTAATTTACATTAAAACATCAAATATGAATAACACTGTTGATACATTTGCTCTTGTGGTTCTTCTTGGGAGATGAGATTCAACATATTTTACTCTCACATTTGACACACTACATA
The DNA here is from genome assembly GCA_013397775.1 of Eulacestoma nigropectus. Lineage (NCBI taxonomy): Eukaryota > Metazoa > Chordata > Aves > Passeriformes > Eulacestoma > Eulacestoma nigropectus. Next base: position 852,671 of record VZTE01000952.1, on the reverse strand, counting down.
TTTGTCTGCGCTGGCGACAAATGATGTGCAGTGTAGAGAACGATAGGGTGGTTCTGAGCCATAGGATACCTGTAGATTTCACTGACAAGGAGAACAGAAAAGCTTTTATGAAGAGTCAGCCCATCACCAGATGTTTCTACTAAGTCACTAGTGGTGCTGTAATTTTCAGCTGGTCCCTTAAATTGCCCTCACTGCTTTTCAGACTACTTGCTGAGCAAGCAGGTTGTTTACTAATTAATGTCCCTCTGCATCTTGCCCATGAAACTCTGGCAGTTCCTGCAGTCCCTTGCAGCTGGAAGAGGAGCTCATGGAATCATGGAATGGGTCAGGTTGGAAGTGACCACAGTGGGTCTTCTGGTCCAACTTCCTGGCTCAAGCAGAGTCATGCTATAGCGCATGGCACAGGATTGCATCCAGACAGTTCTTGAATATCTCCAGTGTGGGAGACTCCAGAATCTCTCTGGGCAATCTGTTCTGGTGCTCATTGGAAAGTCAGTCATGTAAAGGAAATGGCCTCAGTCTTAGCCCAGGCAGATAGGAAATTTCATCAGCCTAAGCTGTGACATTACTGTGTATGATATAAGAAATTATAAGGTGATTTTCATGCTTCATGCATGCAATGGCATCCACTATTCTCAGAGTCTACTATAAAAAGATGTGTTAATAAAAACCCTCATTCAGACAGGGAATGTTTCTGAACACGTTGATGAATACAGAAAAAGCTGAGGTATTTTTAAGAGAGGCTTTACCATTATTAACTTTACAAATAGAGGCATAGAAACAGTTTTAGTTTGACTTGGTCACCCCAACACTTTTCCTTTAAATGAAGATTCTTTTAAGGGCCAAAATCAGAATTTTCAAACTTATCCACTTCTTTAAAATGTTTTGGGGACCTCATTTTGAAAACTGTGACCCTTCTGGCTGTATTTTATATTATGTTCACAGCAGCTTCTTGCTACTTCTAAAAAATTATCTTATTACTACACTTAGGGATAAAGAATCTTTTATCTAACTGATTTTAAAAAATTGAAATATCAAAGGAAAAATAATATTTTTTTCTCTGATTGTGAACCATTGCAAGTACACTGTCCTGATCTGTGAGCAGAGTTACAGGCAGCTGATGCACTGCACTGTGGGCAGGCTTCAGAGGAAGGTATAGCCTCATCTATCGGAAAACGTCAGAAGCATTTCTGATTGTGACTGATAAGAGAGTGAAAGACAGAAAGGCAAGCAGAGATGGTCTTAGAGACTCTGTATCCCAAATAGGAACATGATCTCATGTTCAGACTCATACCAAATGAAATGCTAGCCTAGGAAAAAGTGTATTGAGCTAAGAGATTATTTAAGGCTCTTGCTGTGCGTTGCAAAGTGTGTTGCAGTAGCAGCAGAGTAAGAAAATATTATACTTAAAATCTAAGTCGGATCAGTAACGCTCATTTAAGTAAGACACCTGTATTACCCACAGGCTGAAAAGCAGGTGTATTAAAGGCTACTTTCTGGAAATGGCTTCCCTATATATGCATAAATCTTTTAAAAGTTGGAGATTCAAGCTTTTTTCATTCCAGATATTCTAAGTCAGAAAATATTTATTAACTCAGAAATCATTTAAGGTTTAAATATAATACTTGGGCATTCTAGTCTCTGTCTGTGAATCTAGTTATTTGATTGCAGAAGAACCAAACATTTGTTTAAGCAGTTTATGTTGACAGAGTTTTCTACTATGGAAATTCACCATTTCATATAATAAATAATTTGTTATGGCAAATTGCTCTGTGTAGTAGGGATTGGGAGTCCTTGAACCGAGAAGAGAATGAATTCATGCATCTATTTGATTTTTACTATTTAAAAAAATAAAATTTAAGTGTTCAGTTCACCTGCCATATGCACCGTGAGTACAAATTGTACCCATCTCCCTCTGATCCCAAAGAACAGACTTGTTTCAGCAGGCGGGGTGGAAACCTCACATACCCTGGAGCTCTGTTTCCTATAGGCACCCCCACAGCAGAGAATGCCAAATCAAGTGATCCCACGGCTCTGCTAAGAGTGCAGCTTTCCTCAGCATCACTGGGCACAGCCCAGCCTGTGAGCAGAATCTCCCACAGAGAATTTGTTTTCTCTGACCCAAAAGCCCTGGCTCTGCTTCCCATTGTGCGGGCAGGGCGTGGGCAGATAGGGAGTGAAAGGGTGGAGGCGGAAGAAATAGGAAAGGGCGGATACAGAGAATGATGGGGGGGAAATTGCACTGTATCTTGCTATCTTAAGCATCTGTAGTAATGCACATTTCTCCATCTGATACTGACTCTAAAATTACTGATACTAAGTCAATGTCTCACTGCTATAAAATTGCTGATATTAAGTCTATATCAGCACGGTTTCTCCTTGTTTCCTTCAAATCTTGATCTTTTGACCCCCAGTATTTTTACACAAGTTGTTGATAGAAGATTTTAATGAGTTAAACATCAGGGTTCTCAGGGGCTCGGGTCCAGCTTTACATAGATCTCTTTACGGTGGTGAGCTGCATGATTATGGTGACATAAAGGCTGTCTCCAGCATCAGGATAAATGTTGTATAGGAGACATCTCTGTGAAATTTCAAAATGAGCTGCTAAGAAACTGAAGATTGTCTTATTCCTCAACACTTTCCTTTCCAAATGCAAGAAATATTTCTCCCTATTTTTCAAATAAATAATCGCATGTTTAGAAGAGGGTAATTTAGACTACAAATCAAATATAACAGATACCACAGTCCTAGTTTGTGCACTACTGGAAAGTATTCACCCTTGAGGATGAGGGATAAAATAGAAAAAATCTGAGAAGACTGTTGGAAACATAAAGATTTGACCTTTAGGAACAAAAAACAATGAAGATCAGTATTTATTTACTCCAGAATATTTTTCAACCTCTGTGGTTCACCCTGTGACATCCCATTACATGCAATTATCTGGACCATTCACAAATTCTTTGAGAATTTGTTACGGCAACTTTACTCATGTATATGATATGTGAAATGATACGATATGATATGTGAAATAAGAATCATTATGACATTACCTGCAAATAATGTGTTTCACAAGAGCAATGATATGGTCATTCATTTCTTTATGTGGAGAACTGTGATTTTAGGTACTTTGGATGTTTTAGATCTTTAACAACGTATTTAATTATGTGAATAGCTAGGCATCTAGGAGTGTTTAAATATTGAGGAAGTGCCAATGTCCCTGCAGATCTTAACATTACCACTGCACAGTACCAACAATTGATTTCTCAATTACTAAAACATTTTTAGAAAGCCTGTATGATATTTAGGCAATGGTTGCTTTGGAAAGCTGGCAGAATATATCTATGGATTTGAAGTATTTCTATAGCCTTCTAAATTTTCTATCAGTTTGAAAGATTTCAGCTATTAATTGTTTGTGACTTATTAAATACAGATACGAAAAAGAAATCAGGATCTAACACAAACTCGTAAGATGAAAGACAAGGCCTGTGACTGGATGTTTAACCTGTCAAGCTATCCTGAAAAACTGCACAGTACAGAAAACTTAGTAGACATAACTAAATTCTCCTCTTATACGTGCAAGAAGTCTGCGTGGCTTTGTGGTAATCTTCCATATATGGAAGGGGCTACGTTACATAAAGAAATTAGTATTGTTTCCAGTTTTAGTATTCAGTTTATATCTGAGTCTAATGATAAGAAAAATCCTGCTGTCCTGTTTTATCAACCAGGCCTTGCTGGTTTATATGTTTTAAGTAAGTTCTATGTTAATATTCTGGCAACTAATCCCAACTGCATTTTACTTCCAAGAGCCAAATATAAGTTTCTGGGATTACAAAGCCTTTGCCATATCTCCAAACAAGTAATTGTGCATAAATAAATGAATTTGGCAGAATTATCTCATCTTCTTGTCACTAGCACGTCAGCAAATCAGGCCATACCTTTGTCTAGATTCCAGATCCTTAATCATTCTGAAGAAATCAGTACAAATTTAAAATAAACTTGCCTACAGGCACCTGAAGTTATTTTAACTAATGAAATAAGTCCTAGGAACTGTAGTAGTTGTTCTGAAATTGTCACTTGGTTCTCACTTTAAAGATGTATATTCCTCTCTCTCTGTTGCTGTAGTCTTTTTGTGCTTAATCCTCTGATGGCATCGTTCTCTTTAAGCGATTGCCCTTTGCATCTTCTTGGCACCAGGTTTATTTTCAGCAAGCTGTACTCAGAGTGCTGGCAGCCATCCCAGGGAAGCTGCTCTGCCTCGGTGGCATTTGGTACATGGGAATTCCAGAGTAAGGAATGGACAAAGGTTACCACGTGTTTTACATCACTCTCAGAAACATCAAACTAGACTATTAGTGTTTGACAACAAACAATGCTCGAGGCCTCCAGGCACTGCAGTCTGTCTAATTCTGTATTTTCCCTTTCCTTGTACCTCCACTCATATCAGCCTTGTTGGAATATTACCTGTGCATGTTTCTTGTAATATCACCTCGCGACGTAGGGAGTCTTGATAAAAGATGCAGTTTGGCATAGGATAATTTAAATGCTAGGAAATAGTTTAACTCCTAGGAAAAAAACCAGCTTCTTAATAAGATTTGGATAGTGGCATTCTCAGATTTTTCCTGGCCTTTGCTGTTTTAATATTTTAAGAGACTGATTTCAGCCTGGAAGTTACTCTCACTGTATGTTCCGAAGGCAGATAAGCAGCAGCCTTCTTTGCACAGCAAAACTTGTTGTTCTTAATAATTAGAAATACCCTATCAAGAAGCAAAAAATGCACATAATAAATATACATATATATATATATATATATATATAGCTAAAAAGAAACGGCAGATCAGTTTCCACAATTTCATTTCATGGTGAAGTTCTAGTTGTACTTCTGCCTGATGGAAGTTTAGTCTACAGACCTGTTTAGCTATGTCTTCTGCAGGCTCCTGAAAGCTGATTGTGACTCAAGCGTGCTGCCTGATTTTCCTGCCTTCAGACCATTTCTTGATGCACAGTCTGCCTGGCTGTGCCTCTCAGTGTAGGCAGCAAGTCACCAAGATCACCAAATGGTGCCATTGGTGATCTTTGTTTGCCCTGGCTGGCTGCTCCTGGAAACTGCTCTGCCCATCACACGGGTGGTTGAGGTGTGATGTGCCAGGATATGTCACTGCTCTCTATCAGCAGTGTCTACCTGGTGTTATTGAGAGGTTCTTAGGGTTTTTTCTAATGTGACAGGTCCTGTACTAGTGAGTTAGAGTGGTCAGTTGAAGAACAGTGTTTGCTGAGTAATCTCAGAGATTAACGCTCACTAAAATGAGGATGGAGAAAGGAATCAATAAATTAAATGGCAGGGATGAATACAGAAAAAATGAAGTGTGCTATTAACTCAGATTGTATTTGGTGATTCATCTTAGTACAAACTCAGTAGGCTTTGACACATCCTTGATCCTTCGATACTGATCCTTAATACTTACATGTAGAAAATCACAGGCCACAATCTTAATTTTCTTTGTTTTAAATAAGGAAAAAATTATATGCTCCTTTCATTTCATGATAATACTTTGAAAGGATTTTCTTCCCTAAAACATAAGGTTTTCTAAAAATTGTATGTAGCTATCAGTAAGAAGATTTATAGCAGTAAAAAACCACTGTAATTTAAAATGTATATATATTCAAGTCAATATTATGAGTAACTAGGCTAGCCTTCCAGACCTACTTAGAGATCTCCTTATTAAATCTTTATAAATGGATTTGTTACTTACAGCAGAAGATAATTTAGAATGCAAATGGGAATTTTTACCTGAATGAACTGAGAATAGCTCTTGTAAAAACGAACAGCACTAGGCATAGGTTCAATACTACACGAACAAAGTCACTGATCCGTAATATCTTTTTCTAGTACAACATGTAGGAAGTCTAAAGTGCTGATTTTCAAGAACAGAGTACAAACAACTTACAAAAATCAGATATAATAATAGTATAACACCTTGCTACCTCTGGTTTTCTGTATGCATCATAGCCATGTCGAATTAGCACTTCCTATAGCTATTTGGAAACACTCTGTCAATTTGAATACAAGTGTCAAATGACTACAAGACAGTTTGTTAAAAGACCAATCCACAGGAGCCATCTATTGCAAAGCCACAGGGCTTCCCTGTACTATGCAAGTTCTGCAGAGAGTGTTTTCTTCTTGCTTCATTTGCTTTATTATTTTTAAGATGTAGAAGTTGTTCTTACTGTGAACAAACTTTTTCTTTTTTTAAATACAGTCTTATTTTAAGTGAAGGATGGACTTGAGAGCTAGCAGAAGAGAGTATAAATTCCAAGTAATGAGTATCTGAAGGCATGTTTGCTACTGGAAAGGAGTGAGCAGGAAGCTGTAATACACGTGTGATGTTTGGAAAAGGTAAGGGTAGTCTATCCATATTTGAAAGTATGGATTTCTATCCCACAGGATCAGGAAGAAGTTTTCCACCACCAGCACCAAGATGTATGGTATCAAGATGCAAATAGATATTTTATATATTTATGTGAATAAATAAATATTGCCCATTCCTGGAAATTTGGTATCTGATTAAACACTGGAAAGCTTAATTCTGACATACAGAAATATTTGACAGATAAACTGACTCTACTTCTTATCAATATGTAAAATAAAACAATAGATCAATGCTTTTGTAGACCAGTGAATTTTTCCATTGTGACAAAGCAAGTTTTTCTTTTTTAACACCAAATTTCGTCAAATATCTCTAAATTATTTCATGGTATCATAGAAAATTCTAGCTTTCATTTAAAATGCAAAGCCAAAGACAGAGCTGAATGAAAAGAAGGGAATATTTGTTTTCACTTTTTCCCATGTTTTTGGTCCCTATGTATTTGATTACATTGCAGCTATGCCTGTTTCCCTCTGCCATCTCTATTGTTCTAGCTGCTGTGTAATCAACGTGACACAGAGAGAAAGACACTGCTTTGGTTATTTAATTGGAAACAAAAGTCAAATGTAGCAAATGAAAGAGAAGAAGCACTGTCAGCATACAAGAATAAGATTGGATATTTGCATTGCTTAATTGTTGCATAAGCTGATATCTAAATTTTTGTACGTTAAAGTGAGCTAATGAAGTATTAAACTTTTTCAGATGTAAATTTTTTTCAGTGATGTAGATGTTATTCTTTATATTTACTTCAGAGCAAAAGCACTTTTACACTTTTTGGGGAATTCAAACTATACTTTCACTGGAAGTTATTGGTTTTGATGCATGCTTGCTAAGTTAAATTGTTAGCCTACCTTTGAATCAGTCTTGATTCCCTCTAACAAAGACTTTGTAGGCCTTCTTAATCCATAGTCCTTAATGACAACTTCTACTGAGATCATTAGAGGTTCACAGCTTATTAACAATCCATGCTGTGAAGCCACATCTGGAGCACTGCATCCAGTTTTGGGCTCCCCGGTGTAAGTAAGACATGGAATTACTGGAGTGAGTTCAGTGAAGCACCACAAAGATGAATAAGGACTTGGAGGATCTGTCATGCATGGAGAGGATGAGAGAGCTAGGACTGTTCAGTCTGGAGAACGGAAGGCTTGGAGAAGATTCATCACTGTGTATAGATAGCTGAAGGAGTGTTGTTAGAGAGAGACAGACTATGGCCCAGGTGATCTCCGGAGGTCCCTTCCAACCCCAACCATTTGGTGACTCCAGGCATGACACACATAAGAGTGCCAAGCCCCACAGCTGTTGTAGGACTGCCAGCAGGCACCCGTTGGAAATGTAAATGCCAGTAATATCCTTTAGGAAGAAGACAGAAGGAATATCCCTCTACTAGGATATTTTCTGTAGCAGGGAGGTCCAAGCTAACAAATGATTTGGAGTAAGTGTAGAAATTAATACCTTTGCTTCTTTATCAAAACAATGAAGATAATTTATGTTTCCATTACCTTTCAGAATATTTTGAGAATATTCTGGATTATGTCTATTCCTGCTTTTATTAATCAGGTCAAATTCTCTTTCAGTACATTTTATCCATTAATTCACATTCAATAAGGTACCCTTTTGCTAGTGGGCATTCTAGGTCATCTATGCTTTGATATTTTTCTGGCACATCCATTAGTATACTATTAGAGTTCAAAAGGAACACAATAGTAAATGTTTCAAATATAACATATGCTTTAAGTCAGTATTTATGGTTTCAGAAGATGAATAAGAGTCCAATTTCTTATGATGTTCCAAATAATTGCTACTACAGGTAATTTGAAGGCCTGATTTTGTTTATGTGTATGTATGTGTGTGTACATGCCCAGGCATTGGTACTTGTATCTCTTCCAAAGACTGTGAAATCCGCGGGGAAGCCACATCATAATTTGCACATAATTTACCTTAACAACTTCTAATTTTTTTGAGCATATCTGCTGCCTGTGTTTGCTAGATTTATTCAGAAGGGAAAATATTTCTGAACCCACTGATTAATAGCTTGTATTAGAGGGACAGGGTTATGTAAAAGCATCAGCTGCACATTCTCTGCTCTAAAAGCCTACTACCGCAAATGTTTTTATAACTATTGATGAATCATAATTTATAATTCAGATATTTACATCCCTGAAAATTCCCAGGGCTCTCAATCAACACAAATGGAAATTTACTACAAGTAAGGCATAAGGCCCAAATAGCTCTCAGTTTAAGAACAACCTTGAAAAACCCAGTACGTTGGCCCTATCATTGACAGATAAAGTAGAAAGCCTGCTTCTGCATGGCAGCCCTGCTTAAGAGTTTGCATTTGAAGATGAGAAGCAGCATGTCGTTCTGTGAATCTGATCTCACACAACATATCCCAGGCCCCTTGTTACAGTTATCTTTAATTAATATTTTAATTAAAGTGTATCAAATGAATGTAATGAGCTCTGTAATAAATCTCCTGTGAACTACAGCAGAGCCAGAATACCAAAATAACCGTGAGGAACTAGCACAACAGTAGGAACCAAAACTCTGCAGAACTTATTAAATCTCCTGACATGTCCCAGTCTGCCGTGTTGGATTAATACAATCATCCATGTGGTTCATCTTGATCAAGAAATGGAAAAGAATCTTTGAACAAAATTATTTTTCGCTCCATTAATGTGGAGCTCTATATCTATTATCTCAATGTAACGGAGCTGGATTTGTTCCCTTCTCAAGTAAAAAATATTTGTCTTTTAAGACAGTCTCTTTCTAAAGCTGATTGCTAGACTGTGCTTATTCCCATTGTTAGGAACCGCTTTAACTTCAGTGCTACTAGTCAGCCAAGAAAGTTCTTACCAACATAAGAAAATGAGAATCTGAATACAGAACAAATAAGCCTGTGGAATTTTTCAGAAGGTGGCATTCCAACACTTTGGTGTTGTGGCTTAATCATTTTGGCAGCAATACACTAGAAATATGCCTACCTGAAACATCTGAAGGAAATCACATACCTAGGAGATGGACTGACTGCTTAGCTTACTTCTTAAACTTCATTGCAAGATATGGATAAATTGCATTTGCCAATTCTTGGCCGGCTGCTGGCAATAATTGTCTAGGTTTTGGTGTTTAATTTCAGGAGTATCTTTTGTTTGTAACACTGTTGGAGGACGCAGCCAATTGGAACGTGTCTTTCCTGTTTAGCAACAGAAATTGCATCAATATAGTGGAAGTGAATGTGTTTCGATCTGTACGTTGTCTGTATGCATAGTTTGCTGAAATTTTAATTTCACATGGGCATACATTGCAACCTCATACGCTGAAACCTGATGGTGTAATTATCAGCATCAATTGAGATTTCATTAAAAAGTTACACGACTTGCTTACAAAAGTTACACGATTTCCTATCCAAGTATTTACAGTGAGGTTTTAGCAATAGAATATTTGAAACTTTCGTGTGACTGCATATTCTAGATACAGAATAATTAATAAATCAAAAGACTGTCGTTGTTGTACAAAGTTCTATGTAAACAGGGTTTTCTGAAATAGTCAACATATTAGTGAGATGCTAGTTTTGTGAAGAGTTTGTTTGACAAACTCGTAATGTTCTAAATGTATTTGTTGATCAAGGCTCTTCATACATATATATGACAGAATTTGCTTTTCTTCCTTTTTCTACTGAAAATATTATTTGTAGTAACACAGTAGCAGCAGGCCTGGAGTTATATTAGGTTTGGAAAAGTGAATTCAGTGAATATTTGATGTCATACTTGAAAATAACAGTAATGGGTTTACTAGTTCTTAATGAGCCAGACTTTTAATGCTAGAGCTGTAAAAAGCTTTTAAGTCCTACTTATAGTATTTGTGGTCCTTGTGCAGCTGTGTTTGTCATATTGAAGAATTTTTAGTTATACTACATTTGTAAACTCTTATTTGGCTCCTGGTTAGTTATTGACATGGAGAAATCTGCATGTGATAAATATACAGTACTACAGTGTCGCCTTTGTTTGCCAGACAGAAGGAGGACACAGTAATGCTGCAAAACAGACTGAAAATGCTGCTGAAAATCATTCCATAACAAGCAAATTCATTTTATAGTTCTCAAGTTAATAACTTTGAGTTCATTATTCATTATCTTGTTTCTTTAGTATAATGTTCTTCTTATCTGCAAAGCTATTTGTGATTTAAGAGCAGATCCAAAGCCCAATAAAATACAAGGGAAGTTTCTCTTCGACTGCAGTTAACTTTGAATCAATTCTCTTGTCTGAGAATTTCTCATAGGTTCCTGGTAGGGAAAAAGTGCCTGCTCAGTGTTTATATTGCTTCTTCCTAATAGTTGTAATTTGTAAATGACCTGTAAATATTGTCCTTTATCATATTTGCACAACCTAGTAATAGCATTTTGTGCGAGGCACACCCGTTCCATTTGCCACATGTGACTGCATTAAGAGTGACGGTGGCGACGTAACATTTTTATATTTCCATGTGAGAAGAAGTGCACATGCAAAACCAAATGGGCCCTTTATCTATTGTTTGGGCCCATAAGATCTTACCAGCTTTGTTGTACATTCTTCCATTGCTCATGTTTCAATATCACTGTTCTAAGTAAGAATTGCAGAAGGGCAGGAGAAAGGATCTCTGTTGCAATGTCATGAATGCTTGACAGTGTCCAAAGTTCTGCATTTACATGCCTTGTAGTTGTATGGTTATATTTCTTGGAGCTGGACTTTGATGATTCTCATGAGTCCCTTCCAACTCAGGATATCTTGTGACCAACTAAGATATGATCAGCCTTAAATAGGAACAAGAACTTTGCCTGGTAGTGGCTCATGGTCTCACATTTTTTTCAAAATTAATTATTTCAGCCTCTTGTACTTTTGTTTCTGTGTGCTTCAGAGTTCTTTGAGAATGTGGATGTTTTATATACAGTTTATAGTTTACTAGCTACTTAAGAGCTACAAGTCTGATACCCTATGAGCAAGTACTGTGGGTTCTCTTCATGTGTTACAAATACTTCTACAGGGTGATCAGTACATGTTAGCTGCCCATGCCTTCATCTCCTTGGGTGCCTTTAATAGTTATAAATTTAATAATTTATCCTCTTTTTGCACTGTATAAAAGCATTCTCCAGTATTTTATAATACAAATTTATTGTTCAGTATTTTTACCTTCATATTTGGTTTGCTAGGCAGGCAAAATTCCTTTGTCTTCCTGGGTTTTTTTGTGAAATTACTGTTCTCCTACTTCCGCTTTCATTTAGTAACTATGTAAGTAGTCAATTTTTACCTGCCTAACCTGGCTTGTTGCTTCCTGAGACAAGGTATGTTCAAGGGTAAGCAGTTCAGCTCATCAGTAGTATAAATTAATTTGTAAAATACGAATCAAAGCTGAATCCTTCTAAAGTTCAAGAGGCATAATCTTCACAGATGACAAATAATCCTGTTCCCCAAATCTGAGCATATTCTGGTCTGATTTTCCCAATTTTTAATGCCTGGAACTTAGATTTCCAAATTACTTGTATTATTTTGATATTTATGTGTTAAAACACCATTCCTATTGAGTTCTTACTCGGGCTCTGATAAAGTAACAAATAGAAATTCATAAACCACTTTAAAAAATATGTTTGAGCCATTAGTAAAGCTGTTTCTCATCTTGAAATCCCTGTTGGCACATATTTGCATCTTTATGAAGCAAAGTAAGAATCTGTCCCTAAATTAGGAGGCGTAACCCAGGAACTCTGTCAGAGCAGCAGGGACCAAATGATGGTTAATCCTCAGCACTGTCACTTACCTAATAAACCAGGTAGAGGTTCAGTGGGAGAAACTCAGGAGGTTGTGAAGTTAGATTTTTTCTCAAATACAGATTCACGAGAGCGTGTGGAGATTTTTTATTTTAACTGAAGTAAATGGAGAGTTGGGGTTCTTTCCTTTTAAATGCTTTGTACAGTCCTAATTTTTTTAAATAGAGGAAGGACAGGTTGCTGCATTTTTAAAGGAAAAAAACCCCAAATGTAAGAAATGTGTTTCCTATCTATAATGGATGCAATACAGCAAGGTAGCAGTATCCAGGTTTCCACTGTTGCCAGCGGAATAACTCCTCATCTTGCATGGAAACGACCTTCAGACAAAGCCAAAAGTAATTTTCTGAAAGCTTCGAAGGTATTTGTTGATAGCAGGATCAAAAATGTATGGGGGCCTCATAATGCCACAAGGGGAACCTGAAAGTGGACACCTTCAGCTCATAATTCTAGTTTTACTAGCTGCAGCTCACAAAGAAACAGCTGCATCTACATTGCAAAATACCTCCCACACATACATACACACACAGTGTTTGCACACAATACTTATTTTTTCCCTTTAATGTGTGGGAATAAATTAGAATCTAAGATCTTACTGAGAGAAAGTGTGTGCTGTTTAGTTTAGAGGGCTAAAGATAATACAGCTCCCATACTTTGATCATGCATGCTGCAAATGGAAGAGAGGATCCTGCAAAAAGAACCATTCCAGCAAATCCAGGTAGAGTTTTACTGAAATCTTGCATCCTCATGATTCTTTTCGTAAGATTATCTTCTTCCTATGTTGTCTAGTTTTATGCATTAATTAAGAAAAAGACTGCATAATCAGAATTGGGTGCTTGTTTGTATGTTATCTTTTAAAAATTGTACCAAAAAAATAAAAAAAAATAATTTAAAAAAGCAGAATCTGAAAATACTGGCACCCAAGCTTTGTTCTGAACTTGGAAGTCACAACAACGGGGTCTTGTTTGCTGTCTGTCCTGTGAAGAACTGGTCTAGAAATTGCTCAAGGGAATAGGCTTTTCTATTAGTAGCTTATTGTATAATCTGGAAACACTTTGAAAATGTATGCTGACATTTTCTCATCAAAGTCATTAGCCAAGCATTTTTCCAAGAAGGGCTCCAGTCTAATTCATTTTTATTTAATTAGTTCATCCATTGCTGCAGCCTAAGCACCTAATGACTCTAGAGGATGGTTGGACTTTTCACCCTTTCTAGCTCTTATACTCAGTGCTGTAGTGTACTTACAAGTCAAGTGCAGAATCACATCTCGCAGGCTACTGTGCTTTTATTTCAAATAAAGAATTTTTTTTTCCTCAAAACTGACAGGTTTTTTATTTTAAAAAAATTTTTGTAGCAAGGGGACAAAGTACATTCTATCTGCAATACTTGTTGAAGAGCTCTGATAATAATATGTTATTAAAATATTTTCAGTGCTTGTAGGATGTTCCCTAAAGTTCTTCCAATATAATATTTCTGAAGAAGTAAAGAAACCTTTTAGAAAGAGTGCCAGGCAACATTTCTTCAGATGCCAAGAAAAAGGTCTCCTTCTTGATTTTATTAATGCTGTATGGCTGGTTAAGGTAGCCTCTAAACAATGTCCATCATGGATTTAGACTGAGTACAGCTTTGTGAACTCACCCAGCTCTAAGTAGCAGATCACAGAAGGTTACTATTGATTTGCAAGGTCCTGACAGGCATAAATGATTCATGTTCTGTGGTACTTGTCCCACTGGAGATTAAACAAACAGAATAAATGTACACCTTTTAACCTGTAAGTTAATGCTTCTGACAGCCCGCTGTGTCAATCAGTGTGACTGGCAACCTTAAATATACATTAAAGGTACTTTGGTCTTCTCAGTTGAAGGAAATGTCAACTTCATTGTTTGTGGCAGAGTGAAGAGGCACAGAACTCAGACACAGGAACAGGAAGTCAGGCACTGCACATCTCTAGGTGACACAAAGAGACTTAGTAATGAGCTAGACATAGCTCTGTAGAAACAAGAAAAGTTCCTGCGCTTTTATACAAGGTAAAGAAATAACACAGAACAAGGTGGAATAATCTGGGAACACGTATATTTGTTTGACAAAGACATCTTTTCTACTGAAAATCAAGCAGAGAGCTGGAAACAAATTCCTCTGAAAAGGATCTTTGTTATATATCACCACATTCTTAATTGGAAGGCAAATTTAATTGAAAGAGGCATTGCAGAATTTTTTTTTTTTTCCTGATATCGCAGGATGTAACATGTAGCAGCTGAGGGCGATTCTTTCCTGCCAGCCCATCCTTAGCCATGCTGGAGCTGGTTGCCATTAAGCATGCAGGAGTGTGTCTGCTCAACAACAGAGCATCCATACTGCCCTTCATGGTGGCCTCAGCTGCCCGTGCCATTAATAGGTACTCAGATATTTTGGCCGAAAGCTTGGAGCTGTTCACAACATCAAAGAACCATAGAACCATTTAGGTTGGTAAAGACCTTTAGGATTGAGCCCAGACATTTACCCAGCACTGCCAAGTCCACCCCTAAACCATTTCCCTAAGCGTCACATCAAAATGATTAGTAACAACAACAACAAATTATTTCATTGCCCTGCTCTTCTCCATTTATCCACTGAGATCCTAATGCATTATTTCAGAACAGTCAGTCTATAACTAAGAGGAAACAATGTCCTACATGCCACTCAGTCAGTTCAAAATAGAATTATAATATAGCATAATCCTTACTTACTTTAGGACTTAAAAGATACGGTGGGAAACAGAGTAGCATGAAGGTTTTGAATAGCCTATTTGTTCAATGTAATTTTGTATCTCCTTCATTTAGAAATGATCTGTCATTAAATGAGGCAGAAAAGATGATAGAAAGTAAACAAGAAGCTGAAATGTCAACTTCTTGCAGCATACAGAGGTTTTGCACTCATATTTGGAACTGTAATAGCATTGATTACATTGGCAGATAAGCTTCTCCTAGAAATAATGAAAACTGAGTCCCATTTCCTAAACTGAATTTACAGAAGCTCTAAATGTCTTTCATTATGACCAATTTCTCTACTAGAGAAGGAGTGTTTCTTCCTGCTGACATGCCTTCAGAGAGTCATAGAGGGAGTTTATTCTCCTGCAGAGGGACAAGGTTCATCTTGTCATCCTTTCTGTTCAGCATGTGCTGGGATCCTAAAGGGGCATGTTTGAGAAGGTGGTGTGAAGTATGAGTGATACTCAGCACTATACTCCTATTTACACCTTGACTGCCCAGCCCAGTGCTTAAGGGCTCCTTGAGAACCAGCAGACAGAACAACAGCTGAGTGAAGTGGTGGAAGGGACGCTGGTGCATTACACAGGGGACAAATGCAGGTGATAGGATGAAGCATTTTCTGACTCAGGCAGTGCATTTAGGTCTTATATGTTCACAAATTAGGGATCTCAAGTCCTCATTTATTGATGTGGGTTGAAAGACATCTTTTTGCCATCTGTGTATGACCATATATTTATGACTTCACTCTTGATGTGTTGATCTGATTCCTATGACTGATATTTCGGCTACAATCCAAGGCAAATTTAAATAGAGAAAGCAGCATAGAAGGGTGTAAATTTATGCTTTGCCATATATATTTGAAGTTGATGAAACTTCAAATTATTTTAGCAGATTGAATTCCTAGGTCTTTGTTTTTATAATTTTTTCATATAAAGATTGCCTCCACTGTCTACAGAATTTAAACATGAAAGCAGCTCTAATTTACAATAAGGAAATATTTTCATTCTACGTGAGTGTGTAGGTATTTCTATGGCTGCACTGAAGATTGCCTTAGGTTTGTTGTGCTTCTTCCCTGATTCATCATCATCTTCTACTTTCAAGCAGCTATAGGTGACCGCCAATCAGATTTTCTGAGAAATCCAGGGTGTTCCTCTTTTCTGATTTCTCTTTTCCAATTCTCTTCTAAGAACTACCTCCCCTTTTACTTTCCTTCTTTTAGACTTTGTGATGATTCTGCAGCACCCTTAAATTCCCTTTTCCCATTTTCTGTGTCAAATACCAACCTCATCAGCTTTGTTATAGTCAGTACATGTTCTTGCTAGAGCATTGGGTTTTTCCTCTTTGTTAGATTGGTATTCTCAAAATCATTGAGCCAATTTCCACAGATACTGTACCTAAGCTTCTGACACAGCTCCTTCCATTTGATTGGCAGCATTTCCCATTCACACTTTTTCTTGTTCACATTTCTTCCATATCTCTGCTCCTGGTACTAGATTTTGTTTCATGACCTCCGTATCGCCTCCTTTCTTTTCTTTTTCTGCATTCTACATCACTAAGATGTCATGTCCATGTATTTTGCAGTGAAATAAGCTGATGCTGCTGATCTTCCGGGTTCCTCCATTTTTAGTATCATAGCAGAATGTTCCTAAAACTTGGCTTATGGCAGCCTGTCTCCCAACTCTGAGTAGTGCTACAATTTGTTCCAAGAACGCAGTTTCTGCATCCATCCTTTAGTGCAGCTTTCTTTAAAGCTGGTGATAGACACAGTTGATAATTACTCAGCCCAGGTTTTTTTTGCAACCAGAAAGAAATGTCTTCAAGATTCGTACTTGTTACAGTTTCACCCCTTTTCCCAAGAATACGTTTCAGAGGTGTCAGTAGTATAAATGAAAAATGGTCTGTAGCAGAGAAAGTGGTTAAGAAGTCAGTTGTACCTTTTCATATCGGGCTTAGTGATTAATGCATTTCTCTCAAGAACCTCACAAACAGGCTGTATTTGTCTGCCTTCCATTCCATTCCAGCTGTGTGTTGACAGGGAGGGTGAAAGTTCTGGAAATAAACCAGTTTTATGGTGCAATTGTGTAGCTGATGCCAGAAATGTCATGTAAATTCAGAGACAAATACTGCTTATAGAAAATCACTTCAAGCCTAAATAAATGAACTGCCATGATAATTCCATGCAGTCAAAGCTAAAATAGTGACTTACCAGGAACATTTGCCCAAAATAAAAAGGGAAGAATTTCCCCCTCCCCCAGACACCAAATTAAGCACTGACTAGGAGTTTGTAATTTTGTAGACATCAAAAAGATATTATTTCAGTACAACTAAGAATGGAATTTCACCCTGTTTTTTTAGAGGTTGTCTTCCTTATCTTAGAATTTGGTAACATGTTAAAGAAATGAGGTAATGCTCAGCTTCCCCCCACATTAGCATAAGGTGAAGTCATTTCCATGGACCTAAGTGCACTCCATTACTGAAATGTAAAATACCACCTATATGAACCCTCCTTTGTGGAGAGAAATGGTGGTGGACAGTGGCATTTTAGATTCTTAGAGAAAAGCTTACGAAATAACACATCCACCCCAGCCATGTTCCTTATTGCCATTTCAAGGTCAGGCAGCCAGTTCAGCCAGAATGCAAGCAACTTGCTATGGCTGCAGTAGGGTTTATTGAGCATTACTGCATAAATGGATTCGACTTCCAGGACAAGAAAAACGATGGAGTGGAAGAGGTGTGATCACCAAGAAAGAGAAGGATTCAACAGGGGTCCAGAAGTTTTGACAGGTATGGAATTTCACTATTTTTCATAAGGCAGGAATTAGGAAACCCTAAATGAGAATGTTGGACAGCAGAGTTAGGTGAAAAGGAAGTACTTTTTCACACAATGCGTAATTAAATCATGGAACTCCTTTCCACAGGATGTGGAAGAGGCCAAAAATACAAATAAGTTCAAAGATGAAAGATGCAAATTCATGCTGGATAGATCCATTAAATGCTGCTAAACAAATGGCTCAGCTGCAACCTGCTCAGGAAATCACAGTATTGCCAGATTCCAGATAGGGGACAGCTACTGTCCTGGTTCCTGCCAGGACAGGGCTAATTCTTTTCAGTATCCAGGAGGCAGCATGACCAGGACCTGGAGGTTATTCTATAACACTTCTGTCATTGCCAGGGGCAGGAAGAGAAGAGACTGTCTTGTGAGGAGAAGGGGGTCTGGTCTGGCTGAGCAAAGGTGGCAGAGAGAGCCAGCTGGTATTGTCTGTTGTCCGAGGGGGTCTGCGTGAATTATTTCCTTCTTGTACCCTCTGTCATTAGTATTGTTACTGTTCATTTTCTTATCTCATTGCTGTTTCCAGTAAGTTGTTCTTATCTCAATCAATATTTGCCTTTTTTGCCTCCAGTTCCCTCTCCAGAGTGCTGCAGAGGATGGGGAAGCAGGGAGTGAGAGGCATGTGGTTTTAGTGGGAGTACTAAATTGGAGAATACCATTCCCACATCATGACAGCTACTTATCCAGGGGAGGTTTAATCTCCCAGTTCTGTTTCTTATGGTCTTTACCTCAATATCTCTTCCTTATCTTTGATAAAATTATTTACAAAGCCGAAGGATCTCTAACCTGACCTCATTTGTTTGGGGTTATTTTGCTAATTGTGAACAGAATCACAACACTTGAAAATTTCAGGGACCCCAATCATAGCAGCCCTGTTACCTTTGTCCTGAACAGCTGTCCAGAGCAGCCCTGGTAGTGTCATGTTCTGCCCTCAGCTAAACATTCCCTGGCTGAGGGAATATGGCAGGAACAACTTGATTTCCTCTCCTAAAGCTTTTTCTGGCTTTAGCTTTTTTAGAGCCAGCCCAGAAGAATATGATACCATGACTATTTACGTATCTGCTTGGGTTGACGTTTTACCTACGTGGCATTATTTCAAGAGTTTTCCATCACTTTCTTTTAACAAAAGGCAAACTCTTTTTAAAAATCACTTTCTTTTTGTTCTTTTTTTGTGTAGTTTATATGAATAAGGTGGACAGAAGTAGAAAAAGTCAAAGGATCCTATCTGTGGTCCATGCATAGCATGGAAATCAATTACAGAAATATACCATTTTCACACAGTGCAACTACTTACTGCTATATTTTGATGAAAGATTTTACTGGAAAGGGTCTGTTTTCTTCAAACATTTTTTTTTTCATCATCCGAAAACTGAAAAATAAAACATTTTCTGTCACAGGTTGGGACCAGACTAGTTTTGGCTCTCCTCACGGAGAGCTCAGAGGAGTGCTGTAATCAAACTCTCCAGATATAGAAATCATGACAAACCGTTACCTTTGTTTGAAGTATGATTATTTTAGTTAATAGAAATTCTTCAGAAGCAGATATATTTAGATCTGGCATAAGTGGTTGCAATTCCTTGGAACTCCATTAAGCCCCAGCTGCTTGGGGCAGTTTTGAGGTGGTCAGTGCCCTCCACCATAGCTCACCACCACGCCTTCCCAAAATCTGTTAACTCCTTGGTCACCAGATTTACAAAGACAAGACCAGCTAAATAAAATATCTGCAAGAAATTACGAATAGTCATTATTTCCAGATAAGAAACAGAGAGATTTTAGTAAGAATGGCTGATGTTTTGAGAAATATTCCTTTCAACACAGTTTTGGCCAACGATTTTTTTTGCCCAATTCTTGCTCTTGGAAAAAAAATCCTTATTTTGGAAAAAAAAAATCCCACATTTCTTGTAAAGATGTTTTCAGCTTTTCAGTGTTGTGGGCTTTTTTTCTAATCTCTCCCCTTAACCACTTTGTTATCCAGAAAGCACAGGAGAGAAAAAAAGCAAAATGGGACAAACTAAGGAATTGCTGAAGTAACAGTTCCATGTGCATTGTTTTGTTTGGAAGAACATGCAAAAAATTAGTTTTTCTGCTTGTTTAAATTTGGGAAAGAAATATCAGTATGATTTCTTACAAAAAATTATTAATTAAAAACATGATACTAAAGAGGTGATAGATATAAAAAAAAAAAAGAAATTGTTTTCCTCGAGAAAATAATTTCAAAACTTTTGCCTGAGATTTTTTTTTTTGACAAGAATTGAATGTTAGGTTGCTAAGACAGCTTGTTTTTCTGTTCATAAATTAACTTGGAAATACTACATTTTATTTAATCATTTTGTGTTTTAACAGTTCTGCAGATTTGTACAGTAATGAAATCAAGCATAACACTTTGTGCTACTGGACCAGAACCAGAAAGTCAAAGATGCAAAATAGAAACCAATACCATCTTATTACAGTTGTTTAACTATAAAAACTCACTGTGACACTTTCTGATAAAATTTCTGTAATATCAAAAAAAATCCTGGAGGTTGAAGTAATCCCAGTTATTTACATATTAAACTAAAGTGCAGTGTCGATTGTGTTTTTAGTCAGTTGTATTACTCAAATATGTACTTCTTTTGTAAGGATTTGCCATATGTCACTATACTCAAACTCAGAGTGGGATGTTGTCTATCTCTACAAAAATGTCCGTGTTTATGTGTAATATGGACATGGGCAGAGACACATGGCTGAATAA
Organism: Eulacestoma nigropectus; assembly: GCA_013397775.1. Lineage (NCBI taxonomy): Eukaryota > Metazoa > Chordata > Aves > Passeriformes > Eulacestoma > Eulacestoma nigropectus. Next base: position 832,150 of record VZTE01000952.1, on the reverse strand, counting down.
GGTATGCAAATGGGATCACAAAAGCTAGATTCCTTTGTTTAGAGGCCTGATGAGATAGCTGTCAGCTCAGTGGTATTTCCACCCTTTTCTGGAGCGAAGTTAAGTGGGGTCATTTTGCTGTTTTCCTGATTAAAAAAGGAATAGCAACACCAAAGAATACTGCTGTATCACACAAGGGTTCCAATTGTTTCCTTTTTTCAATTTTTCCCCCTATTGTATTTTATAGATTTTATTTTGCATTGATTTTTCTGCCACTGGCTTGGAGCCTATAAACTCCAGTGTTTTTAATTTAAGAAAGTTGTCCATGTATAGATATATGTGGCAGAATTATTTTCACACAGACTCATAAACAAGTAGTTACATGGAAACTCTTGGATCACTTGGCCTGTTACACTCTGGATGATTTTCTTTCATTCCTACTTAACCTGTCCTTGAATGTCTGGTAACAGCACCTACGACTCCCTTCCTTGAAATTCTATCTGACAGACAGGTCTTTGACTGCAGAGCACTTCTCCTGCTTTTACTCTGCTTTTCTCAGCTGCTGTGAACAGTGGGTTTCTGCTTGGATCCAGTGTCTCCTGCCTTCAGGGATTCAGCAGAGATCTGGTGCTATGAGTGTTTCCTTTATTATAGATTATCATCCCTTTATTCCTTTATCCATCACATAAAGTAAATGTTGTCAGACAAATAGGATATGGACTACTTTATGCCTCTGATAAATAGCTATACTCTGGAGCATTATTTTGGAATATCCAACAAGATTTTACTGTCATTTTCATAGTGGGGAGGCACACAGTTTTTGATACTTCACCTCTAAGAAATATTTCACACAGACCTACTTCCATCCAACATGTCTGTGTTGGAATAGTGAGAAAAACAGGCAGTCATACTTGGCTGAAAAATGTTGGCATCAGAAATACTTAAAATACATATATCTTTGTTGCCATCAATTCTTTGTCAGAACACTCTTCACAAAGAAGGAAAGTCTATTTCCTCAGACATTTTAAATGGGAAATGAGAATGTGTTATAGCAAACAATGTAGTGTTAAGTGGAAAATAAACAGGTTTTTACTATTTATCAATTATTGTATTTCAAAATGAACCACACAGTTCACCTTTTTTTTTTTACCATACCAGTTAGACTGCTTGAGGACTTCTGCTATATTTTGACATTTTTTTATTAAGGTCCCTTAAAGAAATGCTTAATAACTCTTTACCAAATTTTAATGCTTAGTGGTTGTCTTCTGCATGAACGGTGCTCTTTTTGCTTAAAGTTTTACAAGTTTTCATTTAATCTGTCTTTGTACAAGTTAATAAGATTCTTCATCAATATTTTATTTTTCTATTAAGAATGAGCTTCATGATAACAATTAGTTTCCACGTGTAAAATGTAAGTATTATACCCTTATCAAGTGCTGCCCGTGTTTTCTCTTTAACATGGAAACACTGGCTGTCTAGCAAACTATTTCTGCTATTAGAGGGAGGAAAATCATAAAATAGAACAGTTTAGGTTGGAAAATACCGTTAACTCTATGTCCAGGTTCATAGTCAAGAAAAACTGACAGCTCAGATTTGAAATCATATGCTATGATTGCTTCTGCCTGAAACTAGATGGAGTATGTCCAAGCTGTACTATGTCTAGGTGGGAAGTGGATATGTTGAAATGTTGAATAATTTTTTCTGGCAGCCTTTATACTTTTTTCTCCAAATATTTACTATAGAAACTTTTTAGAGCTGAAAAAGCAACACTAGCCGATTTAGAAAAAAGGAGAAGTGTTCCTCTGACAGCAGGACACTCCTAGAATGAGAAAGGATGAAGGATGGGCATCTGTGGGAGTAGTTCTTGTAAGGCAAGACTGGGAAGAGTCCTTTTTGTAAGGTTATTGGAAACTGCTTCCTAGCGAAAGTCTCCTAAAAAGATTGTGGGGACCAAACATGCTCCTCCAGATCACCTTTCAGCCTCTGTCATATTTTAACTATCCCATATCTTCATTATAAGGATCAGAAGAACTATTTGCTCTTTCACCAAAAATGAAAATTGTGACAGGTAATGGGGCAACCTGATACTGATAAGCATAACATCCCACTTACAAGTTTGCCCTATTTGTAGTACTGTTGGGCTCTATAAACTTTTGAGACTATCTAAATTTAGAAAAATAATTAATTGTACTGTGTAGGTCTATTTATATTAACTGTGTGCAAATAACGCAAGTTGTTTCTGTTAAGGCACAATATTGCAGAAGGGATTATGTTTGCAAATGCCATGTGGCCAAAATCTTGGTGGTTTTATGTACTGAATATTCAGAGAGGTTGTTCCAAAAAGTAGGTTTTCAGGTATCAATGTTCTTTTTAATTGAATGAAAATAATTTTCTTCATATTTGATTGACAGTTTTCAATGCCTCCTTCTACACCAAGCAAAGAGAGTTCTATTAGGGACAATGAGGAAAGTATAATTATAGGACCACAAGTCAAGATTAGAACTGCTATGTTAGAGAGAAGGTGTGCCAGATAAGGCATGCTGTGGTAATTAAGTCCACAGCCACATGCTGTGCAATATCCTGATGATTCTTTTACAAAGCATCACTCTGGCATCTTGGCCAGCCAGATAAGGAAATCTCTGGTTCTCCTAGACGAGCGACCTCTAGCAAGAAGGAATCTGGAGGCTCTGCTAGAGATAGAACACAAGTATCAGATGTACAGTGCATATTACTTTATCTGGTGTAGCTTGTTTAAAGACAACACCTGTTGTTTTACCTTCACTGTGATAAAGTAAATTAGTTGTTTATCTCGTAGCTTTGACTAATAATCAGTGTGGTCATGATCTGAAGCTATTACACCACAGTACAATTTGTTCTGACAAGTTATAAACAAGGTAGAGAAATATACAGCCTAGACATACTTTGAAGTGGCATCATGGGCCTCATACTGCAGTGTAAAACCCAATTTGGAGAATGGTGATGACACTGTCACAGCTGAGGAGATCAGTTAATTTTAGAAGATGATAACAAGCACCTCACTGAAGTGCATTTTGGAGGACAGGGGTGAACAGTTTGTGACTTCGCATAATCATGCCTTCTTGGTGCCTACACTACCTACTCTCAAGGAAAAATTCTTCCTGATTAAGTCAAGTATCAGATCAATAGCAAACTAAAACACAAACCAAAAATATTTTCTGAAATCCAGGTGTGATTTCAATGAGTTATCCCCTTTACCAAACTCTTTTTTCCCCCCCAAAGTTCCATTTTGATTTTGGATCTTCAATTCCATTTTTGCTTCAGTTTTGATAGGGAAAAAAAAAAAGCAAATTGTCAAGACCTGATGTCTTCTACCTGTTGTTTTTTTTTTTTAATCTGTAAGTGAAAGACAGATATATGCTAGCAGGCATAATCCCATATGCAGAAAAATGATTTAGCACATCATACTATGTGAATAGAGTTTTGATTCCTTTTCATAAAGAGCTCACTGAAAAATAGTCCAGGCAGTAGCAATAATACATAGCAGTCTGTACCAACAAAAAAAAAAAGGACATAAGATTTACAACAGGCAAATTCACATCTAGAGGCTAGTCAGTTCTCTCGTCATATCACATGTACTTCCTTTTTGGCTAATCCAATATAGTGTGCCTTTTTTTCTATATACTGTGGCAGTAGACCATCAGTGATTAGAAGACTCAGGTAATGAAGCGAATAAGGGTTTTTGATTCTAAGATTGGTGGTGTTTGTATGTCAATAGTTAATTAAGACTGAGAACACTTCTGGAAGAAGTAAGTTTCATCCTGAATGTACAGACATGCAGACAGAATTTATAATTGGCAGAAAGTTCTGCTCTTAAATTTAGAAATTTAAAAAGAGCCTTTGCTCTTACATGTTCTGATTATATCTGATTAGCGACAGCACCATGTCTTCAATTACCTTTGCAGTCAACTAAGTCCAGAAGCAATGTACACATCCACACTTTCATACTTCTTTACATTCTTCCTGTTGCCATATTTTTAACTTTCATGTGTCATTAGATGTTTTTTAAATGAGGCTAAGCAACACAACTCATAAAGGCAAAGATTCAAACCTGGTGACAATGAGAATCTTGACCAGGTTGAAAGCAATGACATTTCCTTAGAAAATAATAAGGTTTAAGGTTGCCCTAATGCCACTTCATCATGGATATGCATTTAACAGTCTTTAATGACATTACATACTTTGTGACATTTTTTTAGCAAAGATTTATTATATACTTTTATCTCAGCTTTTTTAGGAGAAAAAAGATTTCCGGCCTAAATTGGAATTCGTGTGGTCTGTTGGCAGGACTGGACCTGTCATGAGCTGAGATAAACACTGATGAACATCTGTCATCTATACAAAATAGCCACAGAAGTTGTATGAAATATTTTGCCAAAGGTTTATACAGTTATGTAGTGGTTTGATCACATGCTTTTCACTTTGTGAGATAAGGATGAGAAGAAATGCAAAGCAGGCCTAAAACTTTAAAGAATATAAAGAAGTTTATTACTAACAGAATTAAAAGTAACAAGAAATAAAAAGAAGTGAAAGCAAAACCCTCTTCCCTCCAGCACTCTCCAAGCAAAAACTCCCC
>VZTE01000952.1:800315-826952 GCA_013397775.1 Eulacestoma nigropectus | reverse complement strand
GCTGCATGAAGGGGGAGGGGAGGCCCCTCCTGATTCAGAAGCCGAGCCGGGTGAATTCGGCTATCGGGCAGCCCATAGTTAGTTTAGCTGCTTGCGGCTCTGAGGGAAGGGAGAGGGGAGGGCAGGCAGGAGCCCAGGCCGGGCCCGGGCCCGGGCCTCGGAAGCCCCCGCTTCTCCCTCAGGAGACCGGGAACCAGAGAGGAACTTCCCGCCCTTGCACGGGGTTTAAATATGCAAAATTCACAAAAGCGCATTGGCTTAAAAGCTTGTCAATCAACTCAGTTTCAACCCATGACAAGTTATTGTGCTTATATTTTAACGAGAGGCAATCTTGGAAGAGCAAGTGCATACGGGCCTTATAATAGATTCCCTTTTAAGCACTGACTTGAAATATATTCCTAAAATGTAAGGATGATAGCTGTAAAAACACAGAATAAAGTAATATTCAACTGAGAAATAATTTTAAAAGTTCCAGTTATTTTCATAGAGAAAAGAACAAGTGCTAAGCAGGCAGGGTAGTTAAACATTGGAACAGGCTCCCCAGGGAAGTGGTGAAGTCACCATCTCTGGAAGTGTTCAAAAAATGAGTAGATGTGGCACTTCATGATATGGTTTAGTGGGCATGGTGGTACTTAAATGAAGGTTGGACTTGGTGTTCTTGGAGGTCTTTTCCAACCTTAATATTTCTATGATTCTATGAAAGCACTGGTCCTAGCTAGGTTTTGTTTTTTGTGAAAGCTCAGTGGTGACCAAATGCAGCTTGTTCTTTCCCCACATTTTTCTTGGAACTCCACAACTTTAACTTGATTGTTACTTGGCTCATTTCTTTTATTAATAAATCAAGTCAACTGTTTTGGTGAGAATGAGCAAACACCACTACTATGGAAACTAAATTGTTAACTAGAATTGCAGAAAAATTGCATAGCAGAAGCTTGCAAAGTCTTTGTGGTTTATCTCAACAACATAACTGCCTCATGATTATTGGCGTATCTCCCAACCTCCAAGATGTTGTTAGTGGCAAACAAAAGTACAGTACAGCTTTATTTTGTGGAGCATCTGCCATGTAAACATATTCTCACAGGCTTTACACAGTAACACATATGCAGTATTGGAAATGCAAGTAAAACAATGTTTTAGCAGTAATATTTTAGTTTCACTGAAGAGAGTTCCTTGCAGCATCTTTCCAGAGAATAATAGTGCTGATTTGAACAGGATCAGCTGCTGAATACTTCGGAATATCAGTATTCACCTTTACTCCACAGTGGGTTTTACAAAACTTATTTTCATAGCGATTGTGTTGCTTATAGGAACTGAATGTCTGTGTACAGTGCAACCTCCCTTTCCCATTATTAGTAAACAAACATTATGGGCTTTTATATTCTAGTGACCTCTTCTTTCTTTCTTTCTAAATTACATATCTATGTGCTTGACCAAACTCTTAAACCACTTCCGTAAATGTGGCTCCTTAGAAGTTGCTAAGTAACTGTTCAAATGCCTGTGCTGCCCACAGCTCTAATGACTACTTTTGCCTTCCCTTTATGCTATACGATTGTTTTCTGTCTGAATCTTCCCAAAGCATGGATTTCTAGCAGAAAAATATCTGAAAGCATTTCAATATGCTAGTAAAAAGGGCTGATGCTCTTCAAATAGTTTTTTTGAGGCTTACAGAAACTGAGCCAATTATAAACAGAGCCAACTCAGGCAACAGCATTTTCAGATAGAAAAAAGGATAAGTAACAATAAAAAAGTCTCTTGAACATCATCCTTTTCATAGGTTCGTGTACATACCTTTGTCTAACGCACATAGTGCAACTCCTTTTACTTGTTAGTTGATCCTGCCTCTGTTGAGATACAGAAAAAACTGTGCTTTTATATAAGCGGGTGACTGACATTGCAACAGCATCGCTGCTATATTGAAGCCAGTTCTATATGACATTGTGCTAAGAGCAGTGATTTGCTGTGCGACAGACTGACATCTCCTACCTTCCCAGCCACCAGACCACATGCATTTTGGGGTATGGATGTGCCCCATATGACCTCTTGAATGCGCTCTTCTCTGTCTCATGCCTTTAAAGACTGAGTGGACCAGAGCCAGGAGTGAGAGTAAGCACAGTTCTCATTCCTTATGATTTGAACAATGGTGTTAGGAGGCAAAGGACGAGGGATCTGTAGTTTTTGCTTTCTGGACTGCTTATATTTATTGGTCAATAGCTATTTAATGCAAAATACAGAGCTGAGTCAGGAATCTGAACCTCAGCCTTTCCTTTCCAGGTGACAGTACCATGAATGCCAAATGTTGCACACTTTTTCTTTCCCAATTGCAAACCAGTCCCTGACTTGCTACTTCAAAAGCAGTGCACTCCAGTAGCTTAACAGTGTTTGATGTCCTGAGCTGGCAGTAAAAGCGGGGGCACTTGAATATTTTCATGCCTTTTGTGGCACATTAAGCAGCCACATTGCTTTTGGATGAGATATTTATGTGTAGTATTAAATTACGTTTATCATGCCGGTGCCTTGAGCGCAGACCTTTAGGGCATGTGGCCCTTAAGGCCCATTCCAGTTCTCAAATGAGATGTTCCCACATGAGACGGGCAGGGATTTTCTGAAGATGATTCCATATAGTCCAGTAAGACCAGCTGTTAAAATCACAGACAGCTTATGAACAAAGCTCTAAAAGTCACTTTCACCAACTTTTGTATTTTGTCACCACTGTCATCTCTCAGAAATACCTCTCTTCAAAGCTGGCTCAGCAGATAACTCCTCTTTGCCTTTCCTTCCATCTTCAGACATAGAAATCTCTTCTTCTTTGAGGATGATCCAAGTTCATGTCAGGTTGATGTGCGTTTGTCAGCACACCCTTGAAGACAGGCAGCAAACAGCTTAGAGATGATAAATATACCCAGAACTGCATCTTTAAGGAGAGGGGAAAAGTTGCTGTCAAAAACTTATGGAGAGGGGATTTTGATGATGGCATATTCAAATATCTGAATTTCAGGTGTCCTACCATAGCACCTTCTGTACATCTGTGGTCTGCTGCAATTTCTTTAAACAGAAAATTACAGGACATAATTTTCTGGAGCAATTTATGCTAGTTTATGTCCATGTTGGTAAAAGATAAAGATGAAATCAGGTAGATGAGATAGAAGAAAAACATTTAGGAGTGGATGGAGGATGACAGTATTGGGAGAAAGTATAGCAGTCTATAGACAAAGGAAACTAAAGGGAAATAATTCAACAGAGAGAGCTGGGAAATGACTGCAAAGCTGTGGAACAGTGGGAGAAGAAATATGGCCTAAACAAGAATGAATGCATAACATTATACTAAATAGCAGCAATATTTAAAAAAAAAACCAACCAAACTATTAAATTCCTAGATAAAGTATTATAGAAATGAAGGACCTGATTTGCCTCTTCTGCATATTAAATTTAACAGACCTTTAAAATCAGAGGCAAATAGCAAATTTGGTCTAAGGAAGAAAATAAGTAGTTAGGCACTACAACAGAGGAGAAATATTAAAAATGAGAAAATGTTTGGGAAGAAAAGTCTGGACGTTTTCAAAATAAAATATCCATTTGCCCTAGGTTTTTTCTAAGGACTGCTATGGAAAACTAAGAAACATTGAGAATATTTTTTAGCAATGTGTTGTCACTATGCACATTCACAATCCATTAACTTATCCCACTCTCTCACCAATCTATACTATTTTCTCAAAGTATTATAGTCCAAAGAAACAGGGACAAAGACTGCTGCATGGCATTATCTGCAAAGTAACAGCATCTTTCACTATGGATACAGTTATTTTTATGTGTGTTTGTGAGCAACTATTACAAGAATATGCTTATAGAGAATATTCCTTAAAGGGCAGCAGCTGTGGGCAAGTAACCTTTCTTAGCTATTGTATTTTCAGTAACAGTGAGACATTGCCTTGATGCCAGATTGCCAGATTATTTCTGATTCCTGCACATACAACTTCCCTTGGTTGCATACCGAGATTTCTATTTTAAAGAATTTAAATTTTCCCAAATTAAAAAAGAAATCAACAAGAAAACATCTTTTTAAGCGTGACTCTATTTCTGAAATTATATGTTTTGTTACTCAAAAGTAAAAATTTTACTACTTTTTCAAAGACTCTCTACAGCAATTCTTTCTCTATGTTAGATGTATTCTTCATAATACTTACTCTTAGAAGAAAATTCAGTTTTGAAAATAAAAATTTAAATAATATAAAAATTTATATTATTTTAATTTTTAAGAATTTATGTTTTCTAGGAACAAGCTATTCTTTCATGCTTTCAAACTTTCCACAAATGTTTTGTCTTTATTTATATTCTTTTTGCCTTCCTTTCACATCATGTTCATTTTATCATATCAATATCTCCACTTCCATTAATGGACAGATCATTCTAACTGTAAATATTAAATAGCAACAGACATCTTTACAGATTTCAGTAACTGAATTAAAACAAAAGGTTTGTGGACAGTTCACCATCTTAACTTTAGAAACTGTGATGTCTATAACCAGTAAAAATAATAATAATTTTAGCCTCATTGATGTTTTTTTCAGGGTAGAAGGGTGATGTAAATGCCGAGTGTGATGATTAACACTCTACTCTAAGAAAAGATAAGGGAAAAGCAAGCTGGGTAAATTAAATGCTTTCTAGAGTATGCATCGAATTTTATAGACACTATTCAGAGCAAGTTGAACAAAATTTATATTGCTGCAATTCTGTTAATTCAGCGGTGTTAAATCCAGTGTAAATTTAGCCTCTCTTTTGTGCCACATTAGCTACCATCAACAGCTGGCATCGTCCTAAACCCTCAAAGGAGTAATCCTTCTTTCAAGCACTTGGCCATATAGGGAGGCTTCTCCCTCTTGTTTCTTGCTGTAACCCTGAGTGTAATTCTACATTGATTTCCACCTTGAAACTTGTCTGTAAGGCACTACTCTCCCACCACTACTCTAAAATCACTTGGGCTTTCATGAGTCCCTGCCAAATGGGAATGGTACAGTGCATTTAAATGACAGGAGCTGGTCATCTCCTGGAGAGTAACCTACCCATGCTTACTGGTTTTAAAGCACAGCAATTGTACACAACAGCATCTATAACAAGAAATAACAGAGAAGGCTGCCTAGTGTGAGTAGTAATGAAACCAGGGGGGACAGCTCACACCTTCTGCACTGCATACTTTCAAATTGGATTTGGACCAGTTTTTGCTCCTGTGCTGAGAGCATTTTGCAAGTGCACAGATGCCAGCAACAGGCAAGCTTATTCTGAGAGTAATTGAGCCAAATGGCCTGAACAGGAGATACATGGAGATTACAGCTACGTGTCTGCCTACTTAGACTCTCAGGATTCAGAAACCACAGGCCAGCTTTCTGCAATTTCAGCCCTTTTAATGCATTTGAGCCAATATAGGCAAGGTAAAATGGAACTTTAAATTGTAGGATATTTTTGTTTTCTGAAGGGAATGGCTTAGGCAACTGAATTTTTGTCTCCCAGCTCTCACTGTTCCTCAGGAAGGAGCAGGGTTTGCCACTGCTTAATAGGCAAAGATTTTTCTTGCTGGTTTCTTTCAAAGCTGTCAGACAGAAGTGTGCAGTCAGTGGACCATGATGCCTCTCTAGGACTTCCTCCCAGCTGTCTGTAACAGTAGCAATATTGTGCCCTGCTTAAACAGCCACCATTCATGCTAGATGGGTCTGGCTTTCCCCACACTGCTGTAAGCCTGCAGTGAATTGCTCCACACATGTGCATGAATATCACTGTAATAGTCACTGGTAAGGACTGTTACAATTCAGTAACAATATTTCCCTTAACAATGCTGTTTTCACACATATTTCCTAAGCAGTTTCCTTAGGAGCTAAACTGTCCAAGGTCAGGTAACTAAGTGGAAAATCCATGCCACTCTGTGTACAAGTGCAGTAGCTCTGCCAGGATGCAATGTGAAGCAGAAAACAGCAGCTACTTGTAAACCATCTGTAAGCAGTAGTCTTATACAAGGGCCCTTAACATGCTTTATACTAAGAAAATAATTAATTAATTGTGAGGCTGTGCTACCTAAATGTCTGCAGCCACAGTGCAAAAGCTACCAGAGGAGTAAAGAGAAACATTGGAATCCAGAGCTCAATTGCCTGTTCCATCTCCACCTCTGTGCCTGGCTCGCCTCCGTACTTTTCATGTGCCATACAGTGCTCTACAAACATTACTTTGCAAACATTATGTAGGTGGGCCTCACAACATCTCTGTGAGGTAATTAAGCACAGAAACCTCACACTGCAAACAGGGAAAGGGAGGCTCTGAGCTTGGCTTTCTTGCCAGGCTTACAGGAATAAGCAGTTTCACAGTAATTCAGTTTCAGGGCATCGCTATATTTTAGTGATTGTGAGGACTGTGCTAATCTATGGGGTTTGATTTGATTCACAGCAATTTCATCCTCTCAAGGTGGACTTGGTCTCACTCCATTTGTCACTGTGGGCTGCTTTGGAGAATTTGGAGGCTACACAAAATTTAATATGATGGATGTGAACTGTTCTGTCCCAGTAGGCCTTAAAGAACTGTCCCTGGTATCATTAATCGGCTAAAATAGACAACACCTTAATGCCCAAACGTGAAAATTCAGAAAACATTTATGTTTTACTAAATCTGTGCAGACAATTATTTTTCAGCTAATGCTTTGTCTTTAATGGAAGCACTGATGAGATGCAAAAAACTGATGTAAAAAGACTATATAGCAAAGTATTAATTTGTGGTTACGAGAGATTTGAAAGTACTTATCCCAAAAGTACGAATTTAAATTCTTTATTCAGGTTCTTATTCTAAATTCTGTCCAAAGACTGGTCTGATCTGCTGTTCTTCACCTCTTCTGTAATCCAAAGCTGTTGCTATCAGTTACTTGATTTACTCTTCAGGAGGATAGGTAAACATTGTGAAGTGAAGAACTGAGGCTGTAGCTTGTTCATGTTTTCACATATAAATTCACATTTGTTCATGTACATACTGTATTCTGGGCAAAACATTTTCCTTTCCTTTCGAATAAGGTGTAAAGAGGTGTAAAAATATGTTAACCTCTCCTGATTTAGAAGGTCAACGTATCTGGTAATTTTAGTGTTCTGGAAGCAGAGATCATTGATGTGACTGGTCAACAACGTAAGTTTCTTCGAAGGTTTGATGATGCTCTCTCTTCTCTGGGAGTAAAGCTACTTTATTGTGATGATGCATGGGATAAAGAGTGTTTCTGGCAGGCTTTGAAAGTATCAGTGTATTGGTAAAAATTCTATTGGTGTCCTTTGTTAGTAATCTCTACAGGAGGTGAGGTAAGATAGTTCATTCCTTTTTGCTGAGTGATAGATATCAGGTCTCCCAAGTGTAAGGTATGAGTTACCAGGATTTGAAACAATCCTTAGACAAAATTTTCAAACATGGTTAGAAAAAGCCTTGAAGATATACTTTTGTGACTACTGTGCTGTACCTGGTCTAGCTACGGAGGGCTGAGCACTTTTTAAAAGAATCCTTGAGTTTTCACTGTGTCTCGTGGTTTTGGTAAAGATGGTTGGAGAACCCACTAACAGCATAGTTTCCCCTTTATCTCTGCTCAAGGAGTCCTTACACGCTCCCAATTTTCCCTTTTAAAATACCATATTAATCCTTTATGTATCTGGCTGGTGGGTGGAGACACTCATGTCCTGGACACTTGTGGTGAAGGCCAACAGAGGAGACAAGGTTGCACTATCTTGTGTTTATTTTGTGAAAATGTTCAGGAACAAAATTATAAAATATTTATTTTATGTATTGTTTCAAGTATTATGCAAAAGCAATAAAAGTAAGTTGAAAGAAAACATCAGCATTTCTGATTTTAAATATCAAAGGACAGGAAATTCTCCATCCTTGATTTTCCATTGGGATTATAGCAATTTACTCTTTTGAAATTCCCTGCTTTAGTGTGATATAATGTGTAAAGGATAAGCAGGATCAGGATGACATTGAATTTCGTCTTTGTTTAGTTTCAGTCAGACCATTCATAGCTATCACACCATTGTAAGGTGACATCCGTAAGCTTCCAAAGATATCACAACCTAAACACCTTTTGATACTGGATTAACATCCTTTCCATGGGAATGACACATTTTTAATCTTATTCCAGGCTTCTGTGTTATTACAATAGGCTTTTTTAATCCCTTCCATATAGTCTCCAGATAAAAATAAATGTGTGATCCTACAATGTCGAATCTCCGTGTTGAGAAGGGAGGTGAACTTAGGGCAGAGCTTTCTCTCATAAAGCAATATAACTGTGGGAAAACCAACATGCTTCAAAATACTAACCACGCTGGCCCATGTCATATTTAGAGATGTTGTTGTTAGTGAGCACCAGCAAAACAATTCGGTAGTAGCTAAGCAGAGTCTATCTAAACAGAGGTGAACAGGCAACCTTGAATAAGAGGTTATGTGATCACAGTAATGCCCAGAAAGCCACTGATGTGTGATGGCTTTGATTTTTTGTGGACATTCAGTGATGAATGGGACCTGTTGTTTAACTCATATGTGGTTAAAAATATAGAAGATCGTAGTTTTATTTAACGATGGTGGTTTAGGAGTTAGGTGTAGAGAGGAAAGCTGCCTTTCTGCTCATCAGAAAAGCAGGGTTGAGTCTTGCTTGGAATCTGGGTTGATGGTTGCTGTCTCTTCTGTCTGCACAATGGGGGATGCTGAATGCTGTCCACATCAGTCCCTTTCTGTGGAAACTGGAATTTCTGAGCAGCAGTAGCCCAGGTGTCAGTAGACCTTCAAATCTGGCTGGAGCATGATTTCCAATGGCCGAAGAGGGCTGTATGTCATTTGTAGATCAATTTGGCAATGGCTGGAAACCGAGCTACTCAAGTAGCCAACTTCCTGTGTTAGAAAAATCTAACATTTCTGGCAAACTATTATTTTTTTTTCATTTATAGAATCTAATATTGCAATGGATGTTTCCCAATACACTGAGGAAGGAGGCCCCAGACAGTTGTAAAATATCACACAAAACACAAGAAAAACATTGAAAAACCCACACAATAACTTTCTTATCCTCCTCTTGGATTACTGTATATCCAGATGGGAAGATTAGTTTGACTTAGATGTTTCTTAACTTAAGGAGTTTTTGCTTGGTGATTGTTTTCAAAATTAGAATCTCTTTAGTTTCAGTTTTATGGCTTGTTACCAAGTCTGATTTTTCTGGAAGCAGAAATTTCATCAGGATAAACCCTTCTGTGTTTCCCCTTGAAGGGAAGTCCTCATTCACATTTTTTGTACAAATGCAATTAGTTTCATGCAAGATGAATGTGTCAATAATAAATACAGCATAGACCATCTGATCTGCAGTGTTGGCAGGGCTCACCCTCTCCCCACAGTTCCTTTTGTTGTCAATGTGTGATGCTGGATGATACTCCAGGGACTCATCCAGGGGCTTTCAGATGGGGAGGGAGGAGTTGGGGGGGTTGGTGGGTGCGGTCATCTTTAGATAAAGAACCACTGCTCTACCAGCCAGGGTCTTTACTCCCTCTGCAGATCAGAGTCAAACAGAGCCTCTCATGCTGACCAAAATGTTACCTGTATGTGCTGGATTTACTTGCTGCAGGTTCATAAGGAAAAAAATGCTCAACAAGCACAGGACTGTTTTAATCACCGTGCTCTTAAGTCACCCAGCTGCCTTTCAATAATAAAATATTCACAGAGTTTCTGATCTAACGTGATATTTCTTTTTGAAATACCTCCCCTCAAATCTGATTTTTCTGGCCTAAGTTGCTCAGTTGACTTTATGAGGTGAGAGTGCTCATCAGTCGGCACTATTAGTTCCTGTATTTACTCATCCCATTACTCAGCAAGATAAATGTAGTCATACTGTTAATGTAAGAAATAGCACAGAATCACAGGCAACTGGAACGTTACTCCCCGCTCTTTCAGTGGGCTGGTGACCTCTAGCAAGGTTGTGTAAGCAGTCCTTTCCTCCTTTTCCCATCTGTACTGTACCCAACTGTAAAATCTTGCCTGCCACAAGGGTAGTATTAACTTATATTGTAAACAAAAACCTAACAAAAAATGGAAAGAACTAAAAAACAATTATAAAAATCACAAGAGACACCAAATGTTTTTCACTTACAGAGGCCTATTAAAAACTCATTACATTGTTCTTGTCAGGCTCAGCATGACAAGTGCTGCAGTCACTTTAGCCAGTAGGTCAGCATTGCATTGCCAGCATTCAAATAGAAGAAACGCCTCAGCACCCATAATCCAGGTGTGCCTGAGCAACAGGATTTGCATCCATTTGCATCCAATGCAAATTTCATGTGTTTCCATATAGATAGGGGGGTACTTCAGAACCTCCATCCAGAAACCTAATCCAGAAGATACCATAATAATGTATAAATGTTTTTAAAAGAGAATTTTTAAGAGGAGGTGCTTGTGCTTCTGCTCCTTGCTCTCAATCACTGCACTGCACAACTTCTAAATGTACCACTGCTTCCCACAAAGTATAATTTACTCAGCAATGCTTACCTCCATGAAATTATAACTATATTTGTATGCTTCATTATAAGAATTGTATTTTATATGCAAAGGTATATAACAATATAAAATAGGAAAATGGGAAACATTATTTTGCTTACTGCTTTATCATTTCTTTAAAGCTAAGAGGAAGTAACAGTATTTACCCCTAGCTTCAGAAAAGGTGCTCTCTTTACTGTGAAGAAAATGGCATATTTTCCTTCAGCTGTTTGTGAGCCTCACAGCTGTATTCTGCTATTCACCTTGTACTCTTCTCGAGTGGTTAATTAGCCCTAATAATGGTGGCCACAGCAGTATTAAAAACATCTTTTTCATTCTTTCACAAAAATGCAATGAATCTAGAGTTATTAAACAGTCCATGCTGTCTTCCCTCTATAACCAGACATTCTGGATATCCCACATCCCAATGAGACCATTTTCAAATCCCTTAGTTCTGCTTACTTGATGGCCACCTTACTGTCGTGTGGCAACTGGGATAACATTTTTCCAGCTGTCCAGATACAACCTCTAACATTCAGGATTAACGCTGATTTTAGGGTCCAAATGTACAGCCCGTGTTTACACTAAGAGTCAGCTAAATCCTCCTAACTGCATTTGATGAAGAGTTAGGCATCCAGGCTTTTCTCTGTAATCAGGTGGGCTAAATCAATCTCTAGAAATTTCTCTCTCTTCCTTTATGAACATAAAAATCTAGAGCTCTGTTCCCTCATGTGAGATTCAAAAAAAGGCCACCATAGTTTTAAATATGATGTACATGTTGATTCTTGATTCTTGGGGGTTTTATAAAAGAGACGTTCTACCAAAATAGAGACTTCATTTCAAGAAATAACTTGGTGAGACATTCAGTATGTTAGCAATTGTTTGAAAATATCCAGACAGAATGATTTTTCCTGAAGCCTATCATATAAAAATTGGGAATTCAAGGAAAAAATTCAAACTCAATTGTTTTTGAATTCCATCTTTAACATAAATACATAATAGCAGTCACATTTAAATAGCACAAGACCAAAACAAACAGATCAGAGAATAAAATCTTTTGAGAAGAAAGTTATAGATAATGCACCCAGTTTTCCTTTTGGGGGACCAGTTAAAGAATAAACTATATATGGCACGTATTAGTCACATTGCTTAATACACCCACTGCAAGAAACTCAGCTGTGTGGTGATAAGATTGGTTACAGACACTGAAGAGAGACGACACCATGTGTATTAGTCAGAATCAAATTGATTAATACTAAAAATCAAAGGCATCATCTGGTTTTGTACAGACAGGGGATATAGGATAGAAACTTCACCAGTAAAATGTTCACCATGTTGACTTTGGCAGGTAAGAGTGGAAGGTATGAGCAAAGCCAGGCCAAAAGGCAATGTAAGATTATTCCCATGAAAACAGAGGTCAACAGGTTAACATTTCTTAATTCTACAGATGAAGTAGAATTCTCAGTTTTCCCCCCAAAAAGCAGTATCTAGTAGGATAGGGAGTAACAGGAGACACACATCTTTGCCTTTTTTGCAAAAATTCTTGAGGTTTACTACTTACAATAGGAAGACATGTCTCTTCAAAAGAATAAATCCAGATGAAGGGAGGGAACCACATTCAACCAAGTCCCTCTCTAGCCTTCATTTAGATCCCATAAATAGTAGATGTTGTTGCCTCTTAGCAAAGCCTGGAAGAATAGTAACTACTTCCTTTTTCCTGTTTCTATTACAAAGAAAGCTGGTTTAGTACAGAGGCATCCTATGAAATTAATTTGCACCCTGCCTTTTTAAATAAATATTACCTTTCTCATATAATGTGCTTTACTGTATGTTGTAGTTAAAGTGTGAGGTACATGACCTTTTTTCTACTGCAAAATGCAGTTGTTCATAATCAAGTCTAAAATGCTTTCATGTTTCTTATTGATGAAAATTTATTAAGAAAATAAAGACTGGCAGGTAAAGTGCTTACAGTAGAGTGACTTTAGAGGTCTCTTATCCTCCAATTTGCTCAGGACATTATTTGGATTACACATGGAAGTGAACTCTAATAAAATTTCAGACTTGTTAGAATATCTACTCTCAAAACAGGATTATGACAGCAGTTTCAGATAGCTATGAAACTATGATGGCTTTATTTTCTCTAGACTAGAGACTGATGGCTCTAAAAGACATTGAGTGCAGACCTAGGGAACATTTTGTTCCCATGGAATGTTTTTCCTGCTTTTTATTCTAGTTGTATCTGCAATCTAAAATAAGCCTATTTAGAATGAAAAGCTTGTACAATTTTTGTATGGAGAATCAAGATGCAAATCACTTGGGAAGGCCTTGGGACTGCCAGAGAAGAAGGAAGATACCTGGGCAATTAATTCCTTGTGTAAACTCTTGGGCACTTCATTCCTTGTGTGAACTCCTATGATGAGTTTTATCACAGTAAAAGAAACATTTGCAGGTACTTTGTCCTTTTCTTTTACCTTCTCAAAGGTAGGCATGGATGTAGTCTTGGCTAAGAGATTATAACCAGAATCTGTTCAGAAGTGAAAGAAAATAGCACCTTTGTGCAATACTTGCCAACAATACACCTATTTCAAATTGATGCTTCCACACATAAAACAAAACAAAACAAAACAAAACACTCTGCTTCTGGGAATTATTTTCAGGGAGAAAATTAGTCTTTTTAGCATTACTCCAAAGGACTGCAGCCTTGGAAACAGTAGATAATGTGTCAAAATATAATGTGGATTTCCCTGTATCTGAAACATGTTCATAGGGATTACTGCAGTAGCATCTAAGTATTTCCTGATAATAATGGCATTTGTATGGTTCCAGATAAGTTGTTAATCCTACTTTGAAAGTTGACAAAGAGATGTTAGTACCAATGACACTTTCTTTTAATGCAGAAAATGTTCTTCCACAATGTCTAACATGACAATTTTTGAAATGCAAATTTTTCCTGTCAAAACAACACTTGCTGCTTTTTAGCTCCATATGTTCTGCACATAGAAACATGATGTATGCTGGCTGTACTTGAATTTATAAAAGCCATGTTTTCAGTGTTAAGGTCACGCAGGTTTTTGGTTTGATTTCCTCTTCTAAGCTGCACTGATGTAAGAGTATCACCGAACTACAGAATGGATCAGGTTGGAAGAGACCAAAGTGGGTCATTTTATCCAACCTCTCTGCTCAGGCATATCCTAGAGCACTTTGCACAGGACTGAATCCAGACAGTTCTTGAAAATCTCCAGTGAGGGAAATACTCAATGAGTATTACACACAAGTACAGTAAGTACTTGTAATGGATAGCTATGACTGTAGAAGCATGTATTAGCAACCTAAATAGATGCCCATTTTTACAGTATGTGTTTGGTAACATGCTGGACAGGTGGCCACAAAATTTTATTATCAGGCCAGTTTTGCAGAACTCCTGAAGATAGCACTTACATATTATTATTGCTTATAGTGGCAAAAGAGCTTAAAAATAAGTACAATGTGGGAGAGCTCAAAATGTTTGAAAAGTATAACCAGGAGCAAACTTGGAGTAAAACTCTAAGTGGTTGACGAAAACCCCAGGAGATACAGTCTGATACAGCTATTCATGTTGTGACACATTGAAATCATCCAAACAGCTACTCAAAAGAAGGCCTGTGGCCATCCTTTGATGGTGTCCTCTTCGCACAGCAACTGGGCCTGGGTCTCCTTAGGGCATCATGGGGCCTCAGAGGGCTGCAGGAAGGACTTTATTTATAAAAAGTTTAATCTGCCCAGTTCCTTACGGATGCCAGACAAAGTTACCCTAGGCAAAGAGCAAGAAGAGAGAGAGAGAGAGAGAGTGAGAAAAGAGAAAGGGAAGAGCTCCCTTTTAACAAGATGGCAAATTTTGCAGTCATTGAGCAGCTGCCCTTGAGACCCTACTACCTTCAGACCCAGGCAGTGTGTGGTGGACAAGCAAGCAACTAGGGAAAAGTAGTTTCCTGCCTTCTGCATCTAAGTGCTCTATTTTCACTTCTGCTGAAGCTGTCAACATGACAAGAGCTTCCACGTATGTTTTCAGGTTTGTTTGATGACTTCTAACTCTCTCCTACATGGTTTGTTTGGTCCAGTGGCAGTTCTGTTACCTAAGTATGCCAGAAAGTGAGTGAAAGCGCTGGGCTAATGAACATGCTACTTAACTGTTGGTATGCTTTTGGCATGGGGTGTTCTCACCAACTCCTATTCCTTAAAAATGAAGTCCTAGAAAGGATGAAACAGGACTGCCTCAGCATATTCCAATGTTTTAGGGAACCAGGAATGCCCAGCTCTTGAGAAGCAGGTGGCCACTTTTGCTTGGTACTGCTCAGGAAGTGGTCAGGGAGACAGTTGTATTCAGCAGATGCCTGTGTCATCTTACTGGCACCCAGTCTTCCTGTCCTTCCTGAGACTGCGCTTTTGTTTGCAAACCATATGGTATGCAGTGGGCACACGCAAATAAGCAGGTGCCAAAATTCATCCCACATTGCTCAGAACAGCCTGAGGAGATTCTTCAGGAGATTCATTCTCCCACAGACCCTTGATTTGCTTATTGGAGAAAATGGCATGTCAGCTAGTACTTCTGAGGCTTTGATCCAGTAGATTGGTAGGAAATATGTGACAAAAACATGTGGTTGAAGTTGAGACCTAAATTTTCACAAATTATTCCCATATTTTCGTCCTATTACATATTTCAATAGAAAGTGAAAGTTAAAATGGCTGTGACCATGGAAAGCAACTAGGAGAACAGCCCAGCTCTACAATTCAGAGGAGAAAAGATAATTATGTGGTCCAGGAAATGTTTTAAATACAGAGAACTTTGATGTTTCACATCAGAGCAACAATAAATAGAGAGAACATATTTGCCTTTTCCCTAATATTGATATTTTCCTCCCATGTTTCCTCCCACTTAGAACTGTGTTTGTGGTGGGAGGATCCATTAGGTAATCTACAGATGTTTTACATTCTTAAACGTAAACTAGAAAATTAATTGTGATACAGATTCATCCCATGAGGGTAACAAACTAGTCTGCTCTTTAACATTTCGTGGATGATGGCACCGCCTCAGAACATGCCTGAAAGTTGTGCCTCGCCCATTAATGCACACTCGACTGTGACTTACTGCTTATTAAAACGCAACATTTTTATTGCTCAGTAATTCTGGATTTGGCTCCCAGTGCCCCTGTTATAAACACTTGAAAGTAGAGATGCCATATTGAAACACTGACAGATTCTCATGAGGGTCAAGGCTACTGGTGCCTCCCTAATGAAGTCACATGCTGCTAAACTTTTTTTTCCTTGACTCAAGAAGAAAACAAAGCAGTTAAACTGCTATAACCATTTTCCAGCAACATTAATCCATTTCAAACCACTTTTAACCATAGTAAATCACAGGTTTGTGATAAAACGAACTGCCTAAAGGTTCACCTCAGGCTATTCAGCCCACAAACAAGATGCTGACTACTGGCAACAGTGGTTGGTTGGGAATTATTGCTCAATTTAGTTGCAACTACTTAGTTTGCTGTGTCTTCTGTTCAGACTAGCTGAGGGTCTACAGCATAGTAGATTCCAGAGTGAAATGCAGTGCCAGGGTGCTGCTGGAGATTTGACAGTGACAGTGTTGCAAGGTTACTTGAGCAACAGGTTTTAATTTCTTGGAGGGAAGAGAAACCTTCCCTTTCACTGGGAAAACTTGGAAAGGGATGAACTCTCAAAACAAGTCTGCCCAGATATAGCTATTCTACTTTGCAGAAAATCATCCAGGTGTTAATAGAACCTGAATTTTCAGTTTAAGAATGCCTCAACACTGATACTAAATTGGGAATCTGGAAATTTACCCATAAAATACAGTACAGCTGCAATATAATAGTTGCAATGCAGTATTAGTAATTTGAATAGCAAAAAACTTAGCATTCTGGCTGCTAATAGTATTTTAAAGGCAGTCATCAGTGTGCTGTGATTACATCATAGTTTTAAGTGGACGGGCATACACATAATACATGCCAGTTCAAGGGAAGTGTAGTTATTTTCAGCCCAATTTAGTGAAACCCTTGACTTGCCTAATGTAGGTCTAAATTTTCAGGCAAGTATAACATTTTATCTATAATCATTATGGGAACTGTTAATAAGTCCTTAGGAAGCAGTATACAAAACCAATCACAATTTTTTATAGATCTGGGGCAATTTCATTAGCTGAAAGATTCTAGTAGTGTTTGCTACCAATGGGAATGTTTATATACATACTTCTCAAGCTGTATTCATTATACACATGTTTTCATGTAAGAAAGGCTAAGTAAAATTCCTGAAGAATGCAAGTCATCAATTCAAGGTCACATGAATAGGGTGAGCTTTTGCAATTATTTTCTTCAGAGAAAATTGATTTAATATGGGTCTGTAAAAATTAAAATACAGTGTGATATAGAGATAAGGAGCTTTTGCCTCTAAACAAATAAAAGCAGTGGCTTTATTTCCTTTGCTAAGGCCAACAAAGACCATGGATAAAGGTTCAGCAAAACCCAGAAGTGTCTGACATTTAAGTGCATACAAGATTAAAGAGTATTGGTAGGGAACTTCCTTGTTTTGCATAAAAATTGATTTAATCACTAGCAGATATTATTACAAGGCTTTCATTTCGGGGGAGGTGATAGTGAAAAGGCTGCAGGTAAGATAGATTACACATCAGTCTGCTTTGGTAGTTCCCATACTTCCCCTTGTTCCTGTCAGAGAGGAGAGGCAGAAGGGGAAAGCACAAGGCCTTGGATATCCTACAGTTTCTACACTCTGATAGTTTATCAGGTGAATCAACCTTAAAAGGCCTCCATGCAGCCTGAAGATGAAAGGCATGTGGCCTGACGCTGAAATATCGCCCTTAGATTTCTATTTATGAATGGCCTGTTGTTTTTATAGAAGTATGCTAAGATTTACAAAGTCTTGTTGTTTTTCACACTATCAGATTTTACATCTATAATCCTTAGGCAAATAGAATGATGTTTTTGCATACTAGAGAACTTTATTTAAGTACTTTTTAAAGGTGATGGAGAAAGGAGCGTAATAGGAAAACAGAAATATGAATAGCAGTAGCACTTTTTTACCTCTAAGATTATCCATTTATTCATAAAAGCATAGGAGTTTTTTGCTCTGCCTCAAATTCTTTTAATTAGTTGTGTCGATGAGTTTATCTTTTAACTCTACTTTCTAAAGGAATAAGAAATTATATGTAGTACTCTAGGAAAAAGAAAGAAAGAAAGAAAAAGAAAGAAAGAAAAGAAAAGAAAGAAAGAAAGAGAGAGAAAGAGAGAGAGAAAGAACCAAGCTCTTTCACCAAACTCTATTGTTATGCGGAATCTACTTCCATCTACTATTGGTAAGAGCAAAGCATACTTACTGAAGGTTATTTTAAAAAAAGAAATCGGTATATTCTTAAAAAATATTTCACATGCAATCAGTGTGCAGTTAACACACCTCTATTTGGAGGTACAATAATCCCTGTCACCTCTTGAAAAAAGAAAATGATCCAATGTTTATTGTCATGTTTGGCTGATCGTGTACACCAAGTACACCTCCCTGATATTGCAATAATCAGGAAGAGACGTGTTGAACACCATGCTCAGGACATGCAGAACACAACAGATCGGAGTGAAGAAGCCTATAAATATGGTTCCTACTCCAATAACCTTTTAAGATGGCTTTACAAAACTTGGTTGTCTACAGCTTAAAAAGGTCAAAATTACGTGTTCAAATTTCATGCCAGAAAAATACCTATTATATTTTTAAAACACTATAAAATCTAACATGATTAAAATAGTTAAATGCTGGATCAGTGTTAATTATATGCCTTTAATAAGTATAAAATTAACATGCCACTTACTGCAATTCTCATGAAAAACACTTTCAGACATTTACTTGCTGAATTTTGTCATAGAAATGAGTTTAGACCAATTTATTTCAATTACTTGATTTGCATCTTCCTCCTTAAAATAAGTAATGCATTAGTTTATCATACAGATAGAAGTTGAATAGAATGACTTCAAAACCGGTTTTTTCATAGGCAAAATTTTCTCCACAACATTAAAAAAGAAAACAAAAAACCCCAACAAACTAAGAGCTTATTCTGGGTGGGGTATATACACCGTGTTTATTGCTACATATCTCAAATCCTCCAATGCAGCTGGTGTGAGCCTAGGCATGCTGGAAATGGAAACACAACCTATGAACGACCACGTAATACCAGAGAAGTAACATGAGATGCGTTACTGCATTAGTACACAGAGTAGATTTTCCATCCATTCTCTGCATGAAATTTTTCCCTGTTAGTCATGCCCTGCTTTGTTGCAGTTTTATTTACACTGTTTTAGTACAGGGCTCCTTGCAGACGTCTGCCCATTTTCCTGGGTACTCCTCACAGTATCTTGCAAAGTGGTCATCTTGCCTGAGAGCACCGTTCTCCAACAGAGCCTTTCTCTGTGGAAGATGGTGCCTGTGCCTTTTGGTGTTTCCCTTTTCTGACAGGTGGTACTGGGCCTTCATAGTGATCCAGGCTGGCTTCAAGCTCTCCAGTTTACTTATCTCACTAAAGGACCTGAGTTCATGCCACAATTCTTCTGAATTCCAAGTCCTTTTGTCCCTATTCTCATTTTTCACTTTGTTTTATTTTAAGCTCCACTTTCAGCTGCTCCATGATTCAGTCTCTTTTCCATGGGGGATGTCTAAGTTCCATTCTAGTTTACTACATTGCAGCTTGTGTAACAGACTCAACATCATGGCATGCATCCAATCTCAGAAAAGGGAGTTGAGAGTAGATAATTTATTAATTTATTTGCTTATATAAATATAAAAAAATGTTCACACGTATAATGAACTGCAGACTGCAATTCTATGTAGAAATACAGCTCTATTACTGAAAATATTATTCACTGAAAGCACCTATGCCTTCCTTTCCTCCAGAAAGAGAAAAAAAACCAGTCTAGTCCAGAGTTCAGTTATTCAAAATATATGAATGTAAAATGAAGACTCAGAGAGTTGAATTTTACTTGTATTTACCCATTTCTTTGTTTAATCTGACCAATTCAAAACACAACAGTTCTTTTAAGATTTTCAACAAGGGCTCTTGCACTCCAGGGAAATTGAACCCTGGTGGTATTATTTTCAGAAGGGCTGCCTCTGTGAACTCACCAGCCCAACATCCAGGATTGCATATGGCAGAGCCAGTCCAACCAGTACTGTACTGCACCCAGCCATGAAGCCCAAACTGAGAGGTAAAGTATCCCAAACTCAAATATGTCCGAGGTAATTTCTCCTTCTCACTCTGTTTTCTGACTGGTTGAAATCAAGTAGAATAACCAGCATCTAATGTCAAATTCCTATTCCTTCTCCCTGATAGATCCTTTACTGACTCTATAGCCAACTTAGATGTTTTCAGGACAGAATGAGCAGCTGCTGTAAGATTAGTTTGGAAATGGATTGGGTCTGGAGAGACTCTTGGCCACATCTCACAGTACCAACCACGATGTACTAGCAGGCAGAACAAACCTAAACCAGAAAAGGAAGTAAGCCAGTCCAGGAAAAGGACAGAGGAAGCTTATCCAGCCCTGGAAGGGATTCATAGCACTTGTGGCAAAGTCCTGATTTAATTCTAAAGAATAAATTCTGAAATCATTCCTCACTTCGTGTTCATGGAAAACACATGCTAACTGCAAAAATGAGCAAATAACTCTATTCTTTGGATGAGCAAAAGTGAGTTCCTGCTGTATTTCTGTGCCATTTTACACATCCAGGATCCAACTAGGTCTTTTTCAGATGCTCTGAGCAGTTTGCTAACAGTTTATTTTTCATCCCATTGACATGCACCTATGAACTTTTACTGGCAATAGAAATTAAGTTGCTGCAGAAGCTCTTTCTCCTGGTATTTCCAGCTGCAGTGGTAGTGGTGAAAAATCTCCTAGGCTGACTGTCGTAACAGGATTTTCACCCAGTTCTGTGGGTTGTAGGCATAAAGGGAGTTCAGATAAGGCTGTGAACTTGTATACAGTTGTCTGAATCTTGCTTGCAAAGCTTTCAAAGTTCATCCATCATCACAATGGATCTCATGGGATCTTAGTGGGCTCTGGGGAACGTTAGCCGTTTTCCCAATTTCATAACACTAGGACTGGTGAGTATTGTTAGATATTGTAAGACACCATTTGCCAGCCTGAAATGTGATGTTTTTATAAATATGTCTGGAACATACAATACCTCTGATGGACTGAATTAAAAATAACCAAAGGTTTTCACAGAGCAGTGTAACTCCAGGGGTGAGGTGGGCAGTGAATTTTGACATGCTTTCTTCCATCTGTGTTTGTCGAAGTATGCTTGCTTGAGAAGAAGCAGCTGAGATACTTCTGTGAAATGATGCCTATATTTTAGCATTCTTCTTAGAAGAATAAATATCAAGTTTCTGTTTCTCCTGACAGGGAGTTGATATAAGAGAATTCGAAAATTAACTTTGAAATGAAAGGTGTTGTTTTCCTTTTTCAATGTTTCAGTAGTATGTGCTCCCACCTAGGAAGGTTAATACAGGCATCTGTTTGCTCTTTTTAGATGTACTGATATATGAAAAGACTGTGTGGGACTTTTGTTTGTTTATTTGTGTTTATTTCAGTGTGAGGGAGATGAAGAGTTTTTTAAAAATATTGAGTTCCAAATGTGTTGTTCATTTATGAAACTGCTGCTGTGTTTCATCTTCTTTGATGCTCTTAGGTTTTTTACTTACCTGATTCTTTACAGGTTTTAATATGTGTTGCAATGTCACTTTCATTAATGGAAAAAAGAGAAAAAAACCCCACCTCGTATTAACAACTTCTCCATAGGTGCTGGAAAGGAGAAAGTACGTAAGAGAGAGAAAGAAAGAGGAAGGGAAATGGACAGCTCTCAGTTATTTTTCCAAAATTCACTCACTCTGCTTTTATTCCCATTTGGTCATGGATACCAAAACCATAAGTACGTAGATAAGGAAGTATAGACCACTTTTACCTATAAAATATGAGGCTGGTCCTTAAACCCCTCTCATGAGCTTTGAGTGTAGTGATATGAAACTGAATCTTTTATGTAGCACCTGAAGAAACCACTACTGAAGTTAGTGGGATCTGTCCACTGATTGTCTTTAACTGAAGCTGGATCAGACCCATGAGCCACACCAATTATGTTTCTCCTGGCAGCTAAACTGACAGGCCTGTCTGCATAAAGTCAAAAATATCTTGTCTTTGAAAATAACCCAATAGTTCTGTATTCTGATCATAACTCTAATGGTGTTCCATGACTGGGAATATATAGGGAGACAGTCCTCCTTGATGATAGGGGCAGACATCAGTCTTAGCTTAAGACAGATCCAAAGGCAACAGACGTTACCTTGAGTTTTCCTTGGTGAACACCCTGGAGTACAGTGTTGACCCATCCTGACACATGAACGATATCCATTTTTTTCCTCAAACTTTGGCTACTTGCAAAGACTTTCATTTTGACATTTTTACAATGTCTTGAAAATTTCTAGTTCCAAACATAAACAGAGGTATCAAAGGACGAGGACGGGGTACTATCACAGAGTCTTTAACGAAATATGTCTTTTTTTTCCCCAGAGGTGCGGAGAAATCTCATTTGATAGTCCTGACCAGAATGCCAAATGTGTTCGCATGCTAGGTAAGGGTAAGAATCTCTCCCCTTTTTTATTCAAGTGTGTGTATACAGAAATATGTTTAATTGGGAATTTCTTCTCAAAAGTACATGATAATGACCATGATGATCCACAATGGCATTTGCATAGCTCATGCACATGTAGTCCTCATTAATACATTCTTTATGGTGAACTTTCAGTTATTTAAATGAAGTA
Source organism: Eulacestoma nigropectus (assembly GCA_013397775.1). Taxonomy (NCBI): domain Eukaryota; kingdom Metazoa; phylum Chordata; class Aves; order Passeriformes; genus Eulacestoma; species Eulacestoma nigropectus. Next base: position 804,571 of record VZTE01000952.1, on the reverse strand, counting down.
TATATATGCCAGTAGTGTCCATGAGCATAGATGAAAATATAGCGGTACCAACACTGTAATTGGAAGCTCTGAGGTGCTGAAGTCCAGAACTCATATTCAAAAGCTGAAAATCTGTACTTCTAAAGACCGAATTAATTCCACGAGCATGTATCAAACGTCTCTAAATCAGACCTTCAGCTGCATCAGTCAGGAAAAATTTCAGTCACTGTGATTTCACAGATTTGCACTGATGTGACTTTGTTAAAATGACTATTAAGTAGAAGTGTCTATTCTTTAGAAACAATACAGGAATATTCTGCTATGTTTTATTAATTTCTGTGACCAATTTTATTGTGGTTGCTTGTTTTGTCTACAACGCTAGTACTGAAACACTAACAGCATGGCTCGTATTACAGTGAAAGGCAGGGAGTAAGTGTCTAAAAACCTAAGAGATAATGTTTACTCAGAAAAAAATTGAAATCACAGAACACTTGCAGGATTAAGCTTTAAATTCTGAAGACCTTTGACCTGCCAGGGAAGAGATAAATATATGCTGTAAATTAGAGCAGTGCATCTAATAATGTGAAGAATGAAAAAGCCACAATTTTTTAAACTGCAACTGGCAGTGTCTAGGAACTCAATTCCCATCTGGGTGCATAGCTGTGCTCTGTAATAACAGATTATGTGGTTTGTTGTTTATATTCATTAAATCCTATTGTCACAATAGACTATAATTGCTGCAGAGGAAATCTGTCATGCTTGTAGTGCACAGATCCCAACAGATGAACTGACACAATGGGCCATAATGATCTGTTACATCAATGATCCATGGTTAGAAGTTCTTAATGGAACAAGCTGACAAAAAAGATACACTTGTGATCCTTTATCATGCCAATTATAATCTACAGTGTAAATACAATTGAGTTCCTCATACTCTAGTTCTAAGGAAGTTATATCCATGCAAATGTTATTATGCATTAAGGGGAAGAACGGGGGATAGGAGAGAGAAGAAAAAAAAAACCCCTTCTTCACGGGTTGGTTCATCATTTCATTTGGCATTTTTATAACAAGTCAGTCCAAAATTGGGAGTTCAACATCCCTCTTTAGTGCAAACAATTCTTTAGGAGAAGTGAGAAGTACAAGATCTTGTTTCCATTACGTATGTTCTTATCTATGTCTTGTGGTACATACACATATGAGAATGAGAACATATGCTGTGCTGTGTAAAGAAACTGCTAGGAATGTAAAAATGACTACAAGAGCACATGCCAAAGGTGAAACAGATTCTCAGAGGTTCCACCTCTTGTATCAAAAAATATTTTGCCTATTGTTATTTTTCAGTGTCTCTAACAAATTAAGCACTGTAGTGTCATATATAATATAGAATTTTACATTTCACCCCAAGGTATTCCAAATCACATACGGAGCTGAAACTATTCTAAAAGCAATTTGTATATTCCAGAACGGGCTCTGTAAGAGGTGTGGGAAGAAGAAACTAACAAGTAGAAACACAGCAGAAACTATGGTTTTTTTGAGAGTGACTGCTGGAGACAAGCTCCATTGTCTCAATTTATCACAGAAATCTGTGTGGTTCTGGTAGTGCTGTAAAGCCAGAGGGTGTACATTCTGGACACCTCTCCTTTCATACTGAACTCGTAGGGACGAGCAAGAACGAGAAACTGTGCAGCCAAAAAGGCCTGAGACTTTGTGTTGAATGTGTCATGTAGTGCCTAATCTCATACTTTACAAGGGAATTGCATTTCCAAGAGAATGTAACACAGTTTGTCACTGATCAATGCAAGGCTGACATTATTACTGTCTGTGGGTGTAACCAGTGAACAAAGCACAGCGTGCCTTCAGAGAGAGACATCTTTCTTGAACGCTCCATCTTTGAAATATGCTGAAACTGTCGTGCTGCCATTTAATGTAACAGTGACACAGTGCTGACAGAAATCTAGAGGGCAAGTCCCAGCAACTGCGAGAGGATAATTACTCTAGTAAGAAAAGAAACACAGGAGCCTGGAGTACTGACTGTATTTCTTCAGGGATCTTTGATGCAAGATCTGTCTGTATTGAAACTGCACATTATCGAGCTGTACTCTAAAATGGTAGTACTGGTTTTGTCAGAAAATGTCTGTATCTGCTTTATATTACTGGTTCTGGGTTAGCTTCAAATTTAAAGATTTTTAGAGGTAATGCCAGGCTTGCCACTGAATCCACATTCCTTGAGGTAACATGGATTATGTGTATGAAGTTCTTTTTCTGTAAAGGTTGAGGAAGAAGGGTTTGCAGTAAAAATACTATCTTCCTGCCAGAAAACAGTAAATAATAGATAAAAAAATGCCAAAATGCTTACAATGCTTATAGTGAAAGTAGGTAACTTTTCAAGGCACTGACTAGATATCACTCAGCCTGAGATTAAGAGCATAGAATCAGCTTAGTGCTTCATCTTTCAGCATCAGAGTGATGGATATTTATAATTCAAGTGTAAAAAATGACTTAAACAACAAAATTAAATGGTCACTTAGAGTGTTTCCTGAGGATATAATAGATAATAGCTATGTGCTCTGACCAGAATATGTTTAGTATTAGTGTAATTATCTGTACTAAAGTTGTTAGAGAAAATTACGTTCTCCCTCTTATTTTTTATATTGTGCTTGTTTCTTTACACTTTATCTATGTCGTGATTTAATCCCAGCTGACAACTAAGTACTATGCAGCCACTCTCTCACAGCCCCCCGCAGCAGGAGCTGAATCAGAAAAAAGTAAAACTTGTGGGTTGAGACAGGAACATTTGAATAATTGAAACAAAATAAAATATAATAATAATAATAATAGCAACATTAATAATAGTGGTAATGAAAAAGAACAAGTGATGCACAATACAATTGCTCACCACCTGCTGACCAATGTGATCGACAGCTCCCAGCCAACACACACACACACACACACACAAAGTTTATTTCCCAATCATGATACTGTACAGTATGGAATATCCCTTTGGCAAGTTCAGCGTACCTGCTCACTGTCAGAATATGGGAAACCAAAAAGTCCTAGACTTAGAGCAAGCACTACTGAACAAAAACTACAAAATCAGTATGTTATCCACATTATTTTCATACTAAATTAAAAATACAGCACTGTATCAGCTACTAAGAATAAAATTAACTCCATCCCAGCCAAAACCAGGACAATATGTTATACTAGCTAAAGCAACACAACCTTGATAACTGTCACAGAAGAAAGTTGGTCAGTGGCCCACCTTAGCTTTTTGAAGACCTGAAGTGTTCAGATCCTAAATATATCACAGCTTTCTTGACTATGGCATTGGATAAGACTTTGAACCCTGCACATCCATTGTCCTTTGAAAAATGGGAAGATAAGTGCTTCCTCACTTCTTAGGAAGAAGAAGAATAAATTTATAAGTACAATGAGAAGCTGACGTTCTACAGTAATGGAAGTAATGAAAATACCACACTGTCAATAGAAGTGTGTTATCAGAGCTTTCCCTTGAATCTCCAAGTCTGCCAGGAGATAATGGCAGCTCATCAGCACTTCCAGGGCAAGGAAGAAAATCTGAACTGTTCTGCTTAAATTGGAACTGTTATCAAGTTAGTGAGGGCACTTGGCCATGAAAAAATTTTCTGATAATGCTGAACAGGATGTCAAAAAACTTTTACTTTATGCTGCATTCTGCAATTTAGAACCCTGGACTCCTCATGCTCTTTACTTATAATGATTTTGACTTTAAAAATTATAGTTAGCACAAAAATTGAGATTATAGAAATGTACTCACTATGTAGTTATCAGTCTAGAGATTCATATTATAAAAGGCAGAAGAGAACTGTCCCTCTCCCTAGAGCACTCACTGCTATTTTCAATGGCACAACCTGAGGTTAATATTTCCCATATGCAGACAGACATTTTCTGGGCTCAGACAAGACACAGTATCATATCATGCAGAGATAATTGGGTTAGTTTGCTGTGAAAATTCCTGGTTGGATGCCTAAGCTAATTAACTCTGCTGGGAAGGACTGCATACAAGCTTGTAAGAGTCCTAAGTGAAGGCAACTTTACCGGTTCTCACTTCCTTAATGAGTTCATCCAAGGCTAATTCAGTAACCTCTACATGGCAGAGCACTGAGTTTTAAGAATCTGTCCTGGAAAAAGTAAGTTCCCTTATCTAGCTCTAGGACTAGTACAGAAGGAAAAAGATCTGCCAACTAGAAGAGAAGCTTCAATTTTTTATATATATATATATATCTATATATCTATAT
>VZTE01000952.1:771137-800251 GCA_013397775.1 Eulacestoma nigropectus | reverse complement strand
ATATATATATATATATATATATGTATATGTTTGGGTGTTTTTTTACATATATATATATAAAATTTTGTTTATATAAATAAATACCTGTTTATACAGAAAATAGGCAGTTGCACGCATCACAACACATACAAAATTAAATTATCCTTTCAGTTTTAATCTGTTCAACGTGATTGATGATAGTGAAGTAAAGGGGATGAATGATGAGTGCAAATTATTTAGTTTGTTACTCCAGCAAGCAGTGTTTCACCACCAGAATTAGTCTTTACTCCTTAATGAAATGCTGAGTAGATTTTGAAGAGGTCACCTCTCTTGCTGGCAAACTCTGTTGTCTGAAGAAATTCTTCCAGGGGAAATGTGAATTGCCCTCCTTAAGGAGCTGGTTAGTAAGATGAAAACAAGCCTTCCAGACGCCCCATGGCAAAAGGCTGAGGTGCTTTCTTTTCATTACTGTAAATTCCATGCAGACAGGAATGATGTGGCTGAGTTTTGTTTCCCATTTGGTGCAGACTTAATCCTTGCAAAAGCCGACAGATGAATCCTTGCTTGGAATAAAAGTAGTTTCCTTGCAAATAGCCATTTATAATTAATCAAAAACAACCAAAAAAAAAGGCAATTATTAAAAAAAAACCATGAGGCAGTGCCACCTTTTTTTTTAATTCTCCAGACTACTAATACATAACTTAGTTGCTTTGAGGCAACAAACTTTTTCATATTCCAGCACAGAGAGGTGTCTACCTCCCTCATCCCCCCAAAAAAGTTGTTTTGTGGCATACTTCCACTATTTATTGCCTATGAAGAGTTATGGGTAAAGGAATCGGCATTTAGCCATGAAATTAGTTTCGTGGATCCAGCTTCAGCCTTGGTGGCTCTTTGCCCACAGCAGAAAACCACCACACATTTGAACAGAGTTGGCAGCTACAGTTTAAGAGAGAGAGACATTACTGGAATAACAACTGTGTTGAAAGCCAGGAGAGAAGGGTACTGGCAAGGCTCTGGCTGTCTGGTCTCTCCCTTATATAACCATTGAAAGCACCTTCACTGCTGGCGGAAAAAAAAATCTATTATAACTTACTTTGCAAAACTTGATCAGGTAAATAACCATATAACTTAATGGGTGAAAAAAACTACTGAAGAGTAATTAAATGTGTCAACTTTCCCTGCAGCAAAGGGAGAAAAAGAAATGAGGCATCTAACCAAATGGTTCTGCACTGGTGAAGCTTTGCAGTTGTGCAAAGCTTCCTGGAGCCCTCACTGACATCATTTGAAATGTGACCCTGTATCTCTTGCACACACAAAACTTCTGCTGAAACTGATAGTCATGCATGAGCAATGGTGTTCTAAATAGCCAAATATATGGACTATTTATATCTCAGCCACTCAAAGGCTTACACGTCCACTTGACCTTATGCAGACCAAGTATTCTATCTGTGCAAATGAGATGCAATAAACATGTGAATTAATTTTTGTAAAATTGAGTAACATATTTATGGGGAAAAGGCCCAAAATCTACAGTGACTAGCAAGAAACCCATACTCGTCGCTACACTGCCCATCAGGATTACTCAGAATTTCGTAGCTGTCAGAAGGGAGAGGCTTAGGATGTCTGCTACAAAAAGATAGGCTTTTATTCCATGAGCAGCTTGCAACACAGGATGAAGAGAAGCAGGTTTTTTCCACTTATAAAGCAATGGTGTGAATGCATACAGAAAGATAAGCACCATGTATCCTTTGATATCCTGTTAATGTAGATACATTCAAATTTTAACATATAAGTCAATGCTTCAAGTTTTTCACTTATATTTCATACTCCAACTGCCACTCTCTACCAGCAATTTATTCTGATGAGAACAGGACTGTATAGATAGGACCTACAGAACTGTAGTTCAACCCAATTGAATAGGGATTTTCAAATAACTTCTAACACTTTTCCCTTTTTTCTCTAAAATAATGTTCCAGTATATTAACACAATTTAAAAATAAGACTTAACTCCTGATATTGCAACTATGCTTGTAAATGAATTTTAAAAAGTTGATTCTCTGTGTCCTTACCACCACTGAAACAGAGGCTTATTGCTCCTTCATATCAGTTAAGACTTCCTCCCCAAGCTGATTGTATCTTCCTGAAATGCAATACTTTCTAAATCTCATCTGTTTACTCCGAAATGCTCGTGACTTGTTGGCCATAGTGGTACAGAGCAGGCTAAAGACTTGGTATATCACCCCATGCTCCATGTGGAAGACCGAGATGCCAGGCTGCCTACATTGGAGTGTTATTTGGAGACAGAAAATGACAAACCAGGGGGCATGAGGCCACAATAGCAACTCCTTTGTCAAGGACTTTATGGTGTACATACACCATCATTGTGCCACTTCATCACCGTGTTATGGTTTCAGGCTAAACAAGTAGGAACTCTTCGTCTTTACTACGATAAGATTTGTGCTTAAAATCACCAAGAATGTAAATGTCAAATCCAGCTTCTACTTTCATGACTATTTGATTAATTTGAGTAAGAAATTATTTAAAAAATTTCAAATTTCTGATGCCCTAAGAGTATTTTAAAGAGCAGTTCTCTAATAACATCTTATTATTCAAGTAATTTTGATCTAATTACTATTTTAGGTAATTATATAGGCTGGTAGTTGAGTGACAGTGACCACCTGTTTATCCTGTTCTGTCCTGTAAATCAGGTCAGACTGAAACTACTTCTCTTGCAATATTCTACCTTTCAGAAGGGTTCCGAAGGAGACAAAAACTGGCCTTGGCCTTTTAAGCAAGCACATAAAACACTTTTCTAGATGTAATTTGTGGTTCTTGGTTTTCTATTGCATAAACATTAACTTGAATCGTATATAGTTTTACCCTATGTCTGAGCCTGGTACAGGAAAGAGATGGGAGTGTCAGGGCACTTGTAGAGAATGCAGTAATGAGGATTTGGCACCATCTGTATAATGTAAGCACAGCATGACGGCTTTCTGGAGAAGAGAGTGTTATTGTGTTGCCCACATCTGCTAAAGCCATTCATTTGGACCAGGAGAGCCAGCTGAGATCCAAAAGTTCAAGAGATGATTTAAAAAGCCCTCCAGTCCCCCAACTAGAAATATGCCAAACCCCTGACTCTTCAGCTTCTCTTTCTATCAGAAAGGTTTTTTGACTTGTCTGAGAATCTCACCACATATCACATTTAGGAAAAAGCTACAGGTTTCCAAGTCCTATCCAGCAGTTGCACTCAAAGCATAGCTACAAACACTTGCAAATTCTAGCAGACTGCAAAGCCGAGTGTCTCCCTTTTTGTCCAAAGCATGCTGCAGACAGAAGGGTTGCATTCTGCTGCCCATTTATGTAATAATATAGTGAAAGTTTAACCTTTTAATTCTGAAGTTTCATCATCCTAGGATAGTTAAACCTCACAGTACTCACTTTTTTCTTGCCTACCAAAATATAGGCAACACAGGCTGGGATTAAGTGCACTCTGTTTCATCCATTGACCCGGCCCAAAGACAAATGCTGGGTATGACTCCAGGAGGATAAGAAATAGGCCCCTGCATCTGGGGGAGCACACACATGTAAGAGAAGAAGAATCCTGAGTTTTGTTCACAGACATTTCCTTTTTTTTTTTTAACTAAGCACTTAGAAAAGCAGAGGAACAGTGGCTTGATTGATTTACTTAAGATGATCTCATGTTATTTCATGGTATTTGTCACATGAGTTATTGCTGATCCCCTGTTGGAAAATAGATTTCAAGTGCCTATTCACTCTGCTTCCTCACAGTTTGATTTTCCCTCATGCCTAACCTTGTGCCGAAACACGGACTGCATTCACGTAGTTTCCCATCTTCTTTGTCCAAACCATTACGAGTGGGTTGTGTTCCCCCAAAGTACTTTCTGTACCGAAAATTGCTGTGACTAACCATATTGCTGTAATAACGTTCTCTCAAAAGATGGGGAGGGGGGAAAGGAACTCCAAATCGGGGACCAAACTGAAGAAAAAAACACTTATTCACAGTTTTACATCAGCCATCCCTTCATGATAGCAAAAGTATAATGAAATCTCCAGATCTAAACTTTTCAAACTTAGATTTAAAAGGTTCAAATTTATAATTTGTGGTTTTAGCTCATCTCTAGCAATTAATCTTTGCCTCTTTAATTATTACTTGGTGATACCTTGGAATTGCAGAGTGTCTGCAATGTCCTACAGATTCTTGTGTAGCTATACTTAGTAAGAGTGATTTGTCTGAGAAAGCCATGGAATTCCTGTGCTTTCAAGCACTCAGTTCCTGGCTGTACATGTTCATAAACTTCTCAGGTTAAGAAGGCATTTTCCCATATTCTTCTCTGCTCTGTGTTATAAGGATGTTTCATATTCTGGAGTTAAAATTTTTGCTGTTCTGAAATGTTGTTAATAATTTTACCATTCTTACTGAGAATTGGGAGTATAATATTTGTAGGAATTTTTTTCATCTCTAGTATAAAACAGAAAACTACCAAATCAAAACCCTGCTGTTCTTTTGCCTGCTTAGTTGGATAACTAGTTTTCCTTGATGGCTTCAGCTTCTTTTTTTTTTTTTTTTAATTTTTTTTATAATTAATTATCATTTCTAATTATAATCTTTTGTCCTCTTGTACATCTCATACTTCTTAAAGCACTAAGTTGCTCTCTTAGATCATCCATTGATCATCAAACTACTTAAGCATGTATTTACATATTTTCACTGGAGCCAAAAAATGAGTAGATTGAAATACGTTTGCATGACAGGGTCAGTCACAGTGTCTGGCACTGTGCATGCTCAAGCCCTGATCTGATCCAAACACTTGAGGCTCTGGGCTTATGAAATCATGGAGTGTGACTGTGACTATTGGTAGTAAATGACAGAAACTGTACTCAGCAACAAGAAATGGAATTTCTGAATCGCAGCTGGCTATGTCAAGAGATTTATGTATTTCTTACAGAAAAGTTCAGAGTTCTCTTACTGGAATTCCCTCACAGGGCATTCTTCTCACTCTGCAGAGGAAATAATGCTGAAGACAGTTGGGATGCAATTCGTCTAACAGAATGTCTGTAAAGTTATGTAAAAAAACTTTAATTTTAAAGTCTACAGTCATCATCTAATCATCCCTTTTGTAGCAGAAAAGAACAAGAAAGAGGTGCTTCCTTCAGACTTAGATCAGTGCAAAACAGATGTCTAAAACTGGTCTGAGGAATCCTACTCATAGACTGCCTATTTCTCCCCATTGACTCCTCAAGAAACTGAAGTGTAGATGTGAGCATTTGGAGGAGAATAATCTTACTCCTGAAGTGCAGATACTGTTTTTCACGGTGTTCAAAGCTCTATGGTTTAAAGTATAGGGAATAATAGAAAAACAGGATAACCAACCTCATCTACAAGATAATTTATTGTTTTTTAACATACAATTAAGTTCTAAGTTTTCAGGATATTTGTAGAAAAGTATTTGTAGAAAATTGTTTTTATTAACTGAATTATTTTCCTCATTGCTTCTATGAAGTCTTAATTTCTCTCTCTCTCTCCCTTTGACACAGCTGCAGGACCTTTTCTAACATATGAATAGCTCCTGAATGTGAGTTGAATAAAGTAAATTGAAAGCATGACAAAGCATTTTTCAAATGCTTAAGGGATCCAGCACACTGTCCCATGGATAGAAAATTTGACTGTATCATGAAATCCTTAGATATGAAAACTAAATTCTGCCATTAATGTGTCAAATATGGTTTTGATTTTCAGAACATTGTGAATATCAGCCCATGGTAAAATTTTTAGGGAGGGTACTGTATAACTAATTTTTGTAAAGAAAGTGTACACATTAGTGTTTTAGATCATCTCAGGAGTGTGTTCTTGAGATTCTATCCCAACATACTGCAAATTCCGGTTTGCATTATGAAGCAGTCTTGGAACAGACAAACTGGACTACTTCCACATCTAATAGAGCAAGCCCTGTGCTCTGGGAGCACTTCTAGAGCATTCTAGCTGCTACTGGGCATCTAATCCATGGGCATAGATTAGAAGTAGTCCACACAAAATCCTCCAAAGCATACGCAGCACAGACCGGGGGGCCTCCGCTGTGGCTACTCAACTCAGCCAATTTGCTCTTCTTGTGCTCCTGCTTCTCTGAACCTTGCCAGAGAGTCAACACCCACTGGGACTTCAAGACAACAGTTGCTCTAACACGCAGCCTTTTATATCCACAAATTACCTTCAGGACCATTCAGCTCAGTTAAGAGTCAACTGAGGATGCTTAGGATGTATATAGTTCTTAATTTATGACAGGTTGTAAGCGTGTGTTTTTCATTTGCCTACTTCCATTACACATGCCATCAATTTGTGCATGCAACCTACAACTTTATCAAGCATTTGTCTTATACACTCACGTGAGGACAGTTTTATGGGGAATGGCAAATGTGATTTAGTCCAATGAGAAATTTGTCCTTCTTGAAATATAAGGTAAAAAGATTTTTAAGTCTAGGTCAGGATTTCACACTGAGCTTATAGATTAATACAGATCAAATTTAATTTAACACTTAATTCAAAGGAATTATTCATATTGCAGAGCTTTGTTTATTGACATACAATAATGAGATCCTCACATTTTATTAATGCATATCTGACAAATTATTATTATTGAGGGATCTTTCTGTTTTGTAACAGAGAGTGCTAATGAAAGGAACTCAGAAATACTGGGACCATATGCTTTATTAGTAGACTTTTCTTAGAAGAAAGCAAGGACTAGTGGACTAGAATTGACTTCATCTGAAAACTGTGCAATAAACTGACAGCAGAATTGTATAACGTTATCATAAAAAGAAGCATGTTACCATGTGACAAAAGAAGGGACAGTTACTTTCAGTGTCTTTCAGACAGTTAGATAACAATATGCAAAGATAGCCCATACAGATATAAATAAGTTTGTCCTATGATTGCTTTTGTTAATAAATACTGTAAGAGCATACTCTTAAAAAGAAGCCTGTGCATTTTCACCCCATGAGCTGTATTTCAGGTTTCTACAAAAGTAGGAAGACAAATTTAAAGTTAAGGTACCTGACTGGGCACTCTGTCAGGTCCCAGAATGTGCTCTGGAACTTTGATGGTTGAGACAGGCATTTGTCAAGAGAAAGGTCATTGTTTGTCTAAGAAAAAGGCAGAAATTTTACTTCCCTCAGCTCTAACTGCCCTGTGAAGATTTTCTAATGGAACTTAATTTCTTTACCTGTTGGTATCCCGAGTTTTATATTTACAAACTTGGGTCAGTATCTGCAATACAACAAAATCATTGTTAAACTGGTATTATTTGGCTTTGCTTTGGAAACCTCACGTAGAGTTGCCAATACACTCATACATTCTGTAAATATTCAATTAAAATCACCATGGAACTTCCCCCATGGAAGGGAGTTGTGAAGATGTGAAAGTGAGTTAAGGGGTAACATAAATTATTCAAGTCCCCAGCTAGCAGCTACATGATGTAACAACAATGGCAGTCACTGACAGAGTTCTGTTGGAAAGGGAAGATGAATGGCAGATGGCTCATTGTAATTTCTTGTCAGCAGAGAGTGTAACAATAGATATTAATCCACTGGTTTATCACAGGTAATAATATGTTCAGGGAGCTACCACATTTAAGGCACAAGCGCAATTGCTGCCACTGTACATTTGTCCTAGAGGGCTCTTGAGACAAGTGCATGCCATAATACTTTAGAAGCCAGAAGAATACAAATTTGCATTACTTTAATTACCAACATATTTCACTTTTCTTAAAAAAAGGAATCGAAGCATCATAAACCATGATGTCAAATCTCATTTATTTTCTGTTGTTTGAGAACAAGACTCAGGGCTTTTGAAGTCTGTGTATTATTTGTTTCATGGAGAAAAATTACATTATAATAGCCCTCAGAACAGTTTACAGAGAAAATGCTGTTGGTTTTGGATATTTTTATTTTAATCCAAACCAATTTCTCTGTGCCATGAAGGAATCTGTGTTTGGTTTAGGCAGAACCATCTTAGATACCACAGTTGCTTCAAATTGTGCAGCTCTTTGAGACAAAACAAAAACTCTCTTGATAATTGATGACTGAATAAACAAAGAGGAAACTGGAGGCAGATGTGTGCTGGAAAGCTTTCTGAAATCCTAGAATGGGACGTGGGAGAATTTGATTTTGATTTTAATCAGAAGTACCACAATTCTCTCTTCACCCTGAACATTTCCTACTTGACATTTTTTGTTCCAAATCTTTGTTGGGGAGAGTGTTGCTGATGTTTAATTTTAAGATAATTTCCAGTAGTAGATCTAGAAAGGTTTTAGGCTGGCAGCTGTGCAGCCTCAAGCCCTCCTTCTGCAAAACAGCATCAATCCCTCTAACGCTGTCATGCCAGAAATCTTCTTCCTCAAAATGGAAAGATCATCTGCAGGAATTACTTAGCCACTAGCACCTTTATCCATCTGGTTTTTATATTCTTGCTGAGGCTGCTCGAGAGTAACAAGATGTGATGCAGGATCTCATATTATAGACATATTTAATTTCCTTGGTAGGAGATACACTGGAAGTACAGGTTCACATAGGCAGGGCCCATCAGTCAGTTCCTGTCCTTATTCTTGCTGTCACTATGCCCACTTCTCTTCCACTCAAAAACTTACCTGCTTTTGATAACAAATATGGTCCTAAGCTGGCTGAAAGAAGAATTTCTTCAGAAATGTTTGACAAAAATTGTCTTCCTGAAATTAGATCTTGTAATTACATTTCAGTAAAAGATGAAATCTTGAGACCCAAATCCAATAGTTTTTAGTGGAAATCCTTTGGCTGGTAACAAGCTTTAGATTCAGAAAAGTTGATGTGGTGTTTAACAGGCAGGGTTATTAAAGGTCTGGGTGCTTCAGTGTTTTACGTGGGAGGTGCATCACTGTGTGTCTCACTGAGTTACTCTAGAATATGACTGGAGTCCCTGGTGACAGCTCACAGCAGGTTCAGCTTGGCTGAGTAACCTCAGTCACAGAAGAAAATGGGATAAAGAGACAGACATGTTAAGGTTCACCTGAGGAATTCCTATAGCATCTGTGAATCCAGTATTTACAGAAGAAAACTGAAATTTTGTTTGTGGAAGAAAATGAGCACTAAACCACTCTGACAAATGGAAAAAATCCCTGTGGAATTCAGGAATTTTTTGATAAAAATGCATTGTAGCCAAAATTTCAGTTTCTACCATGTTTCTTTATGAAGCTTTTTCTTTTAGAGCTAAAAAGTAAGATCTCTAGTGACCCAGCTTTGTGGTAGTAAACTTATCTGACATAAAGGAAGATGAGTTGGATTAGCACAGTGACATGGATGATGTAACGGGGGGGATGGAGCTGATATAGTGCCTGTGTCAGCTGTAGATTGGTGCTGTTGTGCAGCTTGTGAGAGTGTCCTGCTGATGGAGGAGCTATCTGCTTGACAAGATATAAAATTCTGCTCTTAATGCCCTTTGCTCACTGATCCTGTGGCATCTTTTTTAAGAGCATTTGTTATGGTACTGTAAAACAAGACTTCTTCAGTTTTAAAAGAAGCAAGTCAGGGGTTTTATCTTCTTTAAATGTTGGTGCAATGTGTAGCAACACATTGAGCTGTTGCTCTAAATTGGATTTAATTTGGCAAGGGATGAGAATGAAGGAGGGTTTTAGTCATCTTCCCTCTGTTTCAAGTTGGCCAATGCAACACCTGCTCCCACGTTCCAGGCTGTTTTCTCCTATGAGTGCCGGTGCACAAACACTTGCCAGTTACCCTTTGACTATCACAAAAACAAACAAAGAAGTTGTTTTTAATCAAGTTTCTGAAGCCCAGACCACCAGAATGAATGCATCTTTTTTGGTAGAACAGTTCTTCGTCTATATTTTCCTTGTCATTATAAAGCTACTCTGAAGTGCTGGCTGGTGAGTAATGCAAGACTTTGAGGCAAGTTATTTGTAATTTTTCCGAGGCAAAACATCACAGCAATTTGTGTCTGAGTCTGCCTGAGAAGTGCAAATGTTGATTCAAATGGGGAACTCAAACATGTATCCAAGAAATAAAACAGCAACACTGGAAGAGGAAAATGGCACATTCAGTCTTTTAAAGTTATTAAGTATTGAAATAGTCACTCCAGTCCCAGTGGGACTTTGAAAGCATCTGTATATAGCTTATCAGCCAGTTAGAAAAAGAATATGAACAAACTCATTGCAAACAGTCCCTGTTCACTTGAGGACTCTCAGTCCTGCATTTCATTTGGCTCACAAGCACCTGACCAATTTTTTAACCATAGAGAGCTACTGTAAAGCTACTTTAAATTTAAAATTAAAAAATCTTAAATAAAAAAAGCCTGACTTTAAAAGCCAAAAATAAATTAAATTTTGAAATTACAGCTTAACCTGCTCCAGTTAAAATCTCACACTACTGAAGAAGCATTCCTAAACTGTGGTCTCTGGACTAGATGTCCCCCAGGGACGTCATGTAATGAAATCCAAGAAGAAGACTGTGAAGTTCAGACAAGATTTCCATTCTCCCTCATCCTAGGTGCATGTCATAACCATTACACTACAAACCTATTTCACTCTTGCACACATGTACACAACTAACCTTGAATTCTTTATTGCATAGAAAGGCTGTTCCTGCTCGGTACACCTAATGCTGCAGGTAAGGTGTTCTGCTTGGAGCTACAAGCTGTGGAAGAAGCCCCTGGCAGACAGTGAAATTTAACCTGCTCCCCCAGGTTATGGATAACCCTTGTAAATGCTAAACTGATACATAAATTCCATGCTCAGTTTTATTGCTATATAAAGAAAAGGCATCTCTTTTCCTCCTAGTCCTATTTTGTGATGGTCACTGTTAGAGCTTGTGATGAGATGTACCTGGCACATACTGAGAATACCAACTGGAGTGAGCCCAAGGGGACTCCAGAAAAAGTGTTTCTTATCTGGATGCAAATAGGATGGAAACATAAAAGCAGCAGTGGCTTCTGAGCTCTGTCTCAATCTGAGGTTCTTTTGAGTATGCTCACACTCAAATCTTTCAGACACCAACTGGGTCTTAAAATGCAAGAAAGCAAAGCAAGAAATTTGCTCCAGGCGGAGTGTTGAAGCATTTTCAATGTCAAAAAAAAGTTTAGTGGGAGTTTTCAGGGTCTTATCCTTGGGTTTAAGCACAAAATACTATTTGGAATTCCGAAATCCCAGTTAGGAACATTATTTGGATCTAGTCTGTAACATCTTGATGACCTATGCAATGTTTTCACATTCACTAAGAAACAGAGACTGATAGATCTCATCTGTAATATCCACGTATAGCAGCTGTAGGCTGCTTCTAATCATCAACATTCTTTAATTATTAACAAAAGTTTTATTAGCTATGAGTCAAAAGTTTATCTTTTTCTGGTAAAGGGCTGGGAAGATAATTTTTCATTGTGGCAGTAGATGTTTCTAAAGCAATAACCCAAGAGTCAAACCAGACTTAAATACATTAAGTGCAAATCCCTGGTTAATTAGTGTATTATATAGCTAAACTGATAAATAAGTAATATATATCAAATAGCTATTTCTAGTAATGAATATCCCAAACGATCCTGTAATGCAGTTCATGCCTTCTTTTTCCAATTTATTATGACTCTTCTTATTCTAAGACAGTACAAAATGTTACTGTACAAACTACACCACCTTCTAATCTATTCTTAAGAAGCATTTTAATGATAACATTTGTTCTAATAACGCTTTTCAGTCTTTATTGCTTATAGGATCTAAGGCTAGTCAGAAATGGAATGCTTCTCTCCTTGTGGAGTGCTTGATCGCTGTATATAAAAGCTTTTTTTTCACAGTGCAAGACATTTCTGTCCTTGTAATTTGCAACTACTGGCCTTACAAGAACCTGGAGCAAAATAAGCGCAAAGCAGAAATATGACCTGAAGATTTCCTATATGTATTTGCTGCTTTGTCTCTCATAGGAGAGACTTCCCCTGGATTCCCCAGCTACATTACCACACACTACAAAGGAGGAAGTGCAATGAATGCAGTTGGCTTATTCCCCCCAGGAGTTCCCTCTGGTAGAGTATGTCAAAGTACTCCCAGCCATCAGTCTGTCAGGTCTGCTCGGATGTTTTGGAAGACAGCGTGCTCTGAATGGGAATGTAACAATAGCAGGCTGATTTTTCAGCAGCCAGCACTGATAACTCTGATAAACAGTCTTCTTGAGGTAAGAAGTGACGCATATCAGAGGTTCCTGCCTTAGATGCCAAGGTTATTCGTCATGTAATTGGATATTGTTGGAGAAAACCATAATTAACCTAGACTTAAAGGCATAAGGCCATCTAGTTGATAACATGTGGTCAAAGATAATTTTTCGCTGCTGAATCCACTTTAATCTTTCCTTTTCATTTACTTTTAAGAGATGTGACCTAACCAGGTCTTACTTAAACAAAGCTGTGACTTACTGGTTTCATGTTTATTGTTAAATTACAGACCTGATGCTCTTGGCATTTTGTTTTATGGTGAGGTAAAAACTTAAGACTCTCCTAATTCAGAAGTCCAGGAAATTATCAGTTGACAAAAGCAAGGAACACATACATCTCTCCGCAGCTGTGGGCGTCTAGTTCTAGCTCCAGCCAGCAGAGAGCAGCTGTAGTGAACACGTTCCATCACCATCAAGTTCTCTCTACATGTTGGCCTATTTCATCCTGCAAGGCAGTAAAAATTCCAATTGATGTATTTGTGGGGTTCATTGTTAATCGTGCCTGAATTTGCCACTTTCAGCTCACCTTGGGCTGTCCAAATGATGGAAAAACTCACAAGACCTAGGCAGCCTGCTACTTCTGTCCTCACCGAACTCTCATCCCTGCTTCTGCTGTCCGGCTGCTCAACCACCTGTCCCTCTCCAGAAATTGTGTTAGAGCTGAGTCCCAGCAGTCCTAATGGTTCCCTTGTAGTGGCAGTTTTTATCACACTGCCCATTGACAGACCCAGGAGATTGTAGGAGGTAGCTGTCTTGGCCACCCCAGTGTGCTGAGGCTATAAGTCATCTGGCGGGCTATCTGCCTCTTTCAGGAAGTCAAGGACTATCACATCTCAACAGGTTTTAGCTCCTGCCCCCAGGGAAACAAACATATGAAAGCTCACAAGGTTGTAACAAACAAAGTAATTCCTCTGGCTCAGGCCAGCTGCAGATCCCAGCAGCCTTGTCCTTCTTATCTCCCACCACCAGAAAATTGATATACCTCCTTTCCTTCAATACTTCGCTCAATTATGTGATAGGAAGTCAGATTCCCTACCGTGCTCTCTCTCTTTCATATGCTAAAACACACTTTCGTGTGTCTCATTATAAACATCCTCAACACATCCACATAAGGATTACAGAAGCTTCATCGTGTACAAATCCTAGAAATCCTATATGCTGCCTTTTAAGATAGATTTCTGTTTGAACAGCCTCTCAGTTGCTAATTTGCTTTCTCGTATTCCTAGCATGGCAACCATACATTATACTTTCTTCCCTAAAAGCTTCACAAATAAATGAGACTTTGGCTTTTCTCCAGATATTTTCCCATTGTTAACAGGAATACCTGTTTTTAGACCCTTTCCCGTTTGTCCGTAGTCTTATCTTCTGGATTCATCAGTAACAGTTTGTTACTGATGTGGAACTCAGGCTCTTTGAGGTAGCCTTTCCTGTAATTACTGTTTCTGTCATTAACTGTCCCCTAAAACTTGGCCTATCTAAAAGGGATTTGTTTTAATCCCTCAGGCTTATATAGGGGAAAAAAATAATTAAAATCTACTGGAGTTATTTGGAGGTATTTCATTTCATTGTCTCATCATTACGGAATAGCTGTTAATATTTGTAAGCTCTTTTTCCCTCATAGGCTGAATATAGAAATAGATAACCCTGGCTGAAGTTCTAGATTGTTTTGGACAAGTGAAGTGAGGAAAAGTTTTTAAGAGGCTGGCACTGAGCCAAAATATCAAGATTCATATATTTCCTAGGCTTGTCTAGTCATGTTTTACACATAGATCAAACATACAAAATAAATTTACAAAAGAAATTATGGAACTTTATCATAAAGAAGCTCCTGGTTCTTAAGTCTTTAACTATATCCTCTCACTTTATTGAATTACTGCTTAAGAAGGAGTTTCATCTAGTAAAAGGAAAGAAAGCAGGAGACAATAAGGCACAGAAAGGTCTTGATTGAAGAGTACAAAGAGGGGATCTCAGCTCTAAAGAAGGAATTTTTATTGCATGATACTGAGGGTGGTAAATTCTCTTCTCAGAGAGCACACTGAATGGCCAGGGGAGCAGTGTGCTTTCTCCTTACCTCTTTTTCACTTTTATACATCCACAGTAAGAACGTTTATATCTGAGGCTTCCTGGCAGTTAACAGAAAAACACAGGCATTTTGACAGCTCTTTTAATCTCTCAAAATAAAGTGTGGCAATGTAAATACCTCCTATGAATAAAATGAGCTGTTTCTGTTGGTTAACTAGAAGGGACGCAAGGATGACTAGTTCAAGAGTTTCCTCCTCTGTGAGGAGGAATAGTAATGAGAGAGGGTAGTGAGACTTGGAGAGGGCTCACATGTATGAAGAATCAGACATCCAGTTCACATCATGTTTAAAATCAGCCAGTTCTGATTAAAAAAATAATTAAGGAAATTTTAAAACACTTGATTGCAACTCGTGTCCGACCTTAATTTTTTAGCAATGATCATAGGTAATGCAGCTAAAAGTGTAGAGAAGGAGTCTCACATTGCCTGATATTTATGTTTTTAATTCTAAATGTCCCAGAAGTGCAGGTGTGGGAGTGGGTGTGTTGGCTTGCCTTGCTATGTCTGCACACAAGCCTGCTCCACATACATGGGCATTAGAGGGAATACATGTTTGCTGGAAAACATACAATGCTCATTGTGCAGTACTAAGCAAATGCAAGGTACTACAATGTGTACGTAAAGGGCATTTTACATGGTATAATAGAGAAAAATCAGTAAACTGGACATGCTCTGGGAATGCAGATAATATTCCATGACATGGGAGGAATTAGTCCAGCCAAGAAACATGATACCACATATTTTAAAAGGCAATTTGGCTCCTTAAGGAATGATGATACCTTTTCCTCAGCTATTACTCCTTTTCCATCATAACTTAAAACCTCAGGCTATGATTTTATGATACCAACACGCAACATATTAAACATATTAACATATACCTTTTAGTCAAATGATACTTATTAATTAGTTCCTGAAACTCAATTAATTTTAGATGCTTCTAACTGGATTGTCTAGAAGCAGGATACCCAAATCAACAAATTTTTGGAAACCAGCTTCTAGGTTTTACAATCTATGGATTCATAATGAAAAGGAATTTCATACATTTAAATGCTGTTTAGTGTAGTACAACTGGAGGAGTTTTACGTAAATTCTCAGCAAAATGTAACAAAAAAATAAGTGTCTTCAGTAACGTGGAAAATGGCATATGTGAAAGAAATGCATGAAAATTGTTTACAGATATTCACAATAACAACTTTCCAAAGTCTATGCTCTTCTCAGAAGCAAGACACCGTTACTTTCAGATGGGATGGGAAGATTTACTTCCCACCCACGGCCGCGCACACCCGGAACAGAGAAATCACACACAGGAATTTCTGCCTCCATTTCTTACTGCTTCACAGCTCTTCATCCAGTGTAGCTCATGTTGAAACACATTTAAGTGCTAGCTCCTCTCAGAGATGCACATCCCTTCACTCACTGTGTAGAGCAAACTGGCTCACCTCAACAGCAATAGATTTTTTTGGTATTTAGGTGAGAAGGCAAGCATTTGTTGCAGCTGATTTCAGTGCTGCAGCACGCAGTGCTGCTGATAGGCCAGACAGGGCAACTTCTGAGCACATCTCACCTCCAAAGCATCTCAGTCTCCAGCCAGGCCCACAGCTTTGCCCAGCTTGGGCCAGGCTGCGCTTGTGGGCTATGCCTGCCAGCTGCAACATTTCAGCTGATCTGCCAGTCACGACAGGACTGAAACAAAAGATAAATTAGGTAAGCACTTTTCCCTGTGTAATTAAGGGAAATGACTCCTCATAAACCATAAAGAGGATAAAGTAACTGTGGCCTTTGTTACTTGTGACAATGATAGATGATTCTTAGAATTGGTCTTTATCCCACTGTTCTGCCCAGAATTGATCCTTATCCCACTTCTCTGACCAAAATATTGGTCTGGACACAACGTTATTTTAAATTTTTTGCTCATAATCTATCCAAGTTCCATAGATAAAAATAGCATTTATATCCAACCCTCTTCGGTACTAGTCACACTTCAGCCATGGGTGAACTGCAGAGCTTACAGCTATTACCATAGTTTAGAACTGTATCCTCACCTAATAGCCCAGGTGTTATTGGCAAGACAACACAAATAATCAAACACAAATAATCAAAAGATTTTGAACAACAAAAATAGCCCTTTTAAATATTATTCATAATAAAAGCAACTGCAGATGCAAGACACTTTTTGTCAACCATAACTGCCCAACCAGAACTGGGCTGGAAAACAAGACAACAATAACACCACTTGAACATTGTACCTGCTCAGGGCTTTAGAGGTGGTTGCAAGTACTCCCTCCCTGCACACACCTGGCCCAGGGAAAGGCTTCTCACATGTCCTTCACACCGAAACGCTCAGGTTAGCTGGGGACACAGCACCCTGCAAGGTCATGCAGGGCTGCCAGTGCTACCTGGCATGACTCACAGACATTGCAAAGTGATGAACTCCTACTCGACTCCCTGGGAAAAACACCACCATATCTGAACCTGGCTAACAGTGTTACATTTCAACATGCATTTGTTATTTGCACTGTCTTGCCAATCGCACTTGTACCCTGAGGGTGGACTAGATAGCTATAAATCTTGATAGTCCAGATTCACAGAACCACAGAATCATTTAGACTGGAAAAGACCTTTTAGATCATCAAGCCCAACTGCTAAACTATATGTATGCAACTATGTTTGAGACAGATTCTTCAAAATAAATGTGTTTAGGAAGAGGTGTAAGGCCTCTGCTACTACAGTATACGAAATCTTCATTATTCTTAACATTACTTTCTTCCTTTGAAAAAAATTAACACTATTCCCATATTAACCAAATATAATAATTACATGCATACAGTGTGACGGAAGCTACAAACGACTTAGTTTTGGTTTCCTTATCAACCAGCATTATCCAGTGCAGTGCGGTGCATTCCTGTGATTCTTCACAGAGAAACCAGGAGGCAAGAGAAAAACAAGAAATACACTCTAGATCTCATCCCAGCTCTCAGTTGTCTCACACTGACAACCATAGAAGGAGGAGGAACTCCAGAGCTCAGGCAGCTTAGATATAGACAAAGTGATTAAAACTGATTTCTTAGTATCACACAGGCATTGTGACAGACCAGAGAGCTGAACTTTTATCTGCTCTGAAAAGAAGTAAATTACTTTTTAAGAATACGTGTAATTTGCAACAGATCTTTTGGATAGTCTTCAGGTGCTATCTGTAGAGATGGAAGACCATTACAAAAGCACAGCTCATTTTCCTTTATTTTCCCATAAGGACTGTATCAAGGAGACAGAAAGTGACAAAATGCTATCAATACAGTGGAACTCCTTAAATGAGAATAGATATTATGAGAACTGCTGAAAGCAAAACTGTTTTGGTTATTGTGCTAATTTACAGATATTCACACAGCCATTGCCATTACTGTTTTCTCGAGCTTCAGTGACTGAATTTGCAAAATCAACACTCTTCAAGCAATGCTGCTGATACATTTAGTAGATAACAGCTAAACCTCAAAAGCTTTGGTGAGTGCAATTTATTAAAAAAAAATCAATTTCTGAATGTTTCAATTTATCTTAGTATCTTGGAATTTAGTCAGAAAACCTGAGATTGGAATTTTCTCATGAGATTCTCTTCCCTGCACCATTCTGCACCATTCTTATCCTGCTTCTGATCTCAGCAGAAACTGGGGTGCACAGATGACTGCAATATTTATTTATTTCTAAAGCAATGGAACATTTTGAACCTCAAAACAATAGCAAAGTTTGGTTGTTTGGATGTCTGCCAAATTCTACTACACAATGGTTAAACAGCAAATGTTACAATTTAGGACATTTGGTCTGTCTTAAATGCTACTCCACTGTCCATTACTGTAATTTAGAATACAATTAGCTTACCCAAATATCAGCACAAAACTTGTCTGGTTAAATTATCTAGCTGGTTTCCCATGGTTCCTCTTTGAGTCAAAGGGAAGATACGGACTCTCTGATAGAGTGATTCAGAGTAGAAGGCTAAGTAAACTAGTTGGCATTGTGAAAGCCTCCCTGTTTCTTACACTGACTTTTAAATGATAATTAGGACCTGTCTGTATGACATCTAGCAAAATAAGGCTCCAATAACACAGACATCTGTTACCACATTATCTAATTTGAATGATTTGTACTCCCACATACACACTAAAATATATTGGCACTTAGTATTAAAGAAAAAAAACTATTAGGAAAGTTATATTTGGCTCTATGCTGAAGTGAAATGACAGAAATAACCTAAAATTAATGTGCATGTTAAATAAAACTACTATTTGCCTTTAATATTTAGATATATAAACTATGAGCTTAATATTTTTCATCTTATCTAGGAAACCATCACCTGCTTAATAAATGTCTGCTACTTTTTTTTTTTAAATAAAATAAAAATAATTAACCATACTAAATAGCTACCAGTCACTGAAGGTGTATATAGTTACAGGTGTATATGACCACAGAGATGGTGGATGCCCCACCTCTGGAACCATTCAAGGCTGGCCTGGACAGGCCTCTGAGCAACCTGATCTAGTTGAAGATGTCCCTCCTCATTGCAGGAGCTTTGGACTAGTTGACCTTTAGAGGTCCCTTCCAATCCAAATTATTCTATGATTCCCTTCTACCATGCATTTTCCCCTGTATATGTCTTAATTGTTTAACCTTCAACAGGAAAATTTCTACCAATTCCTCTTATCACAGTACATCATGTCCTTTGGTCCCAGCCACAGGAAAGGACATCATCTGCAGAGCCACCAAGGCTGGGGTTTTACCACTACTGGTTCTAAGATATTTGAGTGCTACAGGGATGCTATCGGGTCTTCCTCTGCAAGCCACTGAGCTCTTTACTCAAACCCATCCTCATTCTTACATTCACATTGTCCAATGCCTGGCTTCCACACACTTTCAAAGACAAAATGTTCAATAAGGTAGCTCCAGCAACCTGTGTTTTTTTTTTTTTTTTCCAGTGGATTCATACTGCCTTAGAAAAGGCAGTGTTTTAAATTTTTTCTAAAAAAGAAATTATTAACAGTTTTTTTCTATGAGGGAAAAGTTGCTTCTTGTTTCTCATTTTGTTAAGAAAATAACCAGCATTATATTCTGACCTTTTCTGGTAATTTTCCTTCACTATTGTTTTGCTAATTTATTTAGGCTTCACTATTCTAACATGTTTATTCAAATGTTATTCAAATACCAGGTTAAATGTTATTCAAATACCAGGTTATAGGATCTCTTATTATGCTGCAATTTTTTGAGGTTATCTCAACAGAATACTCGCTACATCAAAAGGAAAAAAATATTTTCAGAGAAGTAATTTCCTGCAAAAATTTAGATTCTGCTTGATGGACATTTGGTTTTAACTTCTAACTTCTAATAAGAAAAATCTGACATTTTGTAAAACAAATTCTGCTTTCCAGCTTGCTACTGCTAACATTAGTACCACTATGTTAGGAAATGTATTCTGACCTAAGGAGCCAGGATTTTTAAAATAATATATTAATGAACAAGCAGGCAGTCCTAGATCAGCTCACACTTCTGTTTCTGATAGGACTAGAAAGAGAAGTTTATGTTCAGGCCAAAATGAAACTTAAATAAGTGTTTCCTATTGGACTTACTCAAGCACATGCTACGGCATAGTTGGAAATCTGATATTTAGCCATTAAAAAACCAGCTGATGTAGATGGCAAATGTCAGCAAAGGAGATGCAGTTCATTTTCCAATTTATTGGCACAGGAAACTAGTGGTTTAATAGGGTAGTAGGCCAACTGATGCTGGATTTTTTTTTTCCACACAGTCAGAAAATTTGGTAAAAGTTACATCACTTCCTTGCACACCAGCCCAGCAAAATTGTTTCCTGTGCCATTGTTCCAACTGAAGTTGGAAATACTGAAGGATTTCTTCCCCTTTCTAAAAAGCCAAAGTTTGTGGTGGCTGAAATCAGTGTCATTCTGGTATTACTTGAACATTGATATTATACTTTAAAAAAAACCCAGCAACAACTGTGTAATGGGTTTCATTGAAGTGCATAAGAAGTTCCTGATAAAAATAACAGAAACCATTTTACTTATTTAGTATATTCACAATATTCCATTAAAAACAAGTGAAAAGATAGCCTGGGCCATTACTTGGACTTTTTTTTAAAACTCTGATTCTGGAACACAGTAACAGACACTCCGTAACATCTCCACTATTCAAAGCACTCAAGAGCATGAGCAGAGCTGTACGGAAAGTGAATACAGAACTGGGGAGCACAATTGTCCCTGGAAGCTCAGTGCTCCCTTGAGCATCAAAATCTTCTTTCCTTGGCTGATGGAAACCCACAGCAACGTGCCTCAGTCAGCTTCTCTGAGTGTGATCAGAACTCTGCAGACCCCAACAAAAGGGTGGCTGTTTGACAAGCCCATGCTTATACAGAGAAGACGGTGCCTGTCATTCTAAGGATCTAAGCTTGGTTTCTGAATTAAGCAGCTTCAGATTGCAACTGGCAGACACTGATTGTGGGAGCAATCACTCTTACATTCAGCTCTCATCCCATCCCAAGGTGGCTGAAAATGGTTTTGCTGTTTCTAGAGGATCTCTGTCAGCAGAAGGCAAGCTAAAGAGTGTAACCCAAAAGTCTTAAAATGGTAATATTCAGTAGCCAGTGATGCCTTGTAATTGATTTGGCACATGATGCTGCAAACCTCAGAAAAACAGATTGAAAATATTGCAAACCTCAGAAAAAAAGCACAAGCAAATGTAGTTCCTAGTCCTGAACAGGTGGTGAAAGGGAGACAGAACTTTTGCCCTGACAATCCCACCTGAAAACTTCTGTAATTGCACTGCTACTGATGGAAAGAGATGTTTATGGATGTCAATACCATGACCAAAGCTCACATTTTGATATGTGGCCAAGGTCTGGGGAAAAATCTGCATATAATACAGTATTTGCATGACCATCTTTTCAAAATAACCTGAATACTTCCTTCTTTTATTAAGCTTTTGATCAGTTTGGGGATTTTAAAATGCATCTTACGGATGCTCTGTATCTAAATTAATACTGCTATCATAAAAGCTGTGCAGAGCCTGGCAAAATGATGTGTGATTGCCTGGATGGGAAAAAAAATAATTGTAACAGGTATCTTAGGAAACACTGGAAAACATTTATGGTTTTACATATTGTCAGAATATCTTGGAAAGCACAGTACAGCTGGAACTGCATTACTCAGAGCAACCTGCCCAAATATATCTGAGAGAAACAGGTTTTCCAGAAAGCCTCCTGGAGACCTAGTGGATGCTTTTAACCATTTACAGAGAGCTTTTCCTCCTAGGCTATCTACTCTGAGTTTTTTCCTACTGCAGCTTCATCAGTATGAATATATGAAGAAGAATCTGTAGTGAAGAAAAGAACCAACAAGTGTTTGCATGATTATCAGTGGGTTTTGAGAGCATGGTAATAAAATGCCAGGACAGGGGCGACAGCATAGTTCCGAAGCTGCTCATCCCAGTGGAGCTACATTTACACAAATGCATTTGTAAGAAATGCAAAGAGCTTGATTACAGTAAATATGGCCTGATTTTGCAGTCATGAGAAACTAGGTCAGAGGGAGCTTAGTTTATCACTAGGATATTTTTACATCATTGTTAGACCTTTCCCACGACTTCCCAGCTGCATCTCCTGTCCATCCCCACAGCACACTGCACCCACTGCTGTCAGCGAGATGCAAAGAGGGAAATGAAGCCATAGCACTACTCTGAGAGGGCAAATAATGTCAGCTTTGGGATAGGCACGTCATCGGAATTCTGATGTGCAGGCAGGATAAAGATGCACAAAGTGTGGATACAACATGAGCAGAAGTGTAGGTATGGTACTCAAGTGTCGTAGATATTTAATCTGAAATACTTGGTGGCCTAGCTATTTGACATGACCAAAGCTTATTTAGTCAGAGACAGTAATAAGTCTGCAATGAGAATCCAACGGGCAAAATGCAATTCAGTTGTATTATTTCACTCTTGCATTGCAAATAGGAATAAATTTGGGAGACGTCTGCACCTACGCAATCCTAATGCTCGTTATAGGGTCTAAATGGGATTATACAAAGAGCTAAAGTCACCATTAATTATTAAAGGCAGAAAGATAAAGATTGAAGAATAATGAGGAGTAGATCTCTGCGATATTAATATGTTCAGCCATCAAATATCTAACAAGTTAAGGAAGTTAAGAAACATCTATTCATTTTATTTAAAATAGTGCTTCTTTTCCTAGTTAAATATTATTTAATCTCCATTTTAAAAGTGAAAACAAAAAACTAAGTTATCAGATCTTGTGATATCTGGTTTACAAAAGAGGGAGCGAGCACTATTATTCATCCGTATTTATCCTTATATTTATGTTCCATTTATTCTTACTGCATTAAGCTTTCTTTGACAAAAAATTTAAACTAGATATCACTTAGTGCAGATTTCTTAGCTACTCACTTTTACAATTTCAAAAGACAGAAAAAGACCAAATTATAGCCACAAGTCTTTTCCATATCCCATAAGGGGCAAGGACACCACAGGCCATGTGGCCACCCATGCCAACTCATTAAGGTAAGAGGTGACAGAAGAAACTTTTCAAATGTAGCACATCTCTCATCTTGCAAACTGCTGCCATAACTTTTAGATACATAGGTCCCAACTGAGAAAATATATATGAACATGCTCAGCTTTAAAGATGGCAAAAATCCTTTTGAATTCATTGAGACCCTACAGTGACTTACTATTAGTTACGTATTTAAGGGATAGGTGTCTCTCACCCGGTTAGTTCCTTTTTCTACTCAGCCTTTTTTCACCTTTTCCCTAAAGGGAATCCTGTGGGATACAGAGGTTATTCTTTTCATAGGTTTATTTCATAAAGATGATGACTGCCCACTGTTCCAAATAACAGGTTATTATTTTCTACCTACTTGATTTCTACTAACATTTTCAAGCTGATGCAGTGTTCTTAACCTCCCACTCCATTAGCCTAGTCCATCATTACGCATCTGTTGCAATGATCACTCCGTTAGCTCAGACAATGAGTTTTTCTTAAATCCCTTGACTTTGCCTTGGATCAGGTAAATTTTGTTTGTGTGTAAGAATTAAGGGAGGGAATAAACTAACAGAGTCCATCAGATTCATTGTGCAACACAATTAAATATTGTGCTGGCAATTCCCTTTTTAGTTTCCTTTCAGCATCTCATTATTATTTTCTTATTATGGTTTATTAAGGTGAGATGAGTGTATTCTCTGTTATTTGCTATTTCCTTTAAAGCCACATAGAATTTTGCTGTTTACTGTGGGAGAATCGAATCACCAGATTCACTATGCTGAACTTTTAATTTTCCTGAGCGAGCAAAGGAAATATTATACAACCTCACTGTTTCCAATTAGTTACGGACTTCTGTTTATTCCTTTACTGCAAGTATTTTTGCTTAGTTAGTAGTACAAATTGTTAATCATAAAACTTTACACTCTCACTCGCACTAAGAATGAAAAAGGCATTATGTTCTTGCCCTAGAGAACTCAAGCAATCCTTATTCCTCCATTTCCAGAACCTTTTTCCAAGGAGCCTGATTAACTGATGACATCAACCAAAAGATTATGAACCCATAGAACACTACTGTCTGTCTTCCACATTTCCCAGTAGGTGAGGCTCTCAAGGCGTGATGCTGTGCAAAGCTCAGGCAATAACGATTAATTAATTAATTAATTAATTGTACCATTCTCTTACAAATTCAGCTCACTGCTCTTGACAGTGAGTTAGTAGCAGACAAAAAAAATCTTCTACTGTGTACCTTTAGTATGCATCAAAGAAAAGTTAGTGTATTGTTGAGAATTTGTAGTAAAATTATTAAAATAATTTCAAGGTTGGGGAAAATGTTCTGAGATAGAATTTAGAGAATTTGATTTGTCCAGTTTAGAGCAAAGACATAGCAACTGTCCTCAAATAAATATAAAATTCTTCATATTTATTGAAATAATTGCAATGATAAAGATAACTAAGAGTAATTGTTCTTACCAGTAAGAATGACATTAAAAATAATAGACATCTGGAATGAGACAAATGTGGGGCAAAGAATAAGAAAATTCTACCATGATTTTTAAAGTTATGAAAGAAACCTTCCAGGAGATTATTAGAAAAAATTCTGTATAACTGTGCCTGCTTATGTTTCTTCTGTCATATTCTCCAACTTTCTTAGGCACTTTGTTCCCTTGTCCCTTTTAAAAGTTACTCACTTGCGTTTTTCTTTTCTCTGTTGCTCTGATTATGCTGCCCTGCAAATGTGCAGCACTTTTTTTTTTTTTCTACTTTATGTGTAAGGACTGTGCCCCAGCATTTGCAATCTTCTCCTTTACATTAAACTCACCCCCCTGAAACCTCCTAAAACTTGATACTGGGTATGGTGTCATCTCCTGGTTCTGACCCTAGGCAATGGCCTAGCCTATTGTCTCTGCATGACTCTACAATTCCTGGGACAGAGGCAAAGGCATACTTTTCATAAGCAACTACTGATTTAAGATGATTCCGCTAATAAGTGCCATCTAAAGACACATGCTTTACACTTTCTAAAAATCAGTATCTGATAGCCTTTGAAACTGGTCTCTACATTTGGACTTCTTAATGTTTGTGAATCACTTAAAAAATTGGGAGCATTTTTCCAAATTATTTAAACAATACACCGTAAAAATAGACTATATAAAATCTTTTTAGGTGTCTGTTTGGAAATGCAAGTGGTGACACAATGCAGTGGTGTGGGTTAGCTGAATAAATAGGAAAAGTTTCCCAAAGTAATGACTCTGCCATGCTAATAATTTATGAGCCATTTTTTCAAACATCAGCTATCAGATGGAAGTGGGAGGAATAATAGAATATTACTTCTGCTTTACAATAGAGTGTTAATACAGAAAGGCAAAGGCGCCTGTACTCTAAGGAAGCTGTCAGCAACGCTGCAGGCTCGAGGTCCCACTATCGCTTACAGTACTGGCAAGAAGGAGACCATTGCTGGGGAATGAAGCTCGAGGAGGGAAGCAAAACGAAAAGGCTGGGGGGGGGTTAGAAGAGGAGAATCAAAGATCTTTCTTCACCATTCTTTTTTTACAGCTTTTGTGTGTCTGGACTGATTTGTTGTGGGAGAGCTGCTGGAGACAGTGTATTTGGCACAGGACAGAGTAGCTCAAAGCCAGAAGGATAGTGCTATTGCCAGTTTAAACTATGGCTTTTTTTTTTTTTTTTTTTTTTCTCTTTCCCCCTCTCTCCTTTTTCTTTGAAGGATGGAAAAGAAAAAAGGGGAAGAAAGGGATTTGCAATGAAAACCAGAGCAGTGGGTTAACAAGAACCCTGCAGGCTTCAGTAGACTGGAAAGATAGACGAGGCACTTCCTCTACCATCTGGCACGCAATTCTGCTGCTGCTGCTCTTAGTACATAACTTTGGAGTGAATAAGCAAAGAAGTAAAACTTTTTAAGAGACACCAACTATGAAACACCAGCTATTAATCTGTCAGCTTACTCTCTTCCCTTTTCTCCCACTGCAATATTCCTTTCCTCAAGTCTTTTCCAGTTCTCACGTCTACCTGTGAAAATATGCACTGCCTTGTCATGTTTTCAGATGACTCCATTTGCCTTTTTTTGGCATTGCTTCCCAGAATGAATGAGGGACAGAGCTAATACATTTATATTTCTCTTGTAATCACTTAAGCTTCTTTAACTTGGAGTCAAAGAAAAATGCAGTTAGTAGAAATAACGCCATCCATCTCTGCTGAACTGTTTCCTTCAAATCTGGCTGGAAGTGTGAATGCAAATGAGAAATTTTAGGTGAGCCGAGCTTGCTCAAGGACTGCTTAAAATGCAGTTACAAATGGCTGGGTAAATTGCTGTGTAGGAGTATGTTTTAGCTCTGATGGATTTTCTTAAATGCAATGAAAAGCGTGATGTTGAGGCCACATCTTCAAGTTGGGTAAATCATCATAGCACAACTGAAATCAGAGAAACAGAGAACTTGCAAAATCTGAGCATTTTGTCAATTAGAAATCTCTGAGAGTGATGCGACAGCTGATTTTTAATGCTACAACTCCTCATAATCAAGTATCGATCTTCCAGGCTTTCCTATGAGTAGCTCTTATGTGGCTCCATTCTTATAATGAAAAAGACAAAAAGAAAGTCAGTTACAGCAAAATCTTGGATGAATCAAGGATAAGTAATCATTGAATTGGAGTACAACTGAGAAGCATAAGTTTATCAAGAATAAGATGAATTAATTTACATACATACCCATTAATGCCAAGCAACAATTTTAACATGTTTTTTCATTCACAACTGCTGATCCTTAAACTGGCCAGAAACCAGGAAAAAAAAAAAAAAAAAAAAAAAAAGAAACTCAAGGCTATCTAAAGCAGTTGTTTTCATATGACAGTAATTTTCCAAGAGAAAACGTAGAAACTGTTCATTAGGTTTATTACATAGCTTCTTGAAATACTGAAACTATAACGACAGATGTATTTCAGTTTGTTTTTTGACTAGCCTCCTCCTTTGCACCTGTAGAACTGTAAGTGAAAACAAATACAACAATTAATCCTGATCCTATCCATAAGACAGGTGCACACCCAAGTGACCCAACTATAGACGATACAAAATCTTTCACAGTTTTAAGGACACAAGAAGGTCGTGTAGCTTTTGAAATCTCAGAAGATTTTTATTGTGGCTATCAATTTTATTATTATCAAAATTGTGGCTAAGTTCTGGTAAACACTTAAATATTCAGATATTCATCTAAAAATTGGTCTGGGCATCTGTGAATGCATTGCCTTCCAAGATGTCTGGTATCTTTTATTGTAGAATCATTACGGTTGGGAAAGATCTCCACGACCATTGAGTCCAACCTTTGGCAGTACATCACCTTGTCAGCTAAATCATAGCACTAAGTGCCACTTTCAGTTCATCACTTTTTGCATCCAGTGCCATGGAAATGGCACAAGGATAGCCTTTCTTTCAGTGTTCTGGCACTTCTGCTCTTTGCCTCAGTGGGGACCACAAAGCACAGCAGAGGCAAACAAAGAGAAAAAACAATAGCTGAAAAAAGTTACTGCAACTCCTTGTTGTGCAAAACCAAAATGAAGTAGCTGGGGTGTAAGGTTTAAACCACCCAGTAGGCAAAGAGTCTTCAAAGTCCTCTGGATTTCATTTGCCTAGGTTATCCCTTCTTGACAGGAACAGTGCTTTAAAGAGTAATTGCCCAAGACACACCAATATGAAACACCTAAAATACCACAATAAGCCATATGAAAAGAAAACCGGTAAAATTTGCCTTTCTAGAAAATTATAACCACAGATTGTATGAATGTGTCAATGCTTGTGCTACTGTGCTGCACATCATCTATTTCTTTGTTCTTAACCCCTTTGTTCAATGAGTCAGGATATCCTGATACAAAAGACTGCAAAATACCAGTACAACAACAACAATACTACACTACTTTGGAAATGCTTCACAATTTTCAAGGCAAAGCTATCAAGTGTAGAAGGCTAATAGTATGGCCCTACAGTCTGCAATCAAAACCTTTGCAAACCATTAGAGTTGTCAGTTTGAGGTTGGAACATTTAAGATAAGCAAGGCAGAGACCCTCTAACAGGGGAAACAGCATGCTGCCCCTGCTGATGTTAATGTGAGGAGGAAATACTTGTGCACTGTTTTCTACATGTAAGGGTGTTAAGTTTCAGTCCATTCTCTTGACTTCTCTTCCTCTGTGAAGGATCCTGCTTGTTTGGCAGTTTACTTTTCCATCTGGAGAGAAGGCAGAACATGGAATGTAACCCACAGAAGACAAAAGTATTAACTATGCATGCTAGGAAATGTAATAACGCCCACTAAAATCCCATTAAATAAGTTTTCTGCAATTTTACTAAAAACTAAGTGCTGGTGCAAGAGCTCAACCTCGATCCCTCTGCTGCACGCTTCATGAACTAAAGGACAGACGAATACCACGAGCACGCTAAAAGGGATATATTGTATAAAGGCAATATAAATGTTGTGAAAACCGCATGGCCCCTTCGGGTCAGTGATCCCAGGGAAGGGCCGGGTGCTGCTACAGGGTCTGGCCAAAGGCAGCCCACAAGCCCGGGGAAGCGCTCGCTGACAGCTGCGCAGCCCCAGCCCGCCACCTCTGCTGCTGCATGAGACAGAGCGGTCTCCCGGGCGGCTTTGCCTTGTTTTTAAAGATTAGCGATGAATAATTGTCTCCTCGACGTAGTCCGGGAGTAACCGCTGCCACCCGGCAGTGTCCTAACATGAACCCGTTCAGGTGGAGCTTTACAGCCGAAGTGATGAGGACGCAGGGCCGACCCCACACCCTCCCCAAACCCGTCGCCTCAGCAACTCGTTCCTCTCCGACCCCTCAAGCGCCGGCACCTCCGGTGCCCCTCTGCGTGCCCGGTCGGGCTGGAGTCCGAAAGCGGGGCAGGCGGGGGCACCGCACGCCGCCAGCACACTCGTGCTCCGCTCCCGGCCCTCGCTGCGTCCCGTGAATCACCGCCCTTCCTCCCGCCGAAGGGCAGCCGAGGTGACGGCGGGGTTTGACTAAGAGGCCAAAACCCCCACTGGCTCCGCAGCCAGCTGAGCGAGGAGGAAGGCGGGGCGCTGGGGGCTCCCCCATGGCATCACGGCAGGGATAAAGTCAAAGTGCCCCCCCTTGGCGCTTAGCGCGGTGTGCGCTGCGGCTGTGCCGGCGAGGCCCCGCTGTCCCGAGTGCCGCCCGCAGCAGCGGCCCGAGCCCCCGCCCCCGGGTCCCGGCGCCGCGCCGGCATGAGCGGCGGCC